>NC_061164.1:36744172-37013768 GCF_022113875.1 Hydra vulgaris
ATTTTGTTTAACCGATTTCAAAGTTTTTCATGTTCAACTATTATTTGATTACTTATTTTTCCACCGACTATAGCTATAATCGGTTGAAAACAGTTTGTCGGTATATTGTCGGTATATTGTCGGTATGTTGCTATAGTCCATTGTAATGAAAGTCATTTAGGTGACTGTTATTTCAACCGTCTTGGCTACATTTTCAAAGTTTATTTCTTGCAATACTTTTTTAAAAAAAAACAAACAAAAAAACAAACAATAAAATATAAAAAAATATAAGAAAAATTAAGAAAGAAAAAAGAATATTTTTTAAATTTTATTATTTTTGAGTGACGATATGTGTTTGCTTGATATGATTTACTTTTTCATTTTAATATTATCATTTATTATGAAAACTCTATACTTTTTGTGATTAAATGTTTGTGTGTGCCTGTGTGTATTACACGTTTTTATTTGTGAGTACTATTGAATAAATTTTGTTTTGTTTATTTATTGTTATTTTTTAATGAACTATTTATTTTATTGTTTTTATTATGATTATTGGTATTAAGATTATTATATTCATTAAATCATTGTTACTTTTTTTTGAAGTAATTGTTTTAGTTACATGGTAGGTTGTTACGCTTTGTCAGTACATAACTGTTTGTAACTTTCTTGTCTGTGCATTATTTTTAATTGTTGTTTTAAAATTGATATTGGTTTATTATCTTATAATTTTTTTATAGTTCTTATAACTTTTAATTTATAATTAATTATATTACTATTATTATTATTATTATTATTATTATTATCATTATTATTATTTGTATTATCAATCCTATTTCATGGTATTTACTTAAGATTAGTTTTTTAACTATTTGTAAATGACCTCAATTGTAAGATCTTTTATCGAAAAAAAAATATATTGAATAATTTGTGGCTGTGCAATCAAGTTTATCAACAAGATAGCTGTACCATGTTAGCTATTTCAATAAAAAACCTATTTGCATTTTTTTTACTTTCATTTATAAACGTAGTTATTAGTAAAAATTAAATTTATCGTATTCTACGAATAAACAATTTAAAAATACAAGCAATCAAAATTTTTACTTGAAACTAAATAAGTCTCTCGAAAATCCGAAATTTGGTTACCATATTGGCAACTGTTTTACTGATACAAGACAATTAGTATTAAATATGCATATTTTTAATGATTTGATAATAGATAAGACATTATGTTAGGCTCTTAAGTAAATTTGTTATCTCTAAAGAACACATATGGTTAAAATATGCCGCCATTTCTTACTTTAATTCGTTATTGATTACGTTATCTGTTACCAAAACGTAGCTTTAGATAAATAAGTTATATATATATAACTTATAAATATATAACTTATATATTTAAGTTCTTTTATATATTTAATTATAATATTTTTAAAAAAAAAAAAAGATACGCCAAGAACAATACTTCTTCTGATTTTTCAATAAATTTTTAATAGTTTTTCTAATATAGCAAGATACTTGCGTTGAAAACAAAAAAAGTAGTGCGTTTAATGTTTTGAGAAAAAAGTCAAAAAGACTCAGAGTGGGCCGGGAATCATCTGGGTCATATCTCATCAGGTATCATATCAGGTACCAAACCCGTTTCATCGACGTGGAAGACAAAGACTCACAAAGATATATAAAGTAAAATCAATTTTCTCTATTTTGTTATTTTCAAAATTGCTCTGATTACATCTCATTTCATTTCTATTTCTATTTCATAGTAATTTTATTTAGTATTTAGTATTTTATTTAGTGTTTCTATTTTCTAGTATTTTTTATAAAAAGCATAATTAACAATTGAGTTTCAACATAAGATATTTTTAATAAATATATGTTATTAGTTATAATTTATTAAAAAATGAGTTTTTTTAATTTACGTATGGTTATTGTAAAAAATAACTTTTAAAATTTGAATCTAATGTGTAAATATTTTTATAATAATATAATTTGACGACTGAGTATCGAAGAAAAATTCTTTTAGGAATAATTATATGGCTTATAACTCAAAAGCTCTGTACAATGTATAAAGCTTATGACTACAATTTTTAAAATCTTTTTAAAAACTATTTTTACTTTGTTTAAACAACTCCCATCCCAGTTGATGGGTCGGTAAATTTTAGAAAATCACCACTTCAAAAAAGTTGTAACATTTTGAAAATGAATAACACGAGTTAGCTTTCATCTAATATACGTTGAAATGACCTGTTATAACGGTTAATCATCAGTAGAACGAGAGGACTGAAACTCGTGTTGATTGTCAGAGAGTAAATTGTTAGACTCAAGATAAGATTTTAAAAAGTTTGTTAACACTATGTAAAAATAAAAAAGCACATATAATTACATAGCAATTGAATGATATAATACAATAAAATCACTTGTTTAATAAAGTAAACTTAAAATTGATTTTTTCAGCAGTTTTACCCAATGGGCACACCTCGTCTGGGGGATGTCCGTAGGACTTCTCACACACTTGATCAAGGGAAGAAACTTTTATCCTCATTATCCATTAGCGTGTTTCATAATTTAGGTCCTCTGATTGCAATCGAGTATCAAGCTGCAGGCTAAGATGTTTTTGGTTGAATATAGTTGTTATTTTAAATTCTTGTTGGGTATAAATGATTTGTTTTTTCAAAAAAAGAGGTGAATAAAATGGATGGCATTTAATTATCTACTTTGAACATAAATATAAGAATATTTTTTGAGATTTTATTTTGGATTAAACGTGTATTCTTCTTCCACGTTACATTTTCATCTAAAAATACACCAAGAAACAACAAAGAATGTTTTTTTTTGACAAAAAAGTTTTTAACAAAAAACTTAGGAAGTTTTAAGGAAATGTTGTCTTTATCATGAAGACAATGGAAGAAAGTATATTTTGTTTTTTTAATATTAATGGACAATTTATTCGATATAAACCATTTGCTCAATTTTGCAAGCTCTTTGTTCACTGTTGCAAATAAAATATTAATATCTTTATTGAATAAACTACGTTAGCATCGTCGGCAAATTAAATTAAATTTAAGATATTTGAAAATTTACTCAAATTATTTATATAAATGAGAAATAAAAGTTGGCCTAATATTGATCCTTGGATGACTCCGCAGTTAATTGTCATTAAATCTGTTTTTTTTGCCATCATATAAAATGCATTGTTTTCTATTTTTTAAATAACTCTTAAACCAATGTAATTTATGATACCATAATTTTTAAGTTTATATAGGAGAATATTATGATCTACGGTATCAAACGCATTGCTTAGATCAATAAAGACACCTAAAGTAATTATATTTATCAAAAGCTTTGATTATTTCATGTATAAGATTTATTATTGCGTGATCGGTCATATGACCGGACTTAAACTCAAATTGTTTATTGTAAAGAATACTATTTTATTATTATTTTTTATTTAGGTGTCCCAAGAAGTCCTAACGGTCTTGTCACAGAGCACCGCGGAAGTGCATTTAACCAGGAAGTTCACGCCTCCTTCCTTACCGTGACGCAAAATATGTCCAAAGCTCGTTTCGAACCTGGATCTCCTGCTTATAAAACAAACGCTCTAACCACTGGGCAACGGCCGCAATTTACATTCCAATATTTACATTCAAAGATTATTTATTGTAAAGAATATTATTCACATACAAAGAATAAAGTTTATTATACATTACACGCTCCAAATTCTTGGAAAAACAATTAAGAACTGAGATTAGTCTGTAGTTGGAAACATCAAAAGGATCACTTGTTTTAAAAATTGGTGTAACCTTTGCACGTTTTAGTTTTTCAGAAAAAACTCCATGTTTTAAAGATAAATTGAAAACATGTAAAAGTGGTATTGTTATATATTTTAGTAATTTAATATTGACATTACTGATTTGATAATATTACTATTTTAGGTCAACCCTAAAAGTAATAAAAGAGAATACACATGTTCTTGATAATATCCGAATAAATTTCCCAATTCATATAAACGCCGCATATTTTAGCGCCATCTGATGTTGCTAACATTTATTTTTACACCATTTTGTCGAAAGTCGTCTTTTTGATTTATATAACTGTCATTGACTTGTTGTACAAAATTATAAAATATATTGGGAAGTGTTGTCTTTTCGCCAAGAATTTCATTAACTGAATGCCTAATGACGAAGTCCAATACATATATGAAAGTAACTTTGATACTTTCCCATTGTTGTCATTTGTTCAATACCTCAGTTATTCCATTAAATGTTATTAAAGCATTAAGAGTTAGTACTGCTAAGCGAACTTCACGATGCTGATTTTTTACAATAACTAGCTTTTTTTTGTAGCAAGAAATTCTACGGTATAATTACAATCAGTTTCACAGACTGAAGTCTCTGGATATTCTGATGTATTGAAAACGGCTTTCGATTCTGCATCTTTGTTCGATAAAGTATTGATTACATGTACTACTGCTGGAGATATTTACTTTGGTGACTTAATGGATTTACTTTTACTTGTATTGTTGTTGCATGGCAACATTTCTCTTTTTGTATGCATTCATAGAAGTGTCAATCTGCATTTCATAGGATTGTCTTCAGTTGCAGATGCTGTTTATTTTTGTAATATCAAAAGTATTTGTTAATTTAACTCAAGCAGATTCCTTGTTATAGAGTAAATTCCTGTTAACTCAAATCTTCAAGGGACTAAGAAAAACGGTTCGACTAAACAAATGTTCGACTTGAGCAAAGTAAAACAATTGTTCTTGCTTTCAAGGAACTATAGAAAACAAAATATAAATAAAAAAAAATTTAAGTAGACCGGTGTTCAACTTACCAGGAAATATCTGTATTTCAAAATACTTCTTTATTTCTTTTATACAATGCTTCAATCTTCCTTACTATTGACTGCTCTGTTAAAAGTAGAAAACTTTTTTGTCACAAATTTTTTATTCTACTACTTTGATTCTGACACTTCGAGATTCATATATTTTTTTTAAAAACTGATTTTTCCTCCATGTATCAGAATTTTTCAAAAGATTTTTCTGGTTGATCATATATGACAGAAGTAATCCCACTCAAAATAATCCAAGTACTCTGTAATATGTACTCTAGATGACTCTGTAACCTAGTAACAATCCTAGAAAATATTCACTTGATATGGGATTTCAATATAAATTCCTTTGGTTATTATGAAAATTAAAGTTCGAGAAAAAATTTTAATGGTTTATTCGAAATTGGAACAATAACATTAAATAATCAACCTACCAGAATTACAAGTCATTTATCATCATTAATTGATAATATTTTAACAAACAACTTTTTTAACGTCGCTAATAACGAATATTAGTTATTATAATTTTTTTATATATGTGACTTTAAAAAAAGATAACCTGAAAAAGGTTTTAATAAAAAAACGGCTCATTAACAATAATAATTGGAATTCTTTTAGAGAACAATCAACTATTAATTATCAATTGTTAATCAATTATCGATTGTTAATCAATTATCGATTGTTAATCAATTATCGATTGTTAATCAATTTCGATTGTTAATCAATTATCGATTGTTAATCAATTATCGATTGTTAATCAATTATCAACTGTTAATCAATTATCGATTGTTAATCAATTATCGATTGTTAATCAATTATCGATTGTTAATCAATTATCAATTGTTAATCAATTATCGATTGTTAATCAATTATCGATTGTTAATCAATAGATTGAGACTAATAATCTTAATAAAAATTTTAACATAATTTATGACAGCTTTTAAAAATCTTTTATCAAGTGTGATTCTAATTTTCTTTTAAAGGAAATACTTTTAAATCCCTAAGAAAAATCATTCCCTAGGTTTAGACGAGGTTTTGAACGAAAGGTCTCAAAAAATCATAAAAAATTAAACATAATATATTATACATTAAATACCTGAAATCGAAATCAGAAATAAATAAATAAAGTTATAAAACTTAAAAAAAAAATAATTGGAAAAGTTTTTCAAAAATTCAAAAAAAACAAAAACAAACTCAAACTTGTCTAATAAACATAAGCATAACTTAAAACGCAAAATAGAAAACTTAAACCAAATACAAATTCACTCCTGAATTTTATACAAACTGACAACAAATTAATGACCCAATTAACATATTAAATGATTTTTGAATTAAATTGAATTAAACAAGTTTTTCACCACTATTGAGACAAAATTAAGCAATAGAATAAATTTAAAATTAATCTGTTGATGAATTTGAAACACCAATATACTCTTATCAAAATTTTATCAAGTTAACTTTTAATGAACTTGAAATTGCTTTTAAGTCATTAAAATGAAATAATTGGATATGATGATAATAACACAAATATCGTGATTGATTCCTACGATGTTATAAAAGATATTCTTTATAAAATCTACAGAGCATCCATTGCAAATGAGTCTTTTCCAGGTCAACTAAAAATAGCAAAAATAACTCCAATCTTGAAGACAGGGAATTGTACAAATACAACCAACTATTTCACTTTTTCAGTTTTTTTAGTTTTTTTTTCATATTTGAGAAAAAATAATGTACAACCAAATCTACTCTTACCTTATTAAAAGTAAAAAACAATACAAAAACCAATTTGGCTTTAAAAATAATAATTCAATCAAGCATTCTTCAACTTACGCACAATATAACTGACTCTTTATGCACAATAAGACTTTTCTTTACTTATTGAATTGTCCAAAGCATTTAAAACCGTCAAACATCAAATCCTGTTTAAAAAACAAATGTCTTTTGGAATTAAAGATAAAACCCTGTGACGGTTCAAAAGTTATACTAACCACAAACAGTGTGTTTACAATAATGTTTTTTTTATCCTATCTATTATGAATATATCTATAATAAAAAAATCTATGCTTAGTTTGCTCATTTTTATAATATACATACATGATCTTCATAAATCATCAAATTAACAACAATAAATTTTGCAGATGACACAAGTTTGTCTTGTCTCATAAAGATGTTTTTGTCTAATAAAGATGTAATTTTTCTACTAATATGACAAATGAATAAAAAAAAATTATGTTTGATTTATATAAAATAGATTATCTCAAAGTAAAGAAAAAACTAAACCGATACTCTTTTATCAACCTTGAAAAAAACAGAGACTTACCCTTATCATAGCCAGACCTTTTAATTGATAACTTAATCATAAAAAGATAAAAAGTTACTAACTATAGTTAGTATATATATAGAAAAAGTTACTAACTATAGTTAGTATATAGGAGTATATATTGATGAAAATCATGGAATCATTTTGATAATACCACAAATAAAATTGCTAGGTGCATCGGAATTCTCTATAAAACAAAAGTATTTTAAGTAAACACCAGTGACCGCAATTACCCATTGGGACGCACGGGACGTAAAAAAGACGTCTTTTTTAGGTCCGGTACCCACTGTATATATTATTCATTTATACATTGTCATATAAACTACGCAAATGTTATATGGGGGAAGCACTCTTAGAACTAAGCTAGAATCTCTTTACATTCATCAAAATCACGCAACTCAGGCAAAAAGTTTTAAAAATAGTTTTCTCACACGAATCAAGTTTTTAAAGAAATGAATGTTTTAAATGCATATCAACAAAATGTCTTTTATATTTTATAATTCATGTTTAAATGTAGAAAAAATTTGTCACCAAATGTATTACATAATCTTTATTGTTTGAAATCTGAAATCAATTATTATCTTTGTATTAATAACAACCTTATTGCCCCTTTTTGCAAAAGGTTTTTTTTTTTTTTTTTACCGAGGTCTGGAACAAAAAAGTCTGACAAAGTTTTGATTTTTCCACCTAACTGACTTTGCTTAATTTAAACAGAATCTTTAAAAAAAAATTATACAGTGAACTTGCGATATCTCAAACTGAGAAAATAGTTTGAGTTAGCGAATGTTCGAGTTATCAGGACATTCTATAACACGGGCTTTTACCGGTAAATAAAAAAAAAATGAATGTGTTCAAAATCTTGAGTGTAGAATTTTGTCATGAAGAAGTTAATTTATTTTTTGATATTCAACAATGAAAAAAAATGCCTTTTTTTTTCACTCGAATAGATGAAACAAAAATTTCATATTATCTCTCCAGCATGATGTTTCGAGAATTACTTCTGTTCCGTTATCAAATTGTGTTTTCAGTTGTTCATACTCCTTCATTTGTTGAGATTCAAATGGATATTCGATGTTTGGCGATTGTGTTTTACTTCCAAGTTCTTCATTCATCACCAAACGGAGGATTCTATCTAATACATGGTGTTGACAACTGGTAAAATTAGGTTTGTTGATGCGTTTCTCTGTGAACATTCGTTGCAATATTACAACAACACCATTTTTTTTTCCAATGTTAACGCTGGTGGTATCTGCAACTATCATCTGTATTGAAACCCATAGGTGAAATTCATGGAGGACTTTAGATATTCCTTGAGCAATAGTTAAAGTCCTGCCATCTACCAAGCCAAGGACATCTAATTTGATTTATCTTCTTTCAAGGACGACTACTTGAGATTCTGTTGAAGTGCTTGTCATAAAAGTGTAAGGACCAACTTTCCATATGCCTTCAGCTTGGTTTCCTCTTTGATTGCTGACTTGTAATTAGCTGATTAACATGGAATTGGGATGTTAATGCCTTCACGAGCCAATTGCTTGCATATGTTAACAGCTTTGTTTGTTGATACACTTGCGGAGGTAACCAAGTTGACTGCAATTTTGCTTTTATGATGTTTTCTGCTTGGTGTAGGAGTTGTCTCATCTTCTCCTTCATTGTTTTCATATTCACTGTCGTCAGCCTCAGAATGTCATTAGAAAGTTTAGGATCGTTTATTTACTAGCCACTCGGCCTGTAGAGTATCCCACTGTTTCTTTACTTTCCACTTGGAGATAGTACAATCGGAAGATAACCATATTCCATCCACTTTAGTAATATCAAATATTTTACCAAGGGGTTCGTAGCTTCCCCGCTTGACAAATTTGTGATAACATTTGAGAATTTTATCAAGCTTTGCTCGTATAACTTGATCAGATACATAAGGAAAATTCAGTTTATTCTTCCGCAATTTGGTGACATTTTTTGAAAATTCCGCTATTCGCTCCTTTCTTCTTTTGATTTTTAGTCCAAAGAAATGGTAGCGTCCGATAATTTGTTTTTGGAGAGGCATTCTGCACTTTTCTTCCAGTGAATATTCTTCCAAAGGGAAGAATGACGAAAACGTAATTGGAATTGCGGGGTGACCCTTTTATACAACCAAGAGGAATCGAACATGTTTTCAATGTTTTCTAATAAATGTTCATTGTTTTAGACACAGGAAATTAATTTTTTTAAAAAAGGTCAAAAAGTCATAACCCTAGTACATATTTCCGCCATTTTGATGATGAATTATCATTGCTTATCACATATGTTTATACTTTTATATTTTAAAAAATGGAAACTGGTTTTAAACTTAAACTTAACCTCACAAATTTTTAACTTAAACTTTGTTTTAACTAAAACTTGCAAATTTTTATTTAATACCGGATGGCACGAAAAAATTTCCGTAATGCTGTAAAAAATGCTCAAAACAAAAACCTGCCTTCGGAATATCAGCTAAACATTTAAAGAATGCGAGCTGTGAAGCACTAACAGAATGGCAGAAAATTCTTTAATTTTTCTTTTTATAATAGACAGACCCCAAAATTGATGTCTACATCACTTAAAATACCACTTGCTAAATTGTATAAAAAATCCTTAACTGATCCAAATAACTACCGCGGCATTAGCATCATTCCAATCTTTACGAAACTCATAAAATATCTTATCCTTCTAATCTATCCAGAAATAAAAGAAACTCATCCTCTTTAATTCGGTTACACTACAAATAGTTCAACCCTACACGCTGAATTTGTTATTAGTGAAACAATTAAACACTACAGCAACAACAACTCACCTGTTTATCTCTGTTCCCTAGATGCTGAAAAAGCGTTTGACAGCTGCAACTGGGACATTCTGTTTGAGAGACTGTACAATGATAAAAAAACTCCCTCTGTATATTGTTAATACCATATCATCATTATACTATGAAAATAATGCTTCTGTTTCTTATCTAGATTGCAAATCATATCCTTTTTATCTAACGCAAGGAGTGAGACAGAGATCTATTCTCTCGCCTAATTTGTATAACAATTATACTCAAAATCTACTAAAAACCTTACAAAACGAAAACAGGTAGGTAGTACGTCAATCAATGGAAACTATACGGTAGTTGTAGTATACGCTAATGATATTGTACTCCTTAGCTCCGCCTTCTCTGATCTACAAAATTCTATTAATATATATAATATGTACACACACAAAACTGCATAAAATTGAATGCTGACAAAACCGAGTTCCTTCCTCACCGGAAAAAAGCAAATTAAAAACTGCACAATAACTCTCAACCACCAACCAATAAAATTTCATTATAAACTTAGTCATCAAAGCTTTACATGGGATATAAAAAGTTCACCTGTTGCTTCACTTAACAAATCAAACATTGATCACCGATTATCTAATTTTCGGGCGGTAATCCAAACCTTAATTCAATCAGGAATCCGTTTTCAAGTTTTTTATCACGTATGAAACTCTTAAATTACCTTACTGGTATTGTGGTTTAACCTCCTCCGGCTAATTGTTATAGAGAGGCCACTTTACCAGGATCCGCAAGGACTATTTGAGCTCCCTAGGGAGCGTCATACCCGCACTACGGACCAAGAAAAAGGTGAGTTTGGGAAGAACGAAGATATGTAAGGGTAAAAGATAGAAGTAGTCGAGCTAGAAAGATAGCATAGAGTAAGCAGCCAGGATTGCACACGATGTTGGGAAGTGCAATGCACAATGTTAGTTGGGTCACCTTACTAAGGTGACCCAACAAAGGTGACGCCTACAAAATTGCGATTGGTGTTCACATTACATGAACTCTCCCTCAACTTTCTTTGTCGTTAATTTTTTTTTTTTTTATAAAATAATATTTATTTACAAAATTTTATAAATTTACATTTACTCAACGTGCTTAAAACTAAAGTTTTACAATCTATCATTTTTTTTAATACAACTATTACTATGGTTTACACATTTTTAAAAAAACAACTTTCACTATGGTTACAATAATAATGGTGTTACAATAATAAGAAGATGAAAGGTGTTACAATAGTTACCATGGTTATATATATATATATATATATATATATATAATATATATATATATATATATATATATATATATATATATATATATATATATATATATATATATATATATATATATATTTATTTTTATTTTGATTTTTTAATTTTTATATTTTTTTGTGTTTTTGTGTTTTATACTTTTTTGTATTTTTCGATTTTATGTTTTTTTGTATTTTTTTTGAATTTTTTTTTTTTTATTAGAGTGCCATTGTGCGGAAAGAAATCGAAAGGTTAGAAAAAGTTAAAGAGGAAGATGTTTTTTAAAAAAGAATTCAAGAAGTTTTTGTTTAAAGGAAGGAAATTTTAATAATATAACAGCAAAAATTACAAGACTTTTACACAAACATCACATTACGTACGCTACAGAAAAACATTTAAAAAGGGAAATTATAATTTATAATTGAGCTAGCGTGTCAGTTTAGCTCATATGTTTAGTTTCAGTCTTCCGTTCTCTACTTGGCATATTATATCTTTAACACAAAAAAATTGACAGAAAATGTCCATTGTGTTTCTACGGACGTGATAATTATATTCTTAAGTAATAATACTCCTGATTTTCCTGATTATTACCCTGATCGTTAATTTACCTTACAGGTATAATGGGTATTTGGGTATAATGGGTATTTATTGATTATATACTGATGTAATTTCAATCGATTGTATCTCATTAAACATTCATTATTCATGTTTGTTTTGCTTGTGGCTTGATATTTCATAACATAAAAAAGAGAAAATTATATTAGCAAAATATATTTCCATAATCAACTGAAATATTTGTTATACTGAAATATTTGTTATACTGAAATACTGTTATACTTTGTTATATAATTGCTAATTGGTTATCTCAATAATTCTTATACATTATGCAAATGTATATTTGTTTATCTGCCTTTTCTCGATGCAAACTCAACGTTGATCTAATGTTTAAAATCCAACGTTGTTCCAATGTATGTATATTCATTGATTCAACGTTGGCTTATACACATTGATTCAACGTTGGGTTTAGATCGTAAAAAAATTAAACTTTTGCGATGTCTTTTTACATACATTGGATCAACGTTGATTTATATATATTGAATCAACGTTGGGTTATATACATTGGATCAACGTTGGGTTTAGATCGTAAAAACAATCAACTTTTTGCGATGTTTTTACATACATTAATTCAGCGTTGGTTTATACACATTAAAACAACGTCGGGTTAATAACATTGGAACAAGGTTGGGTTTACATCGAAAAAACAATCAACTTTTTGCGATATTTTTACATACATTAATTCAAATTTGGTTTATACACATTAAATCAACGTCGGGTTAATAACATTGAAACAACGTTGGGTTTACATCGAAAAAACAATTAACTTTTTGCGATATTTCTAAATACGTTGCTAGTTGTTTTTAGTTTCGTCGGTATTTATTTCATCATTAAACAAATAACATTGGATCAATGTTGGATCTGCATTGGAAAAAACAGCCAACGTTTGCGATGGTTTTACATACGTTGGCCCAACGTAAGTGTGCTAGCTGGGTAGTGTGCTTTGTTCTCCAGAATCGCTACTTGCTGTTGCTTCCAAAGAGGTTGTATTTTGGGTTACCACTAAAACTTGTGTTTTTCCACTGAGTGGAAAAAACACACCAAAATTGGTTTACAGTCTAATTTTGATGTGTTTTAACAAACGTAATTTTTAGTTTTTTTATTTCAAAAAAGTTAGAGGTTTCTTGGCAGGCATTCAAGAAAACAATTTTGCTTCGTTATTCGTCGCGCAGCGCGAAAATTTGTAGTTCAAGTATGATGATGTTATTGTAGTCTTTGTGATGTTTTTTTTATGTCTGTCCTTATTGTTTGCGTCATAGCAGTCACGAGATGATTTTACAGTTTTACTTAAAGTTGACTTTGCTATACTATTTTTTCTACAAATTTCAGCTCGTCGTTTTCCACTTTTAGAATCTTTTATAAAATTTATAAAAATACTTTCTAGTTTTTTTCAAGCAATTTTAATTGCAGTTCTTTACGCAATACATCATGAGTTAAATTTGCATTCAATTTAACTAAAAAGAAAACAAACAAACAGAAAATCTATTTTATTATTTCAGAGTACAATTATTTTAAATTAAAAGTATACGGTAAACTAAATAAAGACAATGAAGTCTTATAAAAAATGCATAAAAAATGATTATAAATTTTCTTTGCGATTCTATATATATTTCAAACATTTTAAATTTTATTAAAAAGATAATAAATCATTTAAAAAAAAAATATGTTCAATTGTTTTACTACTTTTTTTCCGTTTTTAATGAAGTTTTGTTTTAATATATATTAGGGTGATTCATATTTTACCAACTTTTGAAAATCAAGTTGATCCTACCTAGAATGGTTGACCACCAATATAAAAATAACTTTAGGCCCAAAATTTTCATGTCAGATGATTTTAGATGAAAAAAACATTTTACGCTGGTTTAATTTTTAGGCAAATTCTAAAAATTAATATAAGAACTATTCATTATAACCCTTTATTTAAAAGGAGACAAAGACTACCCCTTTTCTTCACCTGATTTTTGGGGATTACCTCTTTCTTTCTATTGGAGGAGGGACGCCCCCAAAATTATGGACATTTCATTAAAAATCATATTATATGAAATCACTTTATTTTTTATTAAAAAAATACATCACTTGGCAATATAAATATTGCTGTCAGAGGCGGATCCAGGATTTTTATTGACTGTAGCAAAATTGCCATAAATATTTTTTTGTCTTAAAAAAAAAAGTTTTCACATTTGCCAACAGTACTAAAAGTCCAAGTTTGACGACTGTACTATAAGATCAAGCAACAAAAGAGTTCCATCATTAGTTAACCAAGGTTTTTCATAAAACGTTAGAGTTAGGTTTTTATCACATATATTTACCTTTGCTTTGCTATTTGATTCTCTTACTGATTCTAGACTTAAATAAATTTAATCCCATAAAAGATAGGAATTTATTTGTTTACTGGTTTTTACAAGATTTTCAAATGAAATTTAGGACCAATAAACATATAACTTGTATTACAAGTTATCATATTATCTAAAAATTATAACATCTAAAACACTTTTCGAACGGGAATTTTTATAATTGATTTTCCAAAAACAGCAACTTCCTGATAAAATAACATTTTTGTAAGTTAAACCATGTCATAGAGAATAATAGTTCTTAGTAGAAACTTTCAAAGTAAAAACAAAAGTAGTAAAGAGTTCCTTGAAATTTTAGAATAAATTAAAAATCTATCTGAGAGGAAAATTGTGCAAAATGTTATTTTAGTTTAACCTTTTTGAAGATTTGATGCCAATCAGATCATATAATAAAGTATTGCTAGACGTTTTAAAACTCACAATAGGTAAGCATTCGATCCAACGTGGTTTCTTCTCTTTGTCTCTTGGAAATCTATAAATTTTTTAAAACGTTTTAAAATCGTTTGACTTCTTCAAAGATAAATAACTCGTAGAATAGCAATAAACACATTTCACCATTTTTCATTATAAATCAAAAATAAATCTAAAAACCAACAGGTGCAACAAATTTATTTTTTATAATTATAAAACCTTTTTTATTTAATGATCGCTATCCACTAGCCAATCCCATAATATTTTTTAGAAAACTAATTTTTATGCGGAGTGGCTAATGAGTGGCGTAGAGGTACTTATTTATTTAAAAAAAAATTATTTTTTCTAGATAGAAGTATTCAATCTTTTGTTGGAAACTAAAGTAGATCAAAAAGTATCAATGTGACTCAAAAATATATACACATTTTTTTTGTTTTTTTTCTTAGGTGCTTCAAGAAGACCTATGATCGCATTACAAAGCACCGCAGAAGAGCATTTAGCTTAAAAGTTTACGCTTGCTTAATGTCAAAAAATAGCCTCGAGTAGGTATCGAACCACAGATCAGTAAAGTATCCGTCATTTTTTGGTGTTTGAGATAGCTAACAGACATAGCGCAAACTCCAAACACTAGTAAAATAATGATGCTTTGCAAAATATTGCAAAATATTGCAATAGTTGGAGGCTGGGAACAAAAAAAGCCCTAAATTTTCATCCCCCAGACCCAAACGTGCGAGTAACAAGCTAGTAAAATAATTTTTTTGCTATTCTTAACAAAGTTTACGTTCATCAATAAGTTTTCAGTTTCATAGTATTATATCTCAGCGTTCATAAATTAAAACCATATAAAGTTTAAACTCCCCTCAAAATAAAGAGGGTTAAAAATTTTATATGGTCATAATTTTTGAACGTTAAGAGATTTTAAAACAATCGTTAAAATTTATCGATCAGTATAAATTTAGTTAAGAATGACAAAAAAAATATTTCATTAACTTGTTGCTCTCACGGTTTAGGCAGGAGGAATAAAATTTTTGGATTTTTTTATTCCAAGCCTCCAATCATTGCAACTTTTTCAAAAGCATCATTATTTGACATAAGTATAAACATACAAATGTTTGGATTTTGCTCAATGTTAGCAATCTCTAACACGAAAAAATGCTGGATCCGTCACTGCCACAGATCTCTTGTTTCTGAAACAAATTTGCTTCATAATTCAGCGTTTAAACGCTGCAAATGTACAATAAATATTTATATACATATAAATTTTCAGACAAATATCTCAAGTAAAAAAATGATTTTTAAATGTATTTTTATGGGTTTAGAGTTTGCAGTTTGGTCTCGGAATAAAGTTCAAATTATAAGAACCATTTAAAAACGAGAAAGCAGTCACCGTAGCTATGGTGACTCTCATCGTACCTTTTTGAATCCAATAATCTTCTATTTTAATAGTGTTTACTAGAACTATTACGAGATTTTTATCATAAAACAAGAACGTTTTAAGAAAAAAATACTCTAACCTGCAGTTTATTTTTAAAAACAAAAAATATATTTCTTGTTTTGAGAAATAAATTTCTCAAACTATGGTCAATAGATTTACAATTTTGCTGTGAGTTCTGATGAGTTGTTAGCTGTGAGTTCTGATGAATTCTTAGCTGTGAGTTCTGATGAGTTGTTAGCAACTTTAAAAGATTTTTAAAGTTTTAGTATTCATTGTATATAAAAAGTCTGAGGGAGTCTCAGTCGTTGGCATTTTTTCAAACTATGTTTTAGAATATCAAAAATTACCCAATAGTCTGGTGAAATATACAACTAAGGACCTAGTGGCTGGTCTTTATCAATAAAAGCTGCTTTCAGAAGGATTTCAGCTTTGATTCAATCCGTTTTTACATCTTTTAAGACCTCTCTTTGTTTTTGAATTGTTAATCTCAGTCAAAAGATGTTAAAGCAGCATTAAACACGTTAATGGTTTTACCATGATTTGAATTTCACGTCTGCCTTAGGCTCGATATACATCTGCCAATAGACTTTATGATCTTAAAAGTGTGAAATAAAATAAAGCAACGTAGATAAAATAAGGTTTAAAATGGCTAAGCTAATAATTTTTGATAAGATTATATCAAAGTGTTATTTCTATTGATTTTATTTTTATTATATTTCTACTGATTTTAAGAAAAGTTTACCATTGGAAAAAAAAATTGGTTCAGAGTTATTTTCTTTGTATTTTACATCTGATTTTAAACCATTTTGCACGCCATTGTTTTTAAACAATTTGTTACTTAATGACATAAATTACTCTTAAGTAATAAGACTAAAATATCAAAACTTATGAATTTAAGTTTTACTTTAAAAATTGCAGAATCAGAAAAGTCGCAGGTTAAAAACCGCGATGCCCTGAATCGAGAAATATACTCTATCTATTTATCTATATATTCTATCTATTAATCTTTTTAAGTATTTTATTACTCAGATTAAACCCCCTAAAATCCAACTTGAATTTCGTAAAATTCAAGGCGTGTGAAAGAGCTCCATGTTTGTTAATTTTTACTTAATGATCTGATTTTTTTCCGCAAGTTCACAATAATCTATGTACTTCTCAAAAGTGTAAATTCAAATAATTTTAAAATTAAAAACTTACACATTTTGTTTTTACAAAAAGGTATTTTAAAGTGAAGTAGTTTTATCTTTACTATAATATTTTTTAACCTTTTTTGATTTTATAATTAAAATTGTTAATTCTCCGGCTTGATTTATTATTTACGACTACAGCTTATTCACGGCTACAACTATATGAAGCTCTCCGACATGATGGCTGGAGTTTAACAAGAAAAATGGTCGGCCAGGAAATTTAGCTAATCTTGTACAAACCCTTTTTAAATAGCCAGAGCTTGAAATGGGTGAACTGTATGAGATCAAAAGCATGTAACAAACTTATGATTGCTGCGTATTGGACCTCAACGCAATCTTGTTTAAAAACCACAATTTTTTTAAATTTCATTACGAGTTTGTTCGTTCTAAAAATACCGCCAGTTAACAATAATAATATTAATAAAAATGCGCACGACTTTATTATATAGTTAATGATTTGTAAATTTCTATATGCGCCGATTGTTTGAAAATGCCCTTAAAAACTCAAAAAATGTGAAAATGTTAAACTTCAAACGAGTGACGCGAGTATAAAAAGTCATCCAAAATATTTTCGCGAGGGTCAAAATGGGATGAGCTACTATCCAATTCATTAAAAAAGAGTTTTATAAATGAACAGTGGATATTTAACATAATATGTCTTTGCTACACAATTGTTTTTTGCTACAGGTTCACGCTTGATGACATTTGGTCACTAAATATAAACTCATTGTTGATAAAAAGATTGCAGCTAAATAGGCTCAATATATAATAAATTATTGGTGGTATGCATAGAGTTGTTTCAAAATATGACAAATTGACTTATGCTACAGTTGCTACAGTCCATTCGCCATTTTATTTAACTCCTATTTCAATTTAAGTTGATACACTGCAAAATGTTTGAAATTCTTTCAAAAATTTATGGGCATGTGAGACAAAACCCGTTAAAACATCGGTTTTTTAGTGAAACATTTCATTTTTCAGAATAAAATATTTCCTTACCATAGTCAACTTGGCTCAGATACGATTTTGAATAAATTTTTGAAGCGCCGCATTTTGACTACTAGTAATCTCAATATTTTATTTAAAATATTTTTTTCTTTTACATGAAAAAAAAAAATGTATATAAAAAATAAAAAGAGAAAAAAAACTGAGCTAACTGTAGCAACCGCTACACTTGCCACAGTATGGATCCGCTCCTGGAAATCATGAAACGTAAATTTAATGTAATATAATGGCAAACATAAGTATAATATATAAATCGAGTTATTTTTTTCTTTGCTTCCTATTGCTTTTATGTTTATACCGTATAAATATTCTTGCCAAATATTTTTTTTGTAAAGCTAATCAGCAGTTGCTAAAATAGCAGCTTATCTATAAGTTCAAATTTAATCAATGGTAATAATTATTGAAGGAATGATATATATGGGTCTGAAGACAAAAGATTTAGGAAAACCCTAATTTTGTCTTGTATTAATGTTTTTCTGTATTCTATATATAATATATTTATATTCTGCTTCTTCTGCGTATCAAGGTTGATTTACATATGTTTAAAATGGTCGTCCGACTATTGGATGACGGTCGCGCAACCATATGGAAACATTGATCTTGCAACAAATCATATCTTGCAATATTATTTTAAGTTGTGCCATAGATGTCGTAGAGATAAAAAAAATCTCCATGACAATTGTCGCGAATCCTAGAATATGATTGGCTGATTCTTTTTTTGCTCGCTTTATTGTATAATCCAAACATAAATTATATAACCATAAATAAAGAAAAATAAATTTGTAGTTTAATGGAACATTTGGTCGTAGGACACTGCTATTGCACAACCACGGTTGCACAACTGTCGTGCAACTAAATGGAAAATCTTTGGAGAACTTTTAAAACTGGTTGATAGAAGGTTGCAAGGTGATCTAATTTAGATGTTTAGATTTCAAAACAATATAGATAAAACAAACTGGCATAACAAACCTGAAAGAATAACTAATACTACGAGAGGGCATGATCAGAAATTAAGACAACAAGTAAGAAACTTTCTCACTTTCTAGTCATAATTTCTTCACCAGCTGTGTTGTAGAAGCTTGGAATATCCTAGATCAAGATGCTTTCAACGCAAATTCTGTAAATGATTTTAAAAACAAACTAAAACGCTTTAATGAAAAACGGCTGTTATAGTCTAACCTCTACTGTCGTTAGACTCATTTTTATTGGTAAAACAAGAAAACAGCATTTGATTTATATTATACTATATTAAACAATTTTATTTTATGATTTTATTATAAAATCACACCAGAAAACTAGTTTTCATAATATTTGATGTCAAATTTGTGATGTTGCGATGTGTTATTTGGATGTTAAATTTGTATTATTGCGATATTTTATTTGGAATTTATATAGTGACCGAACTTATGAGATGGTATTGAAATTGTGAGATGGTATTGAAAGTTTGGTCAAACTAGTTGCTCTCATTTGAAACAAAATATCGAAAGTAATTTTTTTTATTCTTACAATATAAAGTTATAATATAGTTGCTTGTATAATTCAGTAAAAAAATCGTTAATTGATGACCAAAAAGTTTATTAAGAGCAAGGAAAATAGTTTGACTTAACGCAGTAAAAGTGAATTCTTGTTAAATCCAACTTCGGCTAATATAAGATAATGGTTCGAGTAAAATTTTTTTTTTTTTAATCCTAAAATTAAATATACACAATTATACTAATAAATATGTTACAAAAAGTTTCAGCGAAAGAAGCTACGTATTGTATTCACGTTGTACCCTCGAAAGATAACATTTTAAAAAGTTTAACAACTCAACGAGTTCCTTACCCAGCAAAAAAACAACATTATATCAACGTTGCATTAACATTGTAACGTTAATACAACGTTAATACGACGTCGTGTGCCTTTTGAGTTACTTGGTAATAAAATTACGTCTAAAAGCTAGATCTTTGATTGAGAAATTTATTAAGACTATAAAAATTAACAGTTTTAAATTTTATAATGATTTGTTTTGTAATAGTTTTATTACAGCATTATTAAATCTCTGATTTATTCTATTCTATTCAGATCTAAATGCAATTAGAAAAAAAATAATTAGACTACTGTTATTTATGTTTTTACATGGAATAACTTCTAAAAAAAGTTATTTAGGTTTCTTTATTTTCCCAACGAATATTTCGAGTTATCCGAAAAAATTTTCTAAAAGGGGATATAATTATAATATTTTGTATTATTAATTATAATAATTTATATTATAATATTATAGTGTATATTGTAATTATAATAATTTGTATATTATAATTTGATTATATATATGTTATATATAATGAAATTAATAATATTAGTAGGTCATATACGTATAAATTTACTATTGATATATCATCGAAAACTAACCATAAGTTTTACATAAGTTATATGAAATTTATAATCGTAATAAATTAATAAATTTATTGATATATATATTTTGATAAACTTTAAAATTGTTTGAAATTGACAATTATCATAAATTATTCATAACATGAATTTCACGTCGACCGGCGAGGCCACGTCAACAGCGACGGCTGCAGCCGTTTTCGACCCAATTTGCGTATCGAAAGTCACCGCAGTGATAAGAAACACTATGGCAACAACATTCGCAAGCAAAACATTCAACGAAAACTACAAAAACCTTGTCGCTTAGATGCTCAAGGTGACATTAACCTTTGCGCTCACACCGATAATTAAATTGATCAAAGAAACCGAGGCGAAAATCACTGCCCGAATTGACTATCTCAACAAGCTGAAAGACAAGAAATCCAATACCTACGCCTCGAAACTCAAAAGAAACGCACCGGAAACAGTCAAACACAGAAACGAAGTAACAAACATTGTCGTCTCCGAAAACAAAGACAGACAGGATCGTTCCGCAAATGTCATTGTAGTTGGTCTACCCAAAACCGAGAACAAAAACGACAAGACAAGCGTCACGGAGTTCATCAAGACTTGTGGTCTTGATAGCTTCACAATCAAACAAGCAAGACGCCTAAACACAGGGAAAAAATAAGCTGCTCATAACTCTAATAATATTCAAGTCTCTCTTGCAAACGAAAGAGAACGAACTGCCGTTTAAATCACTGCAATCGCCATCAACTGCAACAATTTAACGGAGTTTTCGCATGAGAAGACAGGACCCTAGCTCAGCAAGAAGCGTTCAACAATGCTTGAAAGACTTAAAAAAAGAAACAAAGAACTGAAACATCCTGGGATTCTCGACAAACCGTTTCGGAATGTCATCCACAAAAGAACCAGCCAAATATGGTGTATTGAAGTCACAAAGTCAAACGAGCAAAATAAATAAATCGCCTCAGCAACGACAGCTTTCAACGAATATCGACGAAGCAGTACAGGAGCTACAACAAGCATCACTCAAGAGAACTCGTCCGCCTAAAAAAAAACACCCAAAAATCACCCAGCATTCCTGTAATAAATAAAAATAATCTGTTTCCTGTAAATCTCCGCTTTTGGGCCAACAACCCATGCTCGTTAAATAAAAATTAACGCGACGAAGCCATAGCCCGTTTATACAACTTAGACGTTAAAAATACTCTACACATTCTATTCTTCACCGAAACTTGGTACAACAGAACGAGTGACACGGTTATACCAGGCTATTAAATTCATTGAAGAAATAGAGACGAAAAAGGAGATGGCATGGCCATTTATATACAAGAAGAAACAACTACATTAGAAACCAATTTTGCACAACTGAACTCAGACTCCATTCAACAAATGTGGCGCTTTATTAAGCTAGGCAACAACTCAATTCTTCTTGGATGTTTATATCAACCATACGACCTAAATGACGAAACTCTCAAAAACTGTATAGCATCTATCAAAGCTTCGAAAGCTGCCACCCAAAGGTATCGTGCGATTTCATTCTGATCTATGGTGACTTTAAATTTAGCAACACATTTTATGAGTATCTTGAGATTGGCGGCGGCGTGGCGACAACAGTGCACGTGCTAAATGAACGACCAGGCGACATGAGATTTCAACATGAGATTGCTTAAACGATTGCTTACTCACACAATTGATCACCATCAAAACATATCGTAACAACAGATTTTCAGAGCCAAACAGTATTCTCGACCTTGTAATAACAGACAAGCCAGATCTCTTGATAGAAATAAAAAAGGAAGACTCATTCGGGGACACTCTAATGGGACAATCTCACGCTCTAATCTTGGTTCAATTCGTTCTGAACGATACGATAGACGTGGCACCGAGTGTGCAACAAAAACATCTGAAGCAGAACTGACTACGCTGAATTCTCGCTAAAATTAAGTTCAACCGATTGGAATAGCTTATTCGAAAACTACTTAGCTAACGAATGTTATAATCTATTCCTAGAAGTGTACGACAAACTAACAACAGAACTCATTCCGTCCACTACCTTACCCTATAAGAAGAAACACGAACCATGGATAACAGGCAAAGTTTTAAAAGCTATTAGAACAAAACAAGAACTTTGAAATAAATATATCGCCTCTGGTCGCCATACACATAGAGAGCTCAGAGACAAGCCCAAAGAAGCATGTAGAAATGTAAAGATTATAAAGAGAACCTAGCTAATTTATATAAAAACGACCCTAAAAAGCTACACGCTCATATCAAAAACAAAACCAACTCAAAGTATATATTCAACTCTATAGAAACAACTGATGGAACAATTTCAACAAATCTTCAAATTTTATGCACAACCCTGAACAGTTAATTCCAATCAGTATTTGTCAACAAGCCAAACGGACCTATGCCGGAATTAGAACCTCGAACTGACAACAAGTGTATATTAGACGCGGATATCTTTTCAATCAATGATAATCATGCTCGAATCGCAAATGTAGACGAATCTAAATCTCTCGGTGTCAATACCGATTATCCTCGTGTACTCAAACACTGCGTAGAAGCTTTTGCAGTGCCCCTAACTTTAATTTTCATGAAATCGTTTTCAACCAGCACTGGACCTGTGGAGAAAATCAAACATCACGCTTCTTTTCAAGAAAGAAAGCAAACTAAAAGTATCGAATTATAGAGAAGTTTCTCTCACACCCATGCCATACAAAATATTCGAGAGCATATTACATAAAAAAATAATGCTACTGTAACTTAAACGGTTTAACAAGTACAGCACAACACAGATTCGTTTAAAGAAAAAGATGTTTGACTAATCTCCTCGAAACTCGCAATTTCCTCACAGAAGCCACACACAAAAAGTGTCTAGTTGATGTGATTTACACTGGTTTTACAAAGACAAAAAATTCCACACAATCGCCTATTGAGCAAATTGAAAGCATATGGCATCAACGAGAAAGAAATCATGTTGATAAATGCTTGGCTTAACAATAGACAACAGCGTGTTGTTATTGTTACTCATTCAACTGCTGAAATATTTACATCGAATTGGAAAACAGTCACAAGTAGCGTCCCTCAAGGAAGCTTCCTCGGCCCACTCCTCTTTGTACAATTTATAAATGATCTGCCGGACAATATTACAAGCCAGTTTAAGCTCTACGCAGATGATAGTAAAATTATGAACATCATAAAATCGAATGAAGATATGCCAGCTTTACAATCAGACTATGATCATGCCATAAGCTGGTCTCACAAATGGTTGATGCTCTTTAATGTGGAAAAATGAAAAATAATGTATATTGGTCGAGGTAACAGAAAATCTAATCAAGTATATTCAATGACAAACAAAGAAGGCACTAGTCAATACCTGGAGGAAACTGAAACTGAACGAGATCTAGGTGTTCTGATATCAAATGACCTCAAAGTCCGTGCTCAAGTGGAGTCTGCAGTCTAAGTAGCCAATTACAATTTGGGCCTATTTAAAGAAGCATTCCAAAGCAGAAGCATTCGTCTCTGGCAAACGCTTTACATCACATATGTGCACCCACACCTGGAATTCGCTATTCAAGCATGGTCTCCTCACCTAAAAAAAGATATCGATATGCTTGAAAGAGTTCAGCGCAGAGTAAAAAAAGTCTCCTCAATCAAACATCTCCCATATGAGCAACGCTTAAATATATTTAGATTGACAACACTGGAAAAGAGAAGAGCCAGAGGAGATCTTATTGAGCAGTTTAAATTGTGAATAAAATTGATGATGTAAATTTTTTTGTTCCTCAAAGGTTCTCTAACAACACATATAGCAGGAGAAGTCATAACAAACAGCTACACAGACAATATGTTAACGACTGCGAAGAGCGGAATCATTTTTTTACCAATCACGTCACGCCATCCTGGAATATGCTACCACAGGAAGCAATTGAAACTCTCGCGGTCAACTTATTCAAAAGTTTCCTATCATGATTGGACAACGTCGACAATTTTCTTGTCGACAATTTGCCCTACACATTAGATAGTATAGAGATGCCTGGTGTTGCATCTCTTCGTCAATATACTTTATAATTAATGATTAACTAATTTACAGTATTGTTAAATTTCGTAAAAATAATTATAAGTTGTTCTTGATTGTAAATTTATTGATTCTAAATAAAATCAAAGTCAATTTAAATTTATAATAATATATATTTATTTCATTAAAAGAAGTTTTGAATGTCTTTTGAATGTTCAAAAAACATTTTTGGACAAAACGCCTGCTGCGATGTATTATATATAATGATTTCTGTATTTATTATAATTCTGTAGTAATTTTATATAGAAATAATAATTTAATAAACAAAATATTTTTCATCATCGAAATTCTGAACCTTTTTAAACAATATTAAATGAATTTATATTTGATATTTTCACAATTACGCACGTTACATGTATGTATGTACAGTGGCGTAGCTACGGTTTTAGGCGCCCAGAGCAATACTGAAAATTGGCGCCCCCCCCTGAAGCAGACATTAAAAAATACACATAATGTTGCCAAGTATATGTCAATTTTATTTCAAAAAATGCAAATCCTAATCATAATGCAAACTCAATTTAATTCATTTTTCCAATTACGTATTCATTATTGTTCATGTTAATTAGTCATTAAAAGTGACAGATGGTCATATGTGAATTAGTCATTAAAAGTGACAGATGGTCATATGTGAATTAGTCATTGAGAGTGATAGATGGTCATATGTGAATTAGTCATTAAAAGTGACAGATGGTCAATCCGATCCAATAATCAATAACTATTTATAAATTATAGTTTGATCTTACTAGATTTAACTGCAGCAAATTTATCTATTATGTCGTCAAAGTCTGTTTTTTTTTTTTTTTTTTTTTATTTTAACTCACCTCCTCAAGGCCGAGAAGGCCACTACAGACGAGGAGGCTACTTATTTGTGGTTATAACCCTCTCTCAACTCTTTAACTCCGAAACACGAACCTTGACGAGCAAGGCCGCTGCGCGGAGAAACGAGTTGAGCGCGGTACTACCAGGGACGTGGTGGGGATCGAACTCGGAACCACTCGTTTATGAAGCGAGCGCTCTACCACTACACCACTACCGCATTGTACCGCTGTTGATTCTAGAGTTTATCTTTAGACACTAAAAATTGCCCAATCAATAAGACGTTGTTGCCCAATTGAAGCTAGTAGATATGAAAGAATAAGTTTGAACTTGCTGAAGGAACGTTAGCATCTGGCTATTTACACTGCATTTGTGAGCAAGATTTGTAGTGCAATATTTGTAATGCAATGCGTAAGTTTGGAAAAATGTCATCTCCGTATGACGAAATAAATGAAAGTAAATCCAGCGGAATTGATTATATTGGGCCCCCACGAACTTTAAACAGCATCTGACAGTCTGCGATTTTAGTATATAATTCTGCTCCACTGATACCTCTACTAAAGGTTTTCCAAATCCTAATATTGTTGCTACAAACTTTCTTGATTTTTATACCATCCCTCTTTAGGAATATTCTCACATCGAGCAACTATCGAGCAACTTTTGAGCAACTTTTCATTGAGATTATTTAATCGTCTAAAGCGAGTTGTTAGTTCTTTTCAAAAATACTAAAAAGGTTACTTGATAGAAAAATCAAGGCAATTAGACGAGCTAAAAACTTGCTAATAATTAATTACGAAAAAATTTTTTTATGCATTTTAAAAGACGATAAAAGTTACAGAATAAAAAATCACTCAATGCTTCCAGGGAATCAATACTATTAATAATCAAAACGTTATAAAGTTCTTTGTATGGCAGGTTGTTTGAAAAATTCATTCCTAAGTTCCTTGTATGGCAGACTGTTTGGAGTTATGGTTATAAAAGCTCTCTTTTTATAACAAATCCATATTTAATATCAGATCTATATGCCACAGAATGCTTAAAAAAAAAACAACTTATAATTAAAAACCACAATCCTAATCCGACTTCTAATTAAAAACCTTATTTTGGCCAGATCTGGCATCAATCCACTTTTCCAAAGAGGTTATGCAGTGGTATAAGAAAAATAGAGCCAACTATGTTTCAAAGAATGCTAATCCACAAAACTGTCCTAGCAGCAATTTATCAAATCTCACTAGACAATTTTGAAGCGAATTTTGAGGAAAACAGACAAATGTGCAAATAGTGTTAAAAATTTCTAAGATTTATGGATCCATGCTACAAAAAAGTGATGCTAAGTAAAATTGTGGAGATGATGGTGAGTATGTCATAAAAATTACGTCGTAAGGTTAAAGCTTAATTTATTTTTGTTGAAATAAAAACTTATTGTTTAAGCATCATTACAAAAAAAAAATATTACAATTGATTAAGTGGTTTTTGAGAAAACTCAATTTAAATCTTACAAATTTTTACCGATCATGGTGATATTTACAGAATATTAGGTGCTTTGCAATAATAAAAACATTCTGCTTGTTCAAGTCAATTCATATTTTTATAGATAAAAAATTGTGAATATTTTGTTAACAGCAAAAAGAAAAAGAAAAAGTTATGGTTTTCCAAAATATAAAATTTTTATCTAAACATTTTATTTTATCAATAAAATTACAGTTTTATTTACACGGTTACTTAACTTTACTGGTTATAAATTTAAAAGTTAACACAATTTGTTTAATTTAAATAAATTATCAGCTTCATTTTGTTTATTGAAAGTTTACACAATCTCTTTTTTTTATTATTACACAATATTATATTATGCGGAACACGTACTAGTACGTTTTCCGACCATTAATTCTTGAGCGGACGACACGTTCAAGTACGTTTTCTGAGGGTTGTTACTTAAGTGCTTGTCCCGTATATGTACGGGTTAGTGTAACGACATGGTTTGTTTTTTCTATATTTCTGTGTTTTAGTTTTTAAAATAATCAATTTAATTCAATCACTGTTAGCCAGTAACTACAAAAAGTGTTAAGACTTCCATAAGGCGTCTAATCGACGTGTTAAAACTTCCATAAGGCGTCTAATATTATTTTTAAAAAGCAAAACATTTGTTTGGAAACATAAATGTAAAACGCAGACAGCTAATAAAAAACTTTAAACAATATTATTAAAATCAAAATTTTAAATAATTAATTTCAAACTTGGTCAAATGTCTCGCTTACAGAACTAAAAAAATAAGTAAAAAAAAAAACACATTGAGATTCATTTGAATACGTAACTTTTGGATATTTACACGGAAGTGCATATACGTTACTTTACAACCCTCGCGTAAAATGCATTTTACAACACATCCCTGTAAATATGTCCGTATACAACACTTGCACTCGGGCCAACGTCAGATCAATATCGGAATCGTTAGGCCAACGTTGCCCCAATGTTAGTTTAGCGTGTTGCGCACCTTGGTATAAGACAACAAAAAACTTTGAAACGTATATAGATACTAAAAAAATATTAAAATGCAGATTCTTGGACTATTAAATACATTACCATAGAATCGCATAGAAATTATTATTTAAGTACTGACCATTCTGGCCGGTCAAATTTCTGACCGGAAATGTATCACACTAGTTTAATATAAAATAATTTAGTTTTATAGTTTTCATTATAATTTTGATATAAAAAGTAGATTATAAATCTTAATTTTCTTATTTAAACAATTTATGGTAAAAAAAATATCCTTTTACACGCATAATATATAAAGATATAAATGCGTATTTTTGTTTCTTTAATGTTGGACTTTTAATGTCGCAGCAGCCGTGGTGCAATGAGTGAGCGGCCATAGCTCAATGGTTAGAGTTCTAGCTCCTATCTTAGAGGTTCGAGTTTCAACGCCAGCTTTAGCCCAATAAGCGACATTAGTGAGAAAAGAGGCGTGAATTTTACTTGTGCTAAGTAATTCAAAAGTGAGCAAAATTTTCTTAATGCATACCTAGTTATATATTTATAGTTTATATTCGTGTGATAAATTCTTCTAAACTTATAAAAGAAATAAAAAAATAATATATATATTTTTAAGACTTAATTTCATCTTTTTTGATAACTACAAGGAACCACTAAATAAATAGTGAATGCTTTACTTATAAAGCTGCAGTGTTTAATCAAGGAATATTTAGTTTTTGGCAGATATCTAGAACTCTTTAATAGTATTTTCTTCCGAATTAAATAAATCAGCTCTCAAGTACTTGTGGCTCAGTTGTAACTGCATGGTTAAAAAAATATGGTTTTCAAATAATCAGCTAAATGATATCTCCCAAATGAACTGTTTTGCGTTTTTCAGGGTAAAGTTTCCTGCACATTTTGTAAAGAAATAAATAGTGCTTTATAGCAAGTTCATAAACATTTTTTCGGAAATTTATAACCATTTTCATAAGTACGTTATTTTGATATTTTTTGTAATAAATGGTTTGAAGCCAATTAAGTGCAGAGTACTTGTATTATGATTCCGCAGAATATTTGTATTATGGTTATATTACATTACTTCGTTTAATGTAAGAGTTTTTTTACAATTAAACAAAATAAAAGTTATTTTTGTAAAATTCATCATTTACGACCAAAGACAAAAACTCATGGTTTACGACCAGGCACGGATAAAAGAGGGGGGGGGAGGGTAGGTAATGTGGTTGATGCATTACCCCCCACAAGGCATTCAATTTTTAATTTTAAACTTTTTTTTTTTACTCAAACAAGTTCGTTGTGGTGGTTTCAATTGAAACGTTTTAAAACTTAATCGAATTGGTTGCCTTTTTCCACGTGAGCTAAGTTCAGGTATTTGTGTGTTGAATCGCTTTGTTTTGAATTCGCCTGTATTTAGTATCTTAATATACTATGGAAAACGCAAAAAGGCGTTAGACGACAGACTATTTTTAACGAAAAAGTTTAGTAACGGTTTTTTTTATAAAATGTAAAAGTTTTTTTTCAATTGTTTTTTATTTGTTTATGTAAAGTAACTAATGCTAATAATGTTCAATGTCCGCACATAATTAGTGCGATAAAAAGTGATTAATTCAAAAATAAAAAGTGAACTAAAAATAAAAAGTGACTAATTCACAAATTCGTCTAATCCTGACTTACAGTAGCGGTGATGCTAAAAAATGTTAGAAGGGTATTCACAGTGTTCTTTTTTGTTTATTTTCCAAACCTACAACTACAACAGTTAACGACATCAGTCAAGTGATTTTGCTCAGTGGTTCACTACCTACAAATTCTGCAGTCGTCACTCAAGATCTAGTGAGTTTGCCCAGTGGTGTACTACCTACTAATTCTGCAGTCGTATGCAAACCTATTGCTACGGCCACTCAAGTCCCAAAAGCCGAACAGTCAGGATGGGACATAGGGGTAGACATAGGGATATTTAAGGGCAGTGAAAAGAGATGCTGGACTCGATCAATGAGCAAACTACACAGATTGACCGACTCAGAGAGGATTTCACTACTGACATCTTATGCCATGCCAAGCAGCTCATTTGAATGGCCTTTTCACCACATAAGTAAGCAAAAGGTCTTTTTATCAATGGGTAATATTTCTGTTGGAAATGGTTGCTTCAAGTATTCGTTCAAGCGGAAAGGTATGTGTTGTATACCCTGTTGCCTCTTTGCAGGAGATACTGTTTCAAATGATCGTGGAAAAGCACAAAAAATTGGCAATCTGGTGAACAAAGCACTTACTAACTATAATATAATTCATTCAAAGTTATACAATCATGTCATCTTGGAATATCACAAAACGGCAACGAGCTGAACAATTTCTATGCATTTCATAATCTTCCAAGAACATCGTCAAATTATTGAATCAAATTTAAATGTTAAGGCCTATGAAAACAGCGACTCAAGCCAATTATTACAACGATTTAATTGTGTGGACGCTTAGGTTTACCTTTGCGAGGACACAGGGATGATGGTTATCTTGATCCGACTCAATTAGGTAAAGTACTAACTGGCCAACAAGGTCATTTTAGAGCGCTTTTGGCATTTATAATCGGCAGTGGGGACACTTTATTAGCTGAACATTAAAAAAATACCAACAAAAAAATGCAACGTACATATCTAAAACTACTAAAAATGTACTTATTAACATTTGCGGAGAACTAATCTTAAATCAGATTGTGAGTGAGATTAAAATCTCAGTTTTTCTCTGTATTGGTTGATAAGAACGCTGATAGTGGTCACAATGAGCAATTGTGCATTTGCATTCGATATGTTCGCCAAGTAGGCATCGTTAAAGAGGAATTTGTTGGAATTGGGAAAATTGAAGATTTTACAGCCAAAAGCATTTTTGAGGAAATTGTTCGGAGACTCACAACTTTGGGACTAGACATTAGTTTGTTGTGTTGGTTAGAGTTATGATGGAGCATCTACAATGTCTGGTCATGTTAGCGGTGTTCAAGCATTATTCAAAAATATCTGCCCAACAACCGTTTATGTTCACTGTTCTAGTCATTGTCTAAATCTCGTGCTGAATCATTCTTCTGCTATTGTTTGTATAAAGAATATGTTTGACGTTGTCTCAGAAGTAATCAATTTCATTAAAGAGTCTCACAAGTGACGAGCAATATTTTCCTGTACATTATAAGGCTATTGTGAAACTAGATTTTTTCAACGTCACGATGATCTTTTGAGATTTGTTAACCATTTCAGTGACATTATTGCTAGTTTAAAAGAAATCCATGAAAACAATGACTAAAAGTTTGATGCAAAGACACAACAACATGCTTATTCATTACTTGTTGCATTGCGTAACTCTTCTTTCTTAGTCAGTCTAGCCTGAGCAAAGAAGTTGATGAGTTTAACTGAATGGCTATCCAAGAAACTGCAAACAGTGTCTTTGACATTGCATGATGCTGTAGCTCTGGTGGATGACATTACTACTGAAGTTGAAAACTGCAATCACTCTTTCTGTAACATCTTGTGAACCAGAAAGTTACTTTAGTGCTCTGAAGCTTTTAAAATCAAGAATACGATATTCTATAGTCGATGATTGCTTAAATGGTCTTGCCCTTATATACATTCATCCAGAAATAAATATTGACCCAGACATGGTTATCAATAATTTTGTCTTAAGCACACGCAAATCGGATTTTGTGTTATAATAAAGTGCCCTGTGTTAATGAACCTGCAGTCAACTGGTGGTTATAAGGTTGTTTATGAACTAAACGTAGTTTACTGTGTTTATGAACTTGTAGGCTGTAGTCAATTGGTGTTAATTAACTTTCAACATGAACTTGTAAACCGGTGTTAATTAATTTGTAATCAATTGATATTGATAAACCTGTTTTATAATAGTTTATATGCTTGTCTCACATAAATTTTTGGGAGAGGGACACCCCATCCCAAATTCTCCCCTCAGTAAACTTCCAAGCATTACCCCTTACCACTGAATCCTGGATTTTCGCTGTTTACGACCAAAAAATTTTAAATGTAGAATTTTTAAAAACTCATCAGGTTTTTCCCTGATTTGACTACCAGACCGTGACCGTGAGTTTTTTTCTTATTTAAAATACCTGAAAAAAAGCAATTAAAGGTAAAACCGTTTACCTTTAACACAATATAATGGGAGTTGTCTAATTATATTATATAGTTTACCCCCCCCCCCCCTTTTTTAAGCCTTATATTTTTTTATATAGTTTTTTTCCAATGTTAGTCTTGAAATTTAAGTAAATTTTTAAAAAAACCAGCCTGCATTAATTATCTCTAAACTTACTTCAAATTAGCCCAGTCATACTTTAGAGTGCCATGATGAATTAAACTAATATGGATTTATCTCTGCCTGCCTATGCCGATTCAGAAAATTAGCCTAAATGTATTTGCCAAACATCTTCTCTGGGATAACTCAGAGAAGATGTTTGGCAAAGTAAGAGTAAGAGTACTACTTAGTACTACTTATACGCTGAGTAAGAGTTAAGCGCTTTGTTGAAGCGCTTAACTCTTACTCAGCGTATAAGTAGTACTTTGGTACGAAGGGAACTTGTCTCAATTAGCTCATCTACTATGATGTTTCCTTCTCGACTTGTAAATAAATAGTCTAGACGAGTAAAATAAAAAAAACTAACGTTAACGTTAATTAAATAATGTCTCTCTTAGCGATTATGCTCAATGAGGGTTCAGTAACCAGTACATAGTCTTGATTCCCAATACTATTCAATTTTTTTGCGTAAAAGTGAATTTTTTCGCACAGTTATTGAACGCCTGAGGGGAAAAACAAATAACTAATGACAACGGAAAATTGATTTTAAAATAAAAAAATTACAGTCCGTTGTCAGACAAAACAAAACTAATATAAGTGCAACACCAGTTGTAATTAAACTAATGACAAATATAAAAAAAACAAATATATAAACAATACATAAAATTAAATATAACATAAACAAACAAGTAAACAATATAATAAAATACAAAACTCTTTATTTACTACTAATAAACAAAATATTATTGCTTACCAAACGAAAACACACAATACAAATAAATAGCAAAGTAAAGCAAGCTTAAAATGATAAGAGCGTTAGAAAAAAAAAGTAATAATGCTTATGTATACACGTAATCTGTCTTGTGCTAGGCAATAAACTTTTTATCGGATTTGTGTCTATTATTACCGGCATTTTGAAAAGGCTTAGCAACAATAACAAGTTTATCCCATCAAACAATTGTTTTGACTTTTCTTCACCCTGCGATATACGTCTGTTTTGTCCTGCAGTAAATAGGATATCATTATAAACAGACAGTAACCAACCACACCCAAACTTTGCAAAGAGCCAATCTTTTTGAGAAAGTGAAAAAGGAGATTGGCACATGAAGTATACAATAACTTTTACAATAACGTATGAGAAACGTTTTTATTTCAAACTACATTGACTAACGCCTTCTAGAAAATTCAACATTGAATCTACAGTCAGCATTTAACCAAGCATGCTTTCATGATATTGTGTAGAAAAACTCATAGTCATAAAAGGAACCAACTGATTAAAAAAATTGTCCGGCTAAAAAAGACATTTTTTTAGGATTGAAAAAAAAAAGAAATTTTGAAGTATTTCTTCCCCGTCCTTATTAACGCTATATTGGATTGACCAAGGTTTTGTACTGTTTCAAGTGGTCTTCTTGAGAGTTTACCATGTACATCTGTTGTTGTCAGAAACAATTAAAAAAATAGTGAATTCAAAGTTACTATTTTGTGCTAGTTTTATGCTAACTTTAAAACATTTAAGTTACTTATAAGTCAAATTTTGTCAGTTATAAGTCGGTTACTTATAAGAAACCTCACTCTGGTACCTTTAGTTCTATTGATGAGAGCTTACACTTTGTTGTTAAATTTGATTAACCAGATCTAGTCATATCGGATGACTTAAACTTAAATGATTGCCCTGTGGCATTCATGTTCTGAACATTAAAATAAAGTAAATTTAAATAGCAAGCAATAAAAAAAGAAGCCAAATCTATTTGAAAATTGCTACCATTATTGTTACAAATTAAACTTTAATTTTTACTGATTAGCATTTTGTAGCTTTTATTTTGAGATTCGGTTCAAAATAATTTTGTTTTGAGATTCGGCTTTTATTTTGAGATTCTGATATAAAGTTAGCAGTGGTTTGTTATACTATATTGTGTCATCCTGAAATTGATAATGTTATCTTTGATGCGCTTACGCGTGCTTTTTGTGCAACATCTTAACCTCAAACATATATATATATATATATATATATATATATATATATATATATATATATATATATATATATATATATATATATATATATATATATATATATATATATATGTATATATATATATATATATATATATATATATATATATATATATATATATATATATATATATATATATGTATGTACATATATATATATATGTATATATATATATATATATATATATATATATATATATATATATATATATGTATATATATATATATATATATATATATATATATATATATATATATATATATATATATATATATATATATATATATATAACAAAATATATATATATATATATATATATATATATATATATATATATATATATATACATATATTTTGTTTAACAACAATTGTTGCTTTTTAAAATATAACTTTGTACATCTTGTCTCTTAAACAAGATAGTTGTTTAAATATACGATTACAAAAATTAAATAATATCAAAGAAGCTTTGGGGACTCCAAATCTAGTTGGCTTTATGGTAAGACAGTGTGTGTAATTTTCAAGACTTCATATGATAACCATCGCACCAGCACAAAAACACTATTTACTAGTATTAAAATTTTTGTTTACCAAGTACTCAATTACTAACAATCAAAAAATTGTACTAAAGAGCGTTAATCTTAATTTTAAAAAAAAAAATTATATGTTTTGGAGGGCAATCATGCTGATTCGTTATTTTAATAACGGACACATCTAAATGTTTTTTATTTTGATGTTTAAAGTTTTTATTGGTCAATATTTTTCTTAGCTCTATACGTATAATACGACCTTTTTTTTACTTTTTACGTCTTTTCTTTGATCTCGTTTTCTTTTTGAAGTACTTTGATAATTTGCTGACTAGTAAATACACCATAGTTCAACAACCAAACCCTTTTTTGAATCCTTTGTTTTTAGTTCAAATGATTCTGGTACTTGAAGAACATCCTGAATTGATTTAGATATTGTTGTCAAAAGATTGGATCAAAATAAAATTGATACCGAAGTAGAAATACGAACAACTAAAGTTTGAATATTGAACCGTTAGTATATTTATCTGGTGTTGTATAATGAGAAAAGTAGAATGATTTTCATTAATTGCCATTGGTTATCATTCTTTTGTTAATTGATCTCATAGATAACATTTTGCGTTCGATTATAAGCTCGAAATACAGTTCAATATTTTTGCATCGATTGATTCCGCCAATACTAATAAAAAAGCAATTCATGAATCTGCAAAAGAAAATTAATTGTTGTTTTTTCAATTTTTTTTTTGGATTTCGTGATAGTATTTTAAAAAAAAGACTGCATGTAAATTCCTTTAATTTATCATATGAAGTATGGCTGTGATACTCTTTAGGCAATAAAAGTTGACCAGAGTACTTAAAAAATAAAAACGTGTCACCTTCAATTAAAGTTTCAGGAACTATGAGTTTGTTACTGATGATCGTTACATCTTTACCGCCCTATGGGATTTGCCCGGTTATCGGGTGTGGGACCCGTTGGTAAAAGCAATAAAAACGAAATACTATTGTTTGATATCAAGACAGAAAAAAAGTTATTAATGAAAATAAAGATAGATGCTCAGCCGAGCACTGCATATCTGGTATGGGATACATAACAGCTTTTTTAGTAGAACTTGTTTGAGATTTGTATGGAAAACTAATAAGTAATAAGTGTGCTATTAATAGATGTCAAGGCAGACTTACAAATAGGTAATGTAAAATTTCTAATCATTTAAAAAAGAGCAGAAAATTGTTCTTAGCTTTAAAGAGAATTATTGTTGTTCTTTGTTTATTTTTACAGTTAATATTAGTAATTTTAGTGAGCAGCCATGTTAGTAATTTTAGTGAGCAGCCATGTTAGTAATTTTAGTGAGCAGCCATGTTAGTAATTTATATGAGCAGCCATGTTAGTAATTTTAGTGAGTAGTCATAGTGCAGTGATTAGCGCGCTCGCCTTAGAAGCTTGGCATCCGTGGTTCAACGCCACCACTGGGCAAGTTTTACAAATGTTTTTAGTTTGTTCAATTTACTTTACTGTTGTTGTTTTTTTTTGTTTAGTCTAAAACTAGTTTTAATTAATAAAAATAAACTTTTTTACACAGGCTGATTCTTATTTGAGTAAGTACATCATTTAGTTTTATTTTATTTTTTTCACAACATTTTTGAACGGTTTTGTAAAAATTTATTGATAAAATAACACAAGCACAATAACACTGTTGTTTAATATAATTTGAGTTTACAATAGTTTAATATAAATTGAGTTTACAAACAAAAAGCCGAAACACGGTAAGCTACTTCAGAAACAGATTCAGAAAAGAGATTCGCTTATTAATTTTTAATTTTGAGTATTTTTTTGAAACACAATTTTTCTTCAGAAAATATATTTACAAACAATTATTATATAACAATTTTCTTTTCAAATCTAAAAAATATTTCAACATTTATTAAATCTAATCATGAAGTTTCATTTGACATTGCGTATACGGCAGATTAAAACAGTCAAGGATGAATAATTTCATAATTTTTTCGTAGATTTCATTCAAGTTAAAGATAAGATTTTGGTTTATAACTGTTATGAAAACTACATACAAACATATTGAGTCAAAAAACCTTAAAAATTAAAATTGGAAAGTATGGGTGTACATAAAAAATTAAGGTTACGGTTTTTCTCAATTCTCAATCTAAATGCTACCCACCATCTGGCATTCACCAAAAAAGTAAAGAAACAAATTTTTTTATGTGAAAAGGCTTTGAAGCAGTCGAATTTGAGGGGCACTTTATTGATTGAGCCATATGCGTCAGCTGTCACTGTCTAGCCAGCTGCTAAAGAATTATTTGTCAATGTATTAGACAAAAAACAGAAGTTAATAAAGGAAACTGTTTGATTGTAGAGCGTAACAAAATTATCAATCATTCAAGGTAATTGTAAACAAACCTTTTTAAGGATTCCGGCTGGCTTTTCTTAGAAGGTGATTTATAAATGATTGTCGTATAATTGATTAAATGAACTGATTGTTTTTGCTTAAATTTTTCAGCTTTATTGTTTCATTTTTCAGCTTTATTGTTTCATTTTTTAACCTTGATTTTATAAAATCGTATAAAATTACAAAATAATTTTATACGATTTTATAAATATTATTAACTTTAAAGAAGAGGTACAAATAAACATAAAAAAAAAATTTAGAAAAAAAAGTTAAAACAAAATAATTTTTAATGACTTATTTAATATATTCAATGACTTATTTAACATATTTAATGACTTATTCAACATATTTACGACTTATTCAACATGTAGACCTGTTTTAACTCTATACATTTTGCATTTTATCTTTAAAAAGAGTTTATTGTTTTATAAACTGTATTTTTTTTGTTTTCTGTGTTCCCAAAAACAAAACAAAAAATATTTAAGCTTAGTTTTGTTTACCTTTATTTCTTCTAAAGAAGTATCTTATAAAAAAACAACTTGCGTTACGCTTTTGTGACAAACGTTTCAAATGGGTACAGTGGTTAAGCTGATGGCTACTTCTCGTTCTAGCCATTGATATAGAAACATTTATATTGTAAATACTTTTAAACGGCAAAATAAAAGAAAGAAAAATGCTTATGCGAGAATTAAATGTGGAAACAGATTTATGGCTCCGTTTTATCAGTGTTGCTAAAAGTAGCAGCTGCATTAAATGATTTAATAATATAAGATTAAAACAACAAGACATTAAAAGTTTTTTTAATTTAAATATAATTTTTGTTTTTGATTTAAAGGCCGGCAAGGAGACGTATAGCGGAAAAAAAAACTCCCAAAGGCTAAACTTCTTTTCAGAAGAGAGCTAGCATGTCTGATAATTTTAATATATACTATAAATTCGGAATTGCATACTTGATCATTTGCAATGTTGGAATAATTTTAAATGGAATTGCTTTGTTTGTTTTGGTTAAATTTAAGAGTTGGTTTGACAAAACGCAACGTTTTATATTGATCCAACTATGTCTAATCGCTTTATGTATTGCAACATACCTTGAAATTAAAGAAGCTATTTTCAATTTAACCATATTAAAGGTTACTCAAAGTGTTGAAAAAACATTTGAAATATTTTTAAAAATAATATTAGTTCTTCGTACGGGATATTATTACGCAACATTTTGGTTGGTACTTGACAGGTACTTGTATATTAAAATGAACGTTAACTACGTCGATTTCTGGTCAACAAAGAAAACAATAATGGTAACGACAATTTTATGGAGTGTTGCTGGATTGAGTCGATTATTAAGTTTAATTTTTCTCGACCAATCATTAAAAAGCACTCAGATTAAGATCGAACTACGCATGCGCCTTAGTTACGACCTGATTATAATTATTTTTTCTGTTGTCGTATACGCACATGCTTTATTACACTTTCATAAGCAAAAAGTTTATTTTAACAAAGATAAAAAAAGAATATTTAAAGGGTTGATATTTACAAGTATTTTATTGACTAGGTTTGTTGTTTTTGGTACCATACCTGAACTATTTCGGGCGCTTCATTATGAAGGTATCTATCAGAAACTTCAAACTTTTTTTTATATTAAAATAGTTTTCTCGTTTTCATTATGGACTGATGCATTAATATATATATTTGCCTCTCCCCGAGTAAGATTTGTAGTGAAAAGAAAATTAAAAGAAATGTTTTGCATAAAGTTTGTCGGGGTCAGTGATAAGTCTGCGTGCGAAGCTAAAAATATATCTACAAAGAGTGCAAGGATCTGTGATAAGCCTGTTTGCAAAGATAGGAATATATCTCTGGAGTATATCATGATCAGTGATAAATCTGTTATTGAGGCTAAGAATATATCTTTGGAATGTGACAGGACCAATCATATGCCTGTCAACGATGCTACGAACTTCTTAAAGTAACTTTAATTATATTGAGTATTAAACTAATTTATTTAGTTAATTTAATACGCATAAAGTAAATAATTTATTTGTAAATAACTAACCTGATCTAAAAATCTAACTTTGTTGATTTTTCATTGCGTTGAAAAAGAAAAAAAAGAGGTTAAATCTACAGATTAGTGGCCTAAAATAATTATACTTTATTGCTAATTGCGCCGTATTATCTCGTCCGTAGAGAGTTTTTAAACATAAAATATTTTGGTTTCAGTACATCGACCATCTTAAACCCTGTAATCAAAAGAGGAGTACTGCTACATCGTCTGAGGCTTTGGCAGCAATCTTATTTTATTCATGATTCAAATATTATTGGTAATGACTTTTAAATTTAATTAAAAAAAAAAAAAAGTTGTACTAAACATTGGCTTCGTTTATGGATCTGATCTGTACTTATTTGTGCAGAAAAACTTGTAACAAGTTTTTAAAGGAGCAAATACATTACTGAAGTACATTATTATTATTATTATTATTATTATTGCTATTATTGTTATTATTATTATTATTATTGTTATTATAATAATAATAATAATAATTATTATTATATATATATATATATATATATATATATATATATATATATATATATATATATATATATATATATATATATGTATATATATATGTATATATATATATATATATATATATATATATATATATATATATATATATATATATATATATATATATATATATATATATATATATATATATATATATATATATATATATATATATATATATATACTATATATATACAGGCGCGGATCCAGCATTTTTTGATGTTTGAGATAACTAACTTCCAGACATGGTACAAACCCCAAAAATTTATATGTTTATACTTATGTCAAATAAAGATGATTTGCAAAAAATTGCGATGATTGGAGTCTGGGAACAAAAAAGCCCCAAAATTTTGGCCACACAAACCCCAAACAAGAGAGCAACAAGTTGATAAAATATTTTTTGTACAATTCTCAAGTAAATTTATATTCATCGATAAATTCTAAATTTCAATTAAAAAATTTCAATTAAATTAAAAAAAAATTATAATTGCACAAAGCTTTAACCCCCCTCAATTTGATGGGGTTGCAAATTTTGTAAGGTCATGTTTTTTGAACACTAAGAGATTATTGTATGAAATTTAGAATTTATCGATGAGTATAAATTTAACTTAAGAATTGTACAAAAAATATTTTATCAACTTGTTGCTCTTTTGTTTGGGGTTTGTGTGGCCAAAATTTTGGGGCTTTTTTGTTCTTAGACTCCAATCGTCGCAATTTTTTGCAAATCATCTTTATTTGACATAAGTATAAACATATAAATTTTTGGAGTTTGTTCCATGTTTGGAAGTTAGTTATCTCAAACATCAAAAAATGCTGGATCCGCGCCTGATATATATATATATATATATATATATATATATATATATACATATATATATATATATATATATATATATATATATATATATATATATATATATATATATATATATATATATATATATATATATATATATATATATATATATATATATATATATATATATATATATATATATATATATATATATATATATATATATATATATATATATATATATATATATATATATATATATATAGATCTGTTTCTGAAGTAGCTTACCGTGTTTCGGCTTTTTGTTTGTAAACTCAAAATATATATATAAAAAACATTTTAAAACAGTTGTCTTTTTAATTAGTTTTTTTTTTTTTGTTGTTGTTGTTGTTATTCTCATTGTTTCAAAGAATCTTATTTTCAAATAATAAGAATCTCGTTTAAATAAAATCATCTATATTGCTAAAGCCGCTAAATAAACATTTTCATTATAGATTACAATAAACCGGTTTGTAGCCTGGTCTGATTCACACTGTAATAATCTTTAGTTTCTTTCACTACCAAAGTTGCGCTGTTATAATATGTTTTAAATAATTAATGCAGCTATTAAAATAGGTGTTTTTAAAAGTCCAACGCAGTACTGTTTATCAGTATGAACCTTCATTGTATTTTTTGTTACGAGTCATTCTGCGCTGCTTCATAAAATAGCTAATAGATTATGTTTATTTAACAGATTAATTTTATTTGTCAAATAGGGTGAAACGGGGTGAATTTGTTACGAGGAAAATCCGTTACTTCTACTCCTTTATTATAATATTGCATAAGAAATATAGTTCTTGCGAAATATTACAATCAAAACTTTTTAAACTATTTTTTTTTTTTTAATATATATTTATTAAGTTTATAACGCTTTATTTAATTTAATTTATTTAAACGCTTATTTATTTAATTTGTAACGCTTTTTTGAGGTGATATTTCTAAAGTAATGTATTGTTTATATTTTTTTGCTGTTGTTTTTATTGTGGGAATTATATCATGTTGAGTAAGCGTATCTAAAAACCATTGAACATTAACATTTAAAGCATGATTTAACAAGTTTAAATTATAATCTCCTCTTAAGTACACGTGTTTTTTTAGAAATGGTAATTTTGCTTAAAAAATTTTTCAAATGGGTTTTAAATAATTTCAAACAACCAGCTGGCTTTCTAATAATAGAATTGATTATAATATTTTTGGTCGCTTTATTATTTATTTTAATGCATAACGACTCGCAATCAATTTTGTTAACATTGATTTCATTATGCAAAACAAAGTTTATAGATTTGTGAACAAAGATACTTAAAACCACCACCAAGGTGGATTGGTGAATTGACACGTAATTACTTAGCTCATAACTAGAATTTAATTCATTGTTTTTCAACCACGTTTCCGTAAAACTGATTATTTTAAAATCATGGTTTAGATCATGCATTAATAATTTTAGATTATCAACATTTTTATTAATACTTTGAATGTGTAGATTTAAAACTGAAAAACTATTGTTAATTTTTATCTTACTAAGAAATTGAGTAGATTCACTGATTGAATTATTTTCGATTTTTTTTTTATGGAATAGTCATCATGACTCTCAGTATTAAAATTAAGTTGAAGATTATCATCCATTTTTAAAAAGTAAAATATAATAATCATGAAAAGAAAGATATTAAAATATTATGATTTTACACTTTTAGTTTCATTCCAGCCCAATCGCGTATGACGAGTTTATCATATGAAATGCTTCGAAATTTTTCTGCCGCTTGTTCCAATTTCATCTGTTCTCGTAGCACCTTCCTAATTTGCACTGTCTCAGCGCAAAAATCTTCATTTATATAGATATTCTTACTTTTTAGGTTAGGGGTCTTTTTTAAAATATTTGCTTTATCTTTAAAGTTTAGAAGTTTTATAATTATAGCTCTTGGTCTAACTGAACCTTTATGACCAGTTCTATGTGCCCTTTCAACTTTAATATCTTTTAAACTTAAATAATTTTCAAATTTTTTTTTACCTTTGCTTCGCTGTCATCCCAATTTTCACCTTCGCTTTCTTTAACTCCATCAATTCTCAAATTATTCCGCCGGGATCGATCCTTTATCTCTCTTAATTTGTTTGTAATTTTAGTAATTTTTTTTTTTTTGTAACGTTTATTGTATTACATTTATCCTGTGAAATAATGACGTTCTTAACTTTTTCTTGAATAAAACTCACTTTAATGTCCGTCAAAAAACTCACTGTCCTCAACTTCTTTTTCTATCGATTTTTTCTTACTATTTTCACTGATATATGATTCAACTTTATCAAAACGCTCGTATAAAATTTTTCCGCTTGAACTTATAATGTTTAAAATATTTTTTCTTGCTGTTTAATCATGTCTTTAGTTTCCTTCTTCAACTCCTGAAACATTTTTTTTTAACATTTGCTTTATTTAATCAATCGTAACTGCCATAATTATTTAATATTATATAAATATTTTTAGATATTATTATTTTTTAAAGTAATTTAAAACTTAACTTTTTCCTCTATTTTTTTCTTTTCCACGCTGTTAAAACGCGTCCGTTCACGTTGAAGACCACAATGCTTCAATATATATATATATATAAGGCCGGCGCGATATTTGTGACACCCCCCCCCATCAATGATTTTTAGTCGGCAAACTGGACCCTTCGTCGGCAAATTGGACCCTTAGTCGGCAAATTGGACCTAGTTAGTCGGCAAATGTGGACCCCCTTTCGATATAGGTTAGACAGTCGGCAAATGTCGTCATGACAGTCGGCAAATTTTGGAAAACCAGGACCTTTTTTTTTTTTTTTTTTTTTTTTAGTCGGCAAAAGTTGTAATGGCACCCCTTCCCCCCACGTGACACCTACTCGCGCCGGCCCTATATATATATATATATATATATATATATATATATATATATATATATATATATATATATATATATATATTTATATATATATATATATATATATATATATATATATATACATATCTATATATATACATATATATATATACATATATATATATATATATATATATATATATTTATATATATATATATATATATTTATATATATATATATATATATATATATATATATATATATATATATATATATATATATAATATTTGTTTATTGACTTTAAAAACAAGAGAAGTCGTTGTTGTTTTATATATTTAAGCCAAATAATAAAAAATAGTTTAAATATATTATACATTTTTGGTAGTTTTTTTTAATGATAGAACTGCTTAAACCATCTACCAAATAAAATTCACTATTTAGTAAAAATATTGATTTATAGTGGTTTGTATCGGTATTAAATATAGTGCAACATATAAAATTAAAACAACGTTTATCAATTATAAATAATAATGGGATTTCATTTATAATTAGTTCATCTTGATCTTTTTAAAACACTTCTATAATTAAACAAAATAGATGATATAAAAACAAAATAGATGATATAAAAACAAAATAGATGATATAAAAACTTTGCAGTAGAATCATTAAGGCAGATTTTACATAGTTCATTCAAGTTAATATTTAAATATATTACTTTCTCTACGTTTTTAATCAAGATTTCCTCATTGATCTTTGGACAAATAGTTTTGTTAAAAGTTGAACAATTAAATTGAATTGTCTGAAAATCTATTGAAAAAACAGCTAAACGCTTTGCATTCTGTATTAAGAATACTGAAAGCTAATGAATTGTTTGGTTTTATAATCATAACAAGAAGAATCCATATAGTTTTTTGCTCTATCATTCACAACTTTTAATAAGAGAAACTATATCAGGTATGTGGTTATAAATTTTTATACCTTGTTTGTTTTCTTAATAATTTTTACTTATAATATTTTTTGACAGTCAAGATGAGCACTGAATAGCTAAAAAAAAAATTTATTGTGAAAGTGTTTTGAATGATAATACTTTGATATAATTTGACACACTGAAAAATAGTTTGTATCCATTTTGAAATCATCTTTATTGACCAAAATACAACCACCCCATTTTAATAAATGCATTGAAAACAATCTAAAGCTCAATTCATTTTGTTTTCTTAAACATAGTCGGTTGTGTGAAACTCTTTGACATTTCTCGTTTCATAGTTTTATTCTGTTCCAATACTTCTTTTTCAGATAAAAAACAATCAACTTTTTGCGATGTTTTTACATACGTTGGATCAATGTAAATGTGCCAACTGTTTTTAGTTCCGTCGGTATTAATTTCTTCATTAAACAAATGACATTGGATAAACGATGGATTTGCATTAGAAAAAACAGCCGCCGTTCGCTATTGGTTTTACATACGTTGGCCCAAAGTAAGTGGGCTAGCTGGGAATTCTTTTTTTATAAAGCGTGGATTTTAACCAGATCAATTCCTCCACAATTGTATATTAAATAATTAAATAAACAGTAAATTAAGTATAAAAAACTATTCGCGTGCATGTTAAAAAAGAGACAACATTTATGTAACAGAGTTTTAATTTTTTAAATGTTGTTTAATTGATTATTTTTGCATGTTTGTTTTGCAAAAATAATACGTCAAATCAACATGTTTACAATATTTCGTGAAATTTTTTTTTGTTTAAATTAAACAATTTCATAAAAAATTATCTTTTTTTGGTTTTAAAATAAAGGTTAAAATAAACAACTCTAAATAAATGACAGCATTAAATGAAAAGTTTTTATTGACTATTTATATAAACAACCTTTACAAATAAAACTGCTTTTTTAACGGTAATAAAACCCGCCCGTTTAATTGTAGGCTTAAGCAAGCACCTTGAGGTTTTTCGCATCAGTTAGTGTTACTCAACCTCTTTCCAACCATATATAGAAAGTACTATCTTTCATATAGCTTTATTTAAGTATTATCAATATCTTGAGACCACTTTCGCTAAAAAAAGTTGGCACGGACACGTTTTTTCAACAGTAGCTTTTGAAGGTAAGATTTCCTAAGCACTAAAACACATCCAATTTGCATGAAAATTTCCATATAGATTAAAAAAAGGATGAGGAATCGAATGGAAAAGGGAACCTTTTTCAAATTTATTCAAAAATTTTTAGTTCTCAACGTTTAAAAACTTTGAGGTCGATTTAGTTGATTTATTTTCTTGAAGATTTGATGCTTAAGAATTTTGTTATAAAATTATGTACCGTAAACCGTGGTAACTTTGGCCAGCGGGGTAACTTTAGTCATTTTTAAAAATTTTAATTAAACATTTGTTACTTTGAAACAGTTAAGTAACGTTTTATTATTTTTGTTTTATTTTTAAATGCAATCTTTCTTGCTTAAATTTTGATCTGAAGTTTGTTGCAAACATTTTTTACTATAAGTGAAATAGAATGAAAACTAAATCTTGGTAAAACACCATCAAAAACTGTAAAACAAAATGTTGTCTGGGCGAAGATAAAAATGATAGCAAACAACTCAGTTTTTCTTCTGTTTTAAAGACAAATAATTAGAAAAAATTAGGCGAAAAGTTTTTGGCTCAAGTAACAACATTCTGGTTATTTTACAGGGTGGTCAAAGTTACCCCGTAGGTTTATACTCTTTTGGGGTAACTTTGGCCAAGTAAATAATGTTCATTTTAAAGTAGTCTGATCGTTATTTATTATAACTAGAACATTTTTTGAAGCATGTTATCCAAATAATTTATTTTGATAAACTTTTTCATCAAAATAAATTATTTGGATAACATGCTTCAAGTTTTTAGGACGAATGTATTTTAGGATATTTAAAAAAGTATATTTTCTTGCTAAACTATTTGTTGTTGTTGCTAAATCATAATTTTATTAACTTTATAACAAGATTAAAATTTATAAACTCTTAGTTTTAAGTTAAATTGCAATTTAGTAAAATTATATAATAGTTTAATAAATTACTACATTGCAGTTTACTTGTGTTGTTTATATTTACTTTTGTTTAAAGTATAATGCCTCGTAAATATAACAAACATAGTGTTGGAAAACATACAACACTTGTTATAATACCATTCTTTTGAAAGAGTGCATGGGTGCTATTAGTGAAGGTATGTTTAAAAAGGTTTAGTATACCACGAAGCCTCAAAAAGGTTTAGTTTACCACGAAGTACTATACATAATAAAATGAAGTCAAAGCATAATAAATGCATTGGTACACCAACCATATTTGCTAAAGATGAGGAGCAGTTATTTTGATGTAGAATCAAGGTTATTTGTGATTGCGGTTTTCCATTAAATAAACTTGATGTTAAAATGTTAGTAAAAATTGCACTGTAAAAATATTTTAAAACCATGTTCCTGGTGATGATTGGGTCTCAAGTTTTATTAAACGTTCACAGTTAACCCATAAAATTGCATCAAACATTAAAAGAAAACGTGCAGATATAAATAAAGAACAATTAAAAATTTATTTTTACAATACTAGACTTGAGCTTGAAGAAATTCTACCTTGTAACATTTGGAATTTTGATAAAACAAATTTGCGTGATGTCTCTGGAAATAAAAAAGTTGTTATCAAACGTGAAACCAAGTACCCTGAGAGGATAATAAATACTAATAAGGCTCGTTTCTCTGTAATGTTTTAGCAGAAATTCTTCCATCATACTCAGTTTTTAAAAGCACACATTTATAAGATTTATGGATAAAACATGGTCCAAAAAATTCTTGCCTTAATAGAACCCAATCTGGCTGGTTTGATGAAGTTACTTTTGATGATTGGTTTTATGTTATGAATATATGAGAACAGTTTATTTATATATGAGGATAGTTTATGCTACAGATTGTTTGTTTATTCTTTAGTACTCTCTTATTTTTTGCTTTTTCTGACATTTAATAAAAAAATTAGTAAGTTTTTTTAATCATTGGGTTGAAAAATATAAAAAAAAAATTAAATTATTTTAGCTTATATGTTTCTTTAATAGTGTTTATATTTATTTTTATTGTCCCTTTTTTAATTTCTTGATATATTTTAGGTACCCCTTTTTAAAATAAAGGCTAACTGTAAGTTTAAATTACATTAAATGTGGTTAATAGCACTTAAATTACATCTGGCGCTAAAAAAACAATTTACTATCACAAAGTTACCCCATTGCCAGGTAACATCGACCATCAATCTTGGATTTGGTGAATACAATGAATACACCATTTTGCTAATTAAATGACATTAGTAATGCACAACTTTAAGCATCAAAAAAGTTTTGGGAAAATGTTTCTTTTTTTCAAAAAGTTATCTTTTTTATCAAAATTGGTACAAAGTTTACGGTATGCATTATATGCATTTTTTATCGCGTATTTTATGACGTTTTTTGTTTTGGTTTTTGCGTTTGTTTACTAATTTATAAATAAATTTTTGCGTTAGCTTTATGAAATTTGTTTTTTTTTTTTATTTTTTTATTTTTTCTACTTAATTAAAAACCTAAATAGTATCTAAATAGGACGGTTTATTTCATGAAAATAATATATAATTGCTTGAAATGTATACAAATCTTTGTTCTTTCCATCATTGATGAAAGAACAAAGATTTTTATACCATTTGATAATCCTTATTAAGGATTATTTCTTATTCACACCCTTAAATTATTTCTTATTTGCATCGTTAAATTAAGACTTAATAAGGATGTGAATAAGAAATAATCCTTATTAAAACTTTATAAGCCTTATTAGGCCTTAATAAGATTTATTTCTTATTCAAATCCTTATTAAGTCTTAATTTAAGGATGTGAATAATAATTTAAGGGATATAAAATAAGAAATAGTTCTTATTATAAGGATTATTTCTTATTCACATCTTTATTAAGATTTAATTTGATTTAATTGGTTAATCTTACAATCCTTTCTAACATCTCTTTTATTGACATTTCTAAAAATTATATTTTGGCAAGAATGCTTGATATTTAATTTTATATTCATTACATTTTCTATTAATTTGTCTATTTTGTAAATAAAGGTGATTAATTCAGGAAATTAAAAGCGATTAATCAAGTCGCCAGATAATAAAGTTAGTTGGTGATCCAAATCGGAAACTGGGAGATTCTATTCATAAATTGAGTTTCAAGAAGACAATCATCAGAATGACTTGATGAAGACTTATCTACAATAGAAGTTTAAATAACAGAGCTCGAAAAAACATCATTAGCAGTTTTCAAGTTTAAATCAGAAAATAAACTTTTAGAAGCAGAACAAATTCTAGAGAATTTGTTCAAGAAGATATTTTGGTAGAAGATATTTGTTCAAGAAGATATTTAGAAGATATTTTGGTAGAAGTTGGGGTAGAACAATTAACAGAAGGTAGAAAGTTATCAACATTGTTAAATTATGCAAAATTGACTTTTTATTTTAACTATCTGTATTTCTAACAAGGCTGGAAGCAACCACTTTTAGAGTTGGTAGTTACTGGAAGATCCCAGATGAAGATTATAAAGCAAAGTAACAATTAACAGACAACTAAAAAGATTGCAAATTATATGAATCAGGAAAACAAGATGAATGGAGAGTATTATTAAAAAACCGATGTTCTAGGACAAAAACTAGACAAATAAGATTTTTTAGAGTACCTAGGAGCAATAAAATACTATATTATTGTATACAAATACTAACTTAGCAATAATTTGTATAAGGTTTCCATGAGAGGTCAGTGCAAAAAGATAATCAGAGATGATGTAAAGTGAAGACACAGTAAAAATATTGCCATTCATCAATATAGGAATATCAACAAGATTGCTAAGAATTTTTAAAGACTTCGCCAGAGCAATAAAATGTGCCTCACCGCCTCTATGTAGTTATAATTTCAAACCTTTCTGTAACAACATTTAGCAGGTCAGCTCCAAATCGAGGCAATTCAAATCATAGACGATATCACATAATTATAGATGATGTAACATATAGAAATAGACAAATATAACATATAACATAAAAAACATATGAATCGAGACTATTCATATGTTTCTTATGTTATCGACAAATAGAGCCACCTGTGAGCTTTTCAGAATGATCATTTATGTTGCTTTTCATCTGGGAGCTTTTCAAGATGATCATTAATGTTGGTTAAAAACAGTAAAAGGCTGAGGATAGAAGTTAACATTGTTAGCTAAGTATTGACACTACTGTGAATTTGCAGTGTTTAGTGCCTCAGGGTCTATATGTTTTGTAATTGTGATGTTATTGTTGTGATGTTTTGTGTTGATAGACAACTTGGCTTACCTTTTTGCTGGTGTCTATCGTTAAAAATGATTATTAGGTTGTTTCATTACTGAAACTTGCTACTTATAATCATTCACTAAAAGCCAAGAGATAAGTTGTATAATAGCAATATTTTTGTTTTAAGGTTGTTGTTTTTATCTTAGGTGTTGTCAATAGTTCACATAAACATTCTCAAAGAGTAAGTTTCTTATTTTATATTTATTTAGTTTTAATTGTTAATTTATAATTTTTTTTTTAATTTTTAATTTTTAAAACAAATTAACAAATATATTTTAAAAATTATTGTGTATCTGTTATTTTTAATAATAATTTGATTACACTTTTAGGTAGAGTTTCTGCTGTTATACCTGCTATTGCTGATGTAAGTACTAAAATTTCAGGAAGTTCAATTGCTGTAAGTTATTTTCATTTAAATTTAAGTTATAACTTTATTTATGAATCTTCTGTCTGTTAAATAAGTAATTCTGAATGTTTTAGATAGATTTCAATGTCGTAACACAGTAATTTACTAATAGGTCTGTAAATTAAGTAATAGTTTTAAACAGATGAATTAATTGGATTCTACGATTCTTTATCCATATTTACATGAAGTTTTTATAATATAACTCGAAATTTTATTTTCCAAGACTAGGTAAATAAGTAGAAACACTTTAGTCTGTAAAATTAACGATTCTAGATAATCCCGACAAATATGTAAAAAAAATTATGGAATTTAATTTTCTTATAGTTTTGTATTCCAATCGAAAATTTCAAGTCAAACGTAATAACAGTTGGAAATTATGAAATATGTTCAAAGTCAAATTACCCAATTAGCTTGTGCAACCTTTTTTCAGTAATTTACTGACTAGCCTGTAAATTGTGCAATAATTTTCAGATTCCGTGATTCCTTTATGCATATTTGCATATGTAACCCTAATTTTTTATCTTCATTATATAATTAATTAAGTAAAAAAACTTCAGTCTGTAAAATAAATAATTCTGTGAGATCCCAACAAATTTAATAAAAAATTGATCACTATTTAAAATTTAAAATCAAATGTAGTAACGGTTCAAAAGTATTAAATGTAATTAAAGTCGTTATGCCCAATTGGTTGTGCAATAGCTATTTTATGCTAATATATCATTTTAATTTTTTTTCATTGTTTCAAACAACAACTTGAGTTATGATTATAATAGGTAATTGTAACTTTTTTTTAACACAATGCTTTAGAAATTTTTTGAAAACTCTCTTCAATTAGGCGGCATTAAAGGACAAAGTATTGAAACAAATTTCGATTTTTAGATTCCGTCTTTTAAATCTCTTCTAGTATATGGTAAAATTGACATTTTTTCTTTCTGCTTTTTGGATAAAACTGATGATAAAACTTCAATCGCGGGGCCTTCAATCATTGTCACAACAATAAAACATGCTATAAGAACAACGTTTGAACTCGATTTCGGTGCTGTTTTCTATATGGACAAGAAGACAATTTTTTCAACATGTACTAAGTGATTTTTTGCTTTTGCACTAAAATGTTTGTGTTCTTAAAAGAATAAAAGCTCACTTAGTTACAGCTACAATTTTTATAAATTTATAGAACTAAAATCAAACTAACCTGCAAAATTTTAACTTTGGTATTTCGTTTTCCACTATTTGAATAAAACCTTAGAAATCGTATACGTGATAATGTTTCAGTTGCATCTCTACTAAATGATGAAATGAGTCACAACTAAATAAATGTGTGACAACTTTCCAAATATTTTAATTTGATTTTGTTGGCTGCGATTTCATTGCCATTAATCATACATACCAGAAACATCACTGATTTGTGATTTCAGATTTGTCCCAATATTCTTGCAAAAACAAATATGTAGAAATTAACTCTGATTTGCACCGCCCAGAAATTTCTTCATGCCAGACAATTGAAACTACACTTTCCTTCGTTTTACCAATAGACACAAATGTTTCATTGTATGTTGTTAATCGCTGACAAAACATTATTTCTTTAAAATTTTCCATTCTTGGTAGCATAATTACTTTTTCCAATAGTTCCAAAAGTTAACTACAGTATACAAGTTCATAAACACAGTAGACTAAATTTAGTTCATAAACTAGCTTATAAAACACCAGTTGACTGCAGGTTCATTAACACAGGGCACTTTATTATAACACAAAATCCGATTTGCGTGTGCTTAAGACAAAATTATTGATAACCATGTCTGGGTCAATATTTATTTCTGGATGAATGTATATAAGGGCAAGACCATTTAAGCAATCATCAACTATAGAATATCGTATTCTTGATTTTAAAAGCTTCAGAGCACTAAAGTAACTTTCTGGTTCACAAGATGTTACAGAAAGAGTGATTGCAGTTTTCAACTTCAGTAGTAATGTCATCCACCAGAGCTACAGCATCATGCAATGTCAAAGACACTGTTTGCAGTTTCTTGGATAGCCATTCAGTTAAACTCATCAACTTCTTCGCTCAGGCTAGACTGACTAAGAAAGAAGAGTTACGCAATGCAACAAGTAATGAATAAGCATGTTGTTGTGTCTTTGCATCAAACTTTTAGTCATTGTTTTCATGGATTTCTTTTAAACTAGCAATAATGTCACTGAAATGGTCAACAAATCTCAAAAGGTCATCGTGACGTTGAATAAATCTAGTTTCACAATAGCCTTATAATGTACAGGAAAATATTGCTCGTCGCTTGTGAGACTCTTTAATGAAATTGATTACTTCTGAGACAACGTCAAACATATTCTTTATACAAACAATAGCAGAAGAATGATTCAGCACAAGATTTAGACAATGACTAGAACAGTGAACATAAACGGTTGTTGGACAGATATTTTTGAATAATGCTTGAACACCGCTAACATGACATTGTAGATGCTCCATCATAACCCTAACCAACGCAACAATTAATTTAATAATAATAAACTAATAGTCCCAAAGTTGTGAGTCTCCGAACCATTTCCTCAAAAATGCTTTTGGCTGTAAAATCTTCAATTTTCCTAAATCCAACAAACTTCTCTTTCACAATGCCATGTTGGTCAACATATTGAATGCAAATGCACAATTGCTCATTGTGACCACTATCAGTGGTCTCATCAACCAATATAGAAAAAAACTGAGATTTTAACCTCACTCACAATCTGATTTAAGATTAGTTCTCCGCAAATGTTAATAAGTATATTTTGGGTAGTTTTAGATATGTACGTTGCATTTTTGTTGCTGTTGATATTTTTTAAATGTTAAGTTAATAAAGTGTCCCCACAGTCAATTCTAAATGCCAAAAGTGCACTAAAATGACCTTGTTGGTCAGTTAGTGCTTTACCTATTTGAGTTGGATCAAGATAACCATCATCCCTGTGTCCTCGCAAAGGTAAACCTAAGCGTCCACACAATTAAATCGTTGTAATAATTGGCTTGAGGTGCTCTCTGTTTTCATAGGTCTGAACATTTAAATTCGAGTCAATTAATTTGATGATGTTCTTGGAAGATTATGAAATGCATAGGAATTGTTCAGCTCGTTGTTGTGCCGTTTTGTGATATTCGCAGGTGACATGATCGTATAACTTTGAATGAATTATATTATAGTTAGTAAGTGCTTTGTTCACCAGATTGCCAATTTTTTGTGCTTTTCCACAATCATTTGAAACAGTATCTCCTGCAAAGAGGCAGCAGGGTACACAACACACACCTTGCCGCTTGAACAAGTACTTGAAGCAACCATTTCCACCAGAAATATGACCCATTGATAAAAAGACCTTTTGCTTACTTCTTTGGTGAAAAGGCCATTCAAATGAGCTGCTCGGCATGGCATGAGATGTCAGTAGTGAAATCCTCTCAGAGTCGGTCAATCTGTGTAGTTTGCTCATTAACCGAGTTCAGTATCCATTTTCATTGCCCTCAAAAATCATCCCTATGTCCCATTCTGACTATTCGGCTTTAGGAACTTGATGCAATAGGTCTGCATACGACTGCAGAATTTGTAGGTAGTGAACCACTGGGCAAACTCACTTGACTGACGTCGTTAACTGTTGTAGTTGTAGGTCTGGAAAATAAACGAAAAAGAACACGGTGAATCACTTCTAACATTTTGTAGCATCGCCGCTACTGTAAGTCAGGATTAGACGAATTCGTGAATTAGTCACTTTTTATTTTTAGTTCACTTTTTATTTTTGAATTAATAACTTTTTATCACACTAATTATTAGTGTAATCGAGTATACGAGTTGCCCCAGCAGGCACAATGACGTTGAAATAACGTTGAAACAATGTCGCAAACCGACCATATGCCACGTTGAAACAACGTTGAAATTTGGTTGAATCGGAAATAAAATCCGACGTCAAAAACTACGACGTTGAAACAACGTCGATGATTACGTTGTTTCAACGTTGATCTAACGTCTTATCGACTACATATCAACCATATTTCAACTTTGAATAGGTGATATATTCGATTGATACGTAGTTGATAAGATGTTAGAACAACGTTGAAACAACGTAAATTCAACGTTGGTTTTTGTTTTTTATTTTGGTTAAATCCAATTAACTTCCATTAAAATCTATCTCAACTTTAATTGCAATAAATTAACACAATAAAAAAGCAACAATTTGCGCGAAGAATATTATACTTCACGTAAATTAATCAGATACGACCAAATTGCTTCAACGGACTTTATATACAAATAAAGTAAAATGTTTGAAAAAAAAAAAGTTTTATTTATCAGTAATATTTATCAATTTATCAATATAATAACTATTATCAATAGTTCCAGAACAACTAGGAAAAAGTATGAATGTTATACATCGGGTGAATCGCCTTTTACGCGCCGACCACCACCATTTGATCTGTCGAGTGCGTGTTTTAATAAAGTCTTTATTCCTTTTCTTATTTCGGAAATTGTAGCAGTCACTTTAATTGACAAAACACTCTCCATAAAAAAAGGTATTGCCTGAGTAATTTGCATCAAATACATCAAAAAGATAAAAATAAAATAGCATTAAAAAAACGAACTGTGATTTTTAAAAAATATATAATTTTACACTTAACTTACATAAATACCTAATGTTTGTTCCTTTAAACTTCTCTTTACCTTTACCGCCGGCCATATTAAATTTTGATTATAAACCATTGATCAACAACCTGCATTATACATTGTTATTATTATTATAGTTACATTAAAAATTGATAAACATGTCTTTTACAAAATACAAATTATTCTCAATGGAAAATTGCACAAACCGCAAAGGTTTCTTACTAAACCGTAATGCAAGTAAGAAAAAGAATTGATACAGGGGAAGAGTTTGGTTCAAGGAGACCACCTTCTAAACGCAAGAAAACATCAAGAGCGGACAGTATAATCAGAAATATCTGCCTGGAAAACAAAAAAAAAGCCACTAAGCTTATCCATGAAGCTGTAATTGTTGTGTCAGACCGGACCATTTGTAGAAGGCTAAAAGAAGAGGGATTGATGTCCAGCCAAAAAAGTCAAAAACTGACATAAAAATTCAAAAATATTAAAAATAATGTCAAAAATCTTATATTTATGCAAGATGGTGCAACTTGCCACACAATAAAAGCTGTTATGGCTTCGTTGATGTATTGCTATGGCCAGACAACTCGCATGATCTGAACCCCATAGAAAACATTTGGGAAATAGTAAAGCAAGAGATTGGAAAAAAAATTTTTTACTAATAAGCAAAATCTTATGGAAGAGATTATCAAGATCTGGCATAATAACTCAGAGTTGACAGAAACTATAAAAAATAAATTTCAAGCATGCCACAATGCAATGAAGCAGTTAATGCAAATAAAAGTGTTTTTGCAAAATATTTATACTTTATAATTATTTTATATAATTTATCATAAATATTCAAAATGTTCAACTTTATTTATTTATTTTTATCAAGTAAAACTTTATAAATAAAAGAAAAAACTTTAAATTGCACCATTATTTTATATATATATATATATATATATATATATATATATATATATATATATATATATATATATATATACATATATGTATGTATATATATATGTATTTTTATTTATGTACATATATATGTATGTATATATAGAGTAAAAAAAAAGGTTAAGCATGTTTACTATAGTTAAAAAAAGGTTAAGTATGTTTACTATAGTTAAAAAAAAGGTTAAGTATGTTTATTATAGTTACAAATCAACCTTTGTACTTTAAGGTTGTTCTTTAGCTCAAGGAAATACAAAAGTAAGAGAAAACAGTTACAAAAAAAAATTATAATCAGACTTAAAAAAAAGATTTATTTTATGTCTGATTAGAATTCGTCAAACTTTTAAAAATATATGCTAAACACAAGTTTAAAACAAACTATAATAAAAAGATTCAAAAGATTTTTTATTTAAAACTACTTTAAACAAACCTTTGCATCACATTTTTTTGTATTTGTCTTAATGGTTTTACCTCCAATTTTAGAAAGTTTGTTAACCTAAAGATTAACTTAGGCTAAGTTATTATTAAATACTTAATCAAAAAACAATAAAATCAGCTGTAAATCTAAAACTAAAAATCAACTGTAAATCAACGTCGAAATAACGTCGAAATGTAACGTTTATTTGCCCAATGTCCACACAAAACCCATTTTGTGTGGACATTAAACAACATTAGCTTTAGTTACTTTACATAAACAAATAAAAAACAATTGAAAAAAAACTTTTACATTTTATAAAAAAACCGTTTCCTTTTTTGTTGAAAGTAGTCTGTCATCTTACGCCTTTTTGCGTTTGCCATAGTATATTAAGATACTAAATACAGGCGATTTTAAAACAAGGCTTCAAGATTCAACACATAAATACCGGAACTTAGCTCACGTGCAAAACGGTAGCCAATTTGATTAAGTTTTAAAACGTTTCGATTGAAACCACCATAACGAACTCGTTCCAGTAAAAAAAAAATTAAAAATTTGAAAGTCTGGTGGGTAATGCCTTACCCACATTACCCCACCCCTCACCCTTTATCCGCGCCTGATTTAGAATGATTCTTTTTTCCACAATGTGTAAAGAACTGAAGGCACGTGTAACACTACCTTTGTTTGATAAAAAGTCCGCAAAACATCTGGAGTTAGTTGTAAATTAATTGCTCCAATGTTGTGTGGTCTTTTCATTATACTTGGATGCGTAATTCAAATAGATAATTTTTGTTATAAAAGTTTATAAAATGACCGCAAAACATCTGAATCTAATTGTATTAAATACTCTAATTGTTGTGTGGTCTTTTAAAAAATAATAACAACGAAATAGTTACATTTTGAAATAAGATAAACAGTCAAAATTTTGATTTTCAAAGAGAAAAATTTACATACATCGATAAATTTTTTAAAAACGCATAATTATTACGGTTTAGATACGTAGCCAAGTCCCTGGAAAAATTCGGAAAAATTGAAGCAAATTTACTTGTTATTGTTTCATAAGGCATTTTTAGTGCCGCTTTCATCTATAGAAAAGCCTGTCTAAGAACTTGTGTTGTATTTTTTCCGACAAAAAATACAACACAAATAGTTATTTTTTTAAATTAAGCTTTTTTTTTTTCCAACCTATAAAATAATTAAGATAATAAAGTTATAATAAATAAAATATAAATTTATTAATAAACATTTTGAATATTTATATAAAATAATATATAAATATATAAATAAATATTTTAATGACAATATTTATATAAAATAGTATATAAATATACAAATAAATAATTTAATTACAAATCTCTTGTAAAACTGCAAAATTTAAAATATATATAAAATAGAGTTTTTCTCGAAATACGTAATGAGCAACCAGTGTTAACACTAGAAGCCCCTGCAGAAATACGTAAAAAGCAACAAGTGTTAACACTAGAAGCCCCTCTGGAAATACGTAAAAAGCAACAAGTGTTAACACTAGAAGCCCTTCTAGAAATATGTAAAAAGCAACAAGTGTTAAGGCGTTTTGAAAAACAGCTGTAATAAGTATCTCTAAAAAAGTAATTAAAGGGTACCCATCAAATGCAAAGGTGTAAACATCTATAGACCTCAATACTCTCACGTTTTTTTATTTTTGTTTTTCCACTTATTCAAAATCATTATCACTATCTTATATATCTTAAAATTTTATCTAAAGTTATACTAAGTTATATTGTATCTATATTAGAAGGAAACGATGCTATTATTAATATTATCGTTGTTGTTATTAATTCCTCATGCTCACGTATATTTTTAATTTAAATTTATGGACTTATGTCTTTTTCGGAATGAACGCTTTTTTGTATATACAAGACCATAGATTATCAGAAAAATAATGATTTATTATTACATAAAAACAATTATTGTTAGGTAATCATCACTTATTTCTTGGAATTCATTAATTGCCGAAGTTGTTGGCGAAGCAAAAACGTTTGTATAGAAGTTTTGGTACTCTTCTATTGAATATTGAATATATTTTTATATTTTTTTCAAATCTGATATTTTTTTTTCATTGATAGGCAATTTTCCAATATATGCAGGAGTACTACTTAATGGTAAGGTTGACCGGGTACCCATCCTTTGTAATAGCTAGAAATTATAACTGACTAAGCAATCTATGGATTCACGTGTTGTCACTAAACCTGATGTGGTATTAGAGAATGTGAAATGTGAGACTTTAGAAATACCAAAAGTAAATTTTTTGTCCTTGGGTACTCCTTTTCCATAGGAATCCACAGATAGCACAAGTTTCTTATAATGGTTTGGCCACCATTTTTTTACATCAATAATATCTTCAGTTTTGGGCCTTCTAATTTTAAATTTTTCGCTTGCTTCAGCTATAAGATTTTCATACTCTGTTGGTGTGTAAATCCGATCATTTTTTCGAATGTCGCTTTGCTGTTTCAAACATTCTATAGTTTACCAAGAATGAGTGACCTCTTTTTGGTATGTAATATTGTATCTCATTTGTATTGCTATCTGGTTCAGCTACCAGTGATAAAAGTATTCGGACCATGATTTCTGTTTTGGCCTGCACAACCATCAGAAAGTAGGTGCAGTTCTTTGGCTTTGTTGCCAATATTTTTTTAAATAAATTCAACACAAAGGTAGATACTTCGTTTGGATATGCTTACGTACGTATGTATTATCTTATATTAATGTATCTCCAGATAATGCGTTGCATCGTGATCACTGAGATTTACCTCTGTGATCTATAGGCTGCTCTTTTTTTTTTAATAAAATGCATAAACGTCTAACTTGTTTCATAGAAATTACATGCATACAGCAAAAAGCTTTCTTGTGTACTTTTCTTATCACACCTTCAATCTTAATGTGATAAATAAAAGAAAATTCTTTTTTCTTAGGTTCTTTAGATCTAAACCGTCTTCTCTCTATTTTCTTCTTTTCAATCAATGACTGAAAGTATGTGTCTTGGGCATTTTTGCAATCAAACTTGTTAACAAACTAAATTGTACTTTCTATAAAATCTTCAGATACAAGCTCCATACACTTTGAATTGCATCTGTAAATAAATAAAATTATTGAGGTAATATTATAATAATTATATATCAAGATGTTTTACCTTCAATTATTGGTGGTAAAACATGAGTAAATAAGCAAAATTTTGAGAACGAATATAATCATACTCTATAGAACAAAAAACTAACCTGCAAGAACCTGCATTTTAACCTGCATTTTACTAAGCTCCACATCATTTCCTTTGTGGTTTTTATAAGCTTTTAAAGCTATTTTGGCTTTTTTTATTTTTTCGTGTTTATAATTTCCACTGTTTCTTATACCAGATACTCTTTTTCTAGATCTTTATGCATTTTCAGCATGTTCGCAATTTTCCATTTTTGTTAGAAATAAATTACGTCATTACAGTTGCGCTTCGTTTCACTTGAAAAAATCATAAGTCCGGGACTTTGGCATATGAAAATGTTTCTCCTTCAAAGGGAATATGTAAACACTTGAATAAATAAAATTGCTTTAAAAAGTGAAATTTGAAAAAAGTGTGACTTGTGCCCTTTTCGAAATGACGGGTTCAACTGTTAAAAACATATAAACGTTGTAATCTTAATTTAAAGAAAAAACGTCCGAAATATGCATAAATCTCATTGCATAAATGCATAGTATATAGTTGCATAATTGCATAAATCACATTATACAGTCTATTGCATAATTGCATAGAGTCTATTGCAAATATGCATTAATCACATTATACAGTCACATTATACATTATCTAATCTAATTTGTATAGTCAATATGCGGAAGACAACTTTTAGCAATATGCAGCAAGGGCAAGGGGGTTGTTGTTAGGTTAGGCAATATTTTTACTCAGTGTTGTTAGTCAAAGTATGTTTTTAAATTGATTTCATCGCATCGTGGTATTAAAAGCGCTGATTTGCAAAAGCGAAGTATATGCATAAGTGAAAATACGTGTTTTTTGAAATAATCATTAATACATAGGTAAATATGTAAAAATATTTTGAAGTTACGCAAGGATAAACCAATTCTAAAAGCGTGTATTATTAACATTTTCAGATAATTCACGTTTTTCACTTAAATTTTAACAACCTATTGACTTTGAGGTACACTAAGGTAAAAGGAGATCAAATGCATTATAAAACCCACATTCTTTGCCATTTGGGCATGCACGTTGATAGCAAATGACTGAAAAATTTGATGTACGAATTTGATTTTTGACCTTTTTGCTAAACTCACTGTGCGCGCCTCTGATTGGTATATTCTAACAAATATTCAAAGCATTTTCTTAAGAATGAGAATAGTTATTGCTGTTTTTCTATAATTTTTTTAATTTTATAATTTTCTATAATTTTTTCAATTTTTCAATGCCATTTGCTTGAATTAAAAAAAATACTTTTATAAAATTGTTTGAAATTTAAAATGTCACAGACATTCATACAAACTTATATATATACAAAATGTAAGTATTTTAACGTTCATAAAAATATTTATAACAATTTAAGGCTACATAAAAAAGACAAAAATAAAAAGCTATAAAAATCAAGAGGTTTTTTTCAAGGTTAGTAAAGAAAATTAGAAAACGATAGAAAAAACAATTAAAAATATACTTGATAAAGATATTAAAAAAAAAGTTTTTTATCCTGTACACTCTCCCTGAGAGTTGAAGTGTTTATTATATTCGAGATTGTTTGGAAATTGTTTACCGCACTTTAAGCACTCAGTCATTCTACTTTCTTTTATTCCATGGTCATTTATACTGAGATTGCTATGAATACGCATGTGAGTATTCAAAGCATTTGTTCCTGAAAATGATCGAAAACATACACTACATTTTAAAAGGCGTTCTGAACTATGGGCAGTGGCCATATGTTCTTTTAGTAGCGAAGGGTCTTGAAAAAGTAATTGACAACGATTACATTGAAATGACTTTAAAACGTCATTTACTATGCAATTATGTTTTTCAAAAGTTCCTTTGTTATTAAATCCTTTGCCACACCCTTGACATCGAAATAAATCCCACTCACTTTCATTTTTGATACGATCTCTCTCGAAATGCATTACTTGATCTTTATTTTGCAACAACATCCCTTTTTCCATAACCATTTTTTCATGCTCTTGGAATGCTATTTTTTCGTGAAGAGCACGTTCCCTTTCAGATAAATCTCTTTCATTTCGAAAACGTTCTCTTTCAATATTATTCTTATCATTACTTCTTGCAGAGTCGTCTATTTTTACTTTAGAATTTTCTGACACGGACATTACAGAAGGGGGATGCTTATAAAACCCTGATGAGAAATGAGACTGCATATGCTGGGGTGGAACTGGTGTTCGCTGATTATGTCTCTCGACAAAATCAGAGTGGTAAGAGCTATTGCGTTTATGAAAGTCTTCTAAGCTAGCAGATCTTATCATAAGATCGGATCTGGGAAAATCAGAGTGTTCTAAAGTTGGCTGTGCAATCCTACCAAGACGTGAATCCATTACGTATGGCGCTTGACTCAATGTTGGAGGTTGAACAGGGGGTAGTTGATATGTACTTGCTTCGTGAGTATGATGTTGGTGCATATGTCCAAAGGGTGGGATACGAGGGGGTTCGTTAATACCATTGTTTATATTCGCTTTTCCACCCTGGAGGAACAATCCTGGCGGATTTAATCTTCCATTATCAGGGTGACTGATTCTACCTGATTCTATATCTGCTATTCTAGAAACTTCATAAGGAGCTTGAATACCTAAATATAATTTAAATTTTTTTTACTTTAATGTACCATTAATAACCAGTTATTAATTTCTTATAAATTCACACTTAATATAATATTAGGCATAAACAATAAATAGAAAAACTTCATGAATGGAATCGCATATTGAGGAATTGAATAGTATATATAAGAAATGGAATGGAATTGTATATTGAAGAATGAAATAGTATATATAAGAAATGTATATATAGTATATCGAGTCAGAAATTTCATATATAGTTAAAAATACTTACTTTCCATGGAATGAGATGACAAGTCTCGAATTTCATAAGGAATCCCAAGGTATTGTGGATATTTTTCATCGTACCAAAGTAATAGCTCTGAACCAACCAAAATGTCTTTATAAACGCGATAGTAAATACTTCCGTAGTATTGGAAAACAAACATATTTTGTTCGGCCCGATGTCGAGCACATTGAATAAATCGCATCCAACTTGAGGTATTTTCATCACTAGCATCAAGAAAATAACACAACCGAGAGTTTTCATAAATCTAAATAACAAAAACTAGTTGAATATTTTCAACTGAAATATTAAAAGAATTTTTCTATTCAAAATTCAATTTGAATGAACTGAAAATAGTTTGCCTTTAGTCTTACAAAAAAAAATTTTCATTCTGATGCAACAGCTGAAAATAACAACAACAAAATCCAAGATTCAGTATTATTAACGATACAGTGTCAAGTAATAAGCAACTACCGTACATCAATCGTGAATTCATTTTTATCTTCACCTGCTAATTTCAGAACTTAAATTGGCGATATAAAACAATAGATAGAGAAACCAGTTAGAGACTTTAATCTTGTATATTACTTTGTACAGAGAACAATACAACTTTGTTGTTTAATTTGTTTAACTATACACTATTATATATTAAAATTTAACAAAACTGACCAATAGTTGAGCTGATTTTATGTGCAATAAATTGTTCTGACAGATTTTTAATAACAGAAAATAAAAATAAAATTTCTGCAACTACAGATTTTTCATGAATGATATTAAATCATCATTTTTGTAGCATTAAATCCCTTATCTTTGTACTATATAAATTATATAATTAGTGCTATGAATAATTTTTTTGTCCATAGCGCTAGTTTTATAAGCTAATATAGTACAAAATAGAATAATATTTTGCTAAAAAATTACTTGAAAAATATTTTAAAATTTTTTGATTTTAAATAAAAAACACGATTTTTACTAAAAAAAGTCGAAAAAAAGTCAAAAATATTTAGAATTTGATTTGTTTAAGACACCCACCATCAAATTAAAGCATCATATAAACAATCTCAACCCTCGCAATTAGGAAAAATAACAGTTTGAGGTCGGCAATTTATTGCCGACCTCAAACTGTTAAAGGTCAGCGAAAAAAATTTGATACAAAGGGGGTTACCATAAAACCTAGAAACAAGATTGGCAATTTTTTGATCACCTCAAACAGTTTTAGGTTGGCAGTTAGGTTTGCATTGCCGAACGCCGACCCTAATTCTGAGGGCTGCAATCTAGAATGCACATTATTAATAAATTTTAATGCTCAAAAATAAGGTGTTGGTTTAACTACCTTAAATAAAGGAGAATTTGAATCATTTTTGAAAACTATTAGTATTACCATGCTCATAAAGCATAACAGATATGACAAAATAGTCTTGATGAGTGTAACTTAACATTATGGGAGCAACTTAAACTCTGACTCCTTAAATATTTTGATTTTAGAATCAAAATTCAAAAATTGGAATTAAAACATCTCTATGGAGATGTCTATGAGCAAATACAACTTTTTTATCATTCTTTGCATCAAGTTATGTTTTAGCATAAATAAATTTTTAAGAAATTAAACAATTGCATAAGTAATATTTTGAAAATGAAAAGCCAATTATTAATTTATTAAATTTTGTTTTCAGAACTTTTTCTTGTAAATTTTAAAAACATTTTCAACTCTAAAAAAAATGTTTCCACTGTTTTTAAGACGTTCAAACTTTTTGTGACTGAAAACTGAGAACAAGATTTTTAGGTAAAAAAATATTTGAATATAATTTGGTTATTTTCAGCAGTTCTTACCTGCTGATTTATTGGCCAAATATGAATCAAAATTTTCCACTTTAGAGAGGAAAAAAATCAGTGCTCTGGTTTTTCCGTCAAACCCTCTGATTGTATAAACGATCAGGAAGATGATTCAGCACATAGCATGCCTACCTCCCATAAAAAAGGAGCATCTCCTTCACTAATTTGCTTGAGTCCATCTTCTACAGATATCTTTCTTCCTTCATAAGGTCCAATCCAGGTTCCTTTAGGTATAAACAGTTTTGCAAATACACCATAACCAGCCAGCGGAATAGTTGAAATACAAAGTCCAACTTCATCAGGAAAGGTAGAAACAGCATAGGATTTGGGCCCTAAAATGATATTACAAAAAAAAATCATAGGATCTGGGCCCTAAGAAAATCACACAAAAACAAATAAAATGAGTAAATTTGCAACAATTTTTTTTTTTCAATTTCAAATTCATAATTACCAACATTTATGATTTACAAGTGTTTAACTTACCATTAAGATTAATTGATGGATGTGGAGAAGGGAGAGGACCATGTTTTGGACATTCTCCAAACCGAACTTCTTGACATACGTCGCACCCTAATAATATTCATTTTATTATAAATCTGATATCTTGAAGTTAAATGTTATAAATATTTTTACTAAAATTCAAAAAAATTAGATTTAAGGTAAACCATCTAAAAATTTGGAAATATTAAAGTTATATGTATTAATGAAGCTTATGAAACTTTAAAGTTTTATGATCTTAGAAAAAATAATACTTTTTTAATTTAATAAAATAAATAAAATATCAGGAATTAAGGGAACACAAACTGCTTTTTGATACAAAAAAATCCCAGTCCTGGTTAGTGATTTTATATAATTAGATGAACAAATTAACTTTTTAACCGTTTTAAAAGTGAATTACAAAAAAAAGATTTTGGAAAAAAAATTCATTTTTACAATTACAAGGAATATCTAAAATCATGAAGTCATTTTTACAAATAAAAGGAATATTTAAAGTCCTCAAGTAGGGAGAGTGGGGCACCATGAAATCGTGTAATTGCGGAAGCATATTATGAGTTGTGACAACCCCTTTCATCCCTTTCATATGGTGAAACATTTACTACTAGAGCTATGTTTTGACAAAAAAATTATATTATTTGATATCATTAGGCCTGGAAGGGGTCGAAATTTTGATGAAAAAGTAATCTATAAGTTTTAAAGTTTTTTTCTTATTCAATAAGGTATCTTATTCAATAAGTCTATCAGAAAGTAACATTTTGTAAACTTCAATCCATAGGCTCTTTACTTCATTAAACAAAACCATTGGAAAAACAAATTAATACTAAAAATAGAGCGATTATTTTCTTTTAGTAAGTATAGGATAACTTAATACAGCATTTGTGGGATGTCCTAAAACTGTAAAATAGTACTTCATTGTGTCATAAATAAAATCTAAAAATCATTTCTTTTAATATTTACAGCCAATTTTTAAGAGATTAATACAAATACAATAGTAGAAGATTTCAATACAAAATTATTTATTGGCGTTTCAATACAAAATTATTTATTGAAGTTTAATAATTACATTCAAAACAATACTAAAACAATAGGAAAAAAATATATTATCTGGATTTCTGAAATGTGACTTGAACTATTGGATGCATAACTTGGGTTATAATTAATTTTTTTGTTTTTCAAGTAAAAATTGGTCTTTTCTCTATGTTTAATCTTTTTATTTGATTTTTTAATGATGCTCATAGTTAATATAAAAGGTGCCTCATGAGTGGGGGTACAAAATCTCTTTGAATAGTCTCAGAAGTTTTGTTATATTCAGATAATTAACAAATCTAATTTTTTTAGGTATAAATTTATTCTAAAAATTAAACCAATCACTTAAAAAAAAACAAATTAAAATATTGTTTCCAAGAAAAATCAAAAGTGGTTCATCACGGTGCCCCACTATCCCCTAAAGTAACTATGACTAGACAATATAAGATTAACTTTTTCCTGGTTAAATGCACTTCCGTGGTGCTATGACAAGACTGTTAGGTCTTCTTGGGGCACCCAAAAAAAAAAAAAAATAAATAAAAATAAAAAGAAAATGGATTTTTTTGGATGTTTCTATTTTTTTGAGTGATTCTATTTTTTTGGGTGATAACAAGAATAACTAGATTAACTATGACTAGACAATATAAGATTAACTTTTTTCTCCTGATAAAAAGTTTAAATAACTTCAAATAACGGACAACGGAATTTGGGATGAAAAGAGAGAAGCAACTGATCTGGAAATTTAAATAAGAAATTATTGTAAAACAATTTTGCTAAATGATTTAAAATTAGTTGCATTGCAGTAATTTTATATTTTACCAACATAAAATATGGTTACCAGTTTTAATTATAACAAAAGAATTTAAAAAAAAAAGACTTTCTCTTCATAACCTGGTTTGTTTATATGATATTCTTAGATGAACTTCTTTTTGAAAAAAATTCTTAGACAGTCTTAGACAGTCATAGTCACAACTAATCCTGTATTGGGGCAGGCAAAGATTAACCATGAGGAAGTCAATTTACTTAGGAAAAGGAAAACTCTGATATGAAACCTCAATGTAACTGTTAAAAATAAAGACCTCCAGTGATGTAAAGAAATGTATGGAAACCCCAGAAGAAAAAAAAATATTGATAGCTATTTCGTTGAAAATATATTTTCCACAAAACTGTCGTCAAATAACATTTTTGCATTTATTTAAATATACTATGATGATACTCAATTGTTATCAAATAAAGGTCAAAAATATATGTGTTATTTGTATTAAAATCTTTGGTAAAAAGTCAGTAAAGCTTTAAAAAATAACTAAAGTACTTAAAAAAAAAATTGAGATGAATAAAAAATTATATTTATGACTAAGTGTTTAGCCTTAATTGCTGTTGTTATTTTTATCTATTTAGTAAAAAGAAAGAACACTAGAAAAGGAAAAAACACTATGTCAATGAATCTTAATAGTTTAAAATTTAAAAAATAGTTTGTTTTAGGAACTAAAATGTAATCTTTTTTTTTTTTCTTTCAATTATTTTGTATATTACTAGTTTATATACTTTTAGACAACTTTTAATCTACGTGTGTTCTATTTTAAAGTTGCCACCGTCGTTGCCATACTCCAGACTTACAGAGTTCAAATAAATCAGTCAAGGATGTTTTTTTTAGACTAAAAGATAAAACTGATAACACTGATAAACTGATAACACAAGGAAAATATAACAATGATATCACTCAAGTTTAAAACGATTCTCAAGAACATAACGTACTAAAGTAAAACACTACAGACGAACAGAAAGGCCCCCACAAAGATTAGACTTATGAGTTAATTCACTAAGAGGGCATGTTCTATTTTAAAGTTGGTGAATTCTAATTATACATGTTAGAAATCACATAGATGCGTGTTAAAAGTCACAAGTAATTTTATTGTTTAATGAAAATTGTAATTAAAAGATCATCAGACTTTTTTAACTTTGTATATATATATATAGTAGATTTTTGTGTAGAGTTAGTGAGGTTATAAGAAAACTACAATAATATTATTGTTTTTATTAAATTCATGGACGCAATGATTCAACAACATAAAACTAGCAATCAATGCGGTAGTGGTGTAGTGGTAGAGCGCTCATAAGCGAGAAGTTCTGAGTTCAATCCCCACCATGTCCCTGGTAGTACAGCGCTCAACTTGTTTCTCCGTGTAGCGGCCTTGGTGGTGAGGTTTGTGTTTCCGAGTTGAAAGAGGGTTGTAACTACAAAAACCAACCTCCTCAGCTGTAGTGGCCTTCATAGGCTTGGGGAGGAGAATAATTATAAAAAAAAAAAAAAAAAAAAAAAATCAAACTGACTGTGACAATTTTAAAGTTAAGCATTAAAAGATAGATGTTTGTGGTGTGACGTTTTTTGAATGGTGCATAAAAACAAACACTTGGCTCTTTATGATTGTTATTAGTAAATGACCGAGATTGATTTTTGACCGGAGCCGGGTTTGATTAAATATAGCCAGCGCCGCGGCTGGGTTTGTGACCAGGGCTGCATAAACATTTATACATCACAAAGTAAATTTTATTTCTTTAAAATTTATGTTCGATTTTGTATATATATGCATTTATAAACATCATTATGATCAACATAATGATGATCATCATCATGATCATCATATTTGTCATCATTATCATCATCATCATCATCATCATCATCATCATCATCATCATCATCATCATCATCATCATCATCATCATCATCAGCAGCAGCAGCAGGTTTTAGCTTTCTTCTCTTATGGCTTCTTTTTCAACAAGTTGCATCCTTTTACTGTATCTGTCCTTATTATTCCTATTATTATTTATTGTCCTTATAAATGTAAGTATAAAATTATAATATATTAAGAATTATAAATTTATTTCTAACCCCTGCTATCAACCCCTGCTAAATCTTATAATTTTTCCGGGGCCGGATTTGCAAAACATCTCATTTTTAGCAGGGACCAGGGCCCCAGTCACTTACTAATTATCATTACAATAAATATGTAGAAAATAATACATAATAGAAAATTATCATTACAATAAATATGTAGAAAAATACTAATATTGAATCTGCTGTTATAAAATTCAAAACGACTTTTTCTACTTTAATGGATGATAATAATAATTACTTTAAAAAGTTTTCATTAAATGTACCCTGGAAAGTTCATATTGCAGTTAATCAAATTGATTTCTAAAACATACTAATACTGATAATTGTAAATTGATAAACTGATAATAACATATTAGGTATAAAAGACAACAAAACAATTCAGACTATGATATTGTCAAGTTTTTTTTTCACCATTTGATATATAGTTCAAGCCTCGGAATTAGGAATAATTAGGTCGACAATAAATAGCTGACCTCAAACTGTTAGAGGTCAGCATAAAGTCGGAAAAAAAATTTGATACAAAGGGGTTCCATAAAACATAGAAACGAAGTCAGCAATTTTTTGCGGACCTCAAACACTTTAAGGTCTGCAGTTAGGTCAACATTGGCAAATGCCAACCCTATTTCCAAGGGTTGACTTTATGTTCCCATATAAGAAATGCTTTAAAAAATGTTTGACATTTCATTATTTAACAGATGTTAAATTTCATTATTTAATGGAAAAATTAGGTCGGCAAATTATTGCTGACCATATTTTTCCTAATTCCCTAGTTAGAATTAAGTTTGTAAAAAAAATAATTTTCTTTACAAACTTAATTCTAACTAGGGCGCAAGCTACCTTTCAAGGTAGTGGAAGTGATAGACTCAAAACTCTATCACTCCCGCTATTTAAGTTGAGAGAAAGTCTACTAATTTAATGAGGCCATCCCTCTTTTAGACAAAGTTCAAAAACATATGGTAAACTATGTTGGACCTGCTCTAGCTGCCAAGCTTTTGTTTTTATACAACTTTGTCAACTACTTTCTTGCTCTTTAACTCTTTTCTTAGCTTCCTAATAACTCCCAGCCCTTTCTAATAACTCCCTTAGCTTCCTAATAACTCCCAGCCCTTTCTAACAACTCCCTTAGCTTCCTAATATCTCCCAGCCCTTTCTAATAACTCCCTTAGCTTCCTAATAACTCCCAGCCCTTTCTAACAACTCCCTTAGCTTCCTAATAACTCCCAGCCCTTTCTAATAACTCCCTTAGATTCATAATAACTCACCTAGCTTTCCGATAACTCCTTGCTCTTTAATTCTTTTCTTAGCTTTCTTAACATTTCCCAATATAAATAGAGGCTGCTTTAAGAATTGTTGGAAGAGAACTCATAAAAAAAAACAGCTATTGCAAGCCTCAAGTTGTCAAATAATTTAAATTGTAATATTTAAGATTGGTTGCCTGATCTAAGCAATCAAAAATATTGACTTTTAATCCATATAATGTTTTACATCAGCAAATAGAGCCACTATAGAGGTAAAATTATCAGGAAAATCATAAATACATAATGCAATATGTCTTAACTACTTAAAACAACAAAGTTATTCTTACATTTTGCAGGTTTATTTTTATCTTCATTTTGATTTCCACTAGCAGAAGTAACAGGGACAGATTTAAAATTGCCAGATGGGGAAGGTTTTGAATTTCCTATACGAACTACACGCAATTCTTGTTTACCAAACAAACAACGATCGATATCTTGTAAAGTAAAATGAAACCTTTGCCTTTGATAAGGATGAAAACGAGAACCATAACCAACTCTTACTACTTGAGCAGAAGATACTGCCATCTGCTTTAAAAGACCTCGTTCGGGTGAACTAGTAGGTACCAATCTTCCTGGCATACAAGGCTAAAAAACATATTTTTAATTACAAAACAATAACACAAATAAACAGTAAGTTATATTTCAAAAGTCATTTTAACACAATTTAAAAAAAAAAAAAAATTCAAAAACACACTTAGCCTTGGTTCAGTGCCTTTTATGTTTTTGTGTTTAACATAACCAATAACTAGTATTGTAGTTAATCTTTAAAACATTTAAAAAAAAAATTAAAATGGAGAAAAGATATGTATGATATGAGGTATATGACTTGAATTTTTTTTTTTTGGGGGGGATTTATTTTTGGTGTGTATGATATGATATATGACTTGAATTTTTTTATTTTTTGGGGGAGTAACTTTGATAGAGTAAAACAAGAAATTGTGTTTTAAATAAAAATAAAACTTTTTCAAACTTTATAAGGTAGTTATAAACTTTGTATTTACTATAGTGGTTTAATTTTATCAAGTACTTGAATTTTATCATCTATAGTGCTTTTATGCAAAAATTGAATTAAATTATACTTCATGCCAAATTTATTAGTGTTTCAAAATAAACATAAACTTTTTCTTTTCTTTTTCCCAATATTTTATCAAACAATTTGGTACAAAAAACAAACAGTATTAAAAAAAAAAATACAATTGAAAATTTGCCTTCACTTTGTAACATATAAAAGCATTCCAAGACTTTAAACAATTATTTACATCGCTTCTAGATAGTTTACCTTAACTATGGTAAAGTTTTACTTATGAATTGCCTTTATTTTTTTTTTATTATTTTTTTTTAATATCTATCCTTTTTATTTACTTATAGTTACATTAAATAAATAAAATAAACAAACAAACTGTGATATTTAGTGTAAAGAGTCTAACAAAAGTAGATGTTAGACTATAACTGTTTCACAGATTTCCATATAATAGTCATAGAGGGTTTTGATTAGTTTTTGGCACTTACAACTTCTTGTGATAAACAGTTCCATTTTTCCACTGTTCTATTTATAAAAAAGTATGTCCATCATTTGTATTTTTACTTTGTTGTTTACATATTCTTTTATTGTGCCCTCTTGTAATATAATTTTCTATAAGTATATGATTATTTTACCAATTAATTACATCTAAGTTCTTCATAAACCTGTACAGTTGCACTATATAAATTCATAAAACATTATTTCTTTTACTCTGAATAAAATTTAATTTTAAAATTGCTTAGAAATCAATATATATATATATATATATATATATATATATATATATATATATATATATATATATATATATATATATATATATATATATATATATATATATATATATATAAATATATATATATATATACATATATATATATATATATATATATATATATATATATATATATATATATATATATATATATATATATATATATATATATATATATATATATATAATTATAAAATATATAATCATTACACTATTATAAAAATGTATTGCATTAAAAAAATATAACTCATTATATAAGTTATATATGATAAATGTAGCAGTAAAACAAATATTTAACAAACTATATGAACAGCATTATTTTTAAAATCTCAGTTCTAGAACTGACATTTTAAAAATATTTAAAACTTATTAAAAAACGTATTTAAAAATTTTTAGAACTAAGAACTCTCAGTAGAAAGGAATCACAGCTAAAAATGTGAACTTATTGTTATTAATATTGGTGACTATTTTTACAAATTATTTAAGTGGTAAATTACTTTTGATAAATAATTATTTAACATATCTTTACTCTAACATGATAAAAATACACATTTAAGTCAAAATTGAGTAACTGGTAAATGCATAAATCTTTAGTATAATAAATTATAGAAAAAAACTTTACAATAAAACTTATTTTAAGCAACTATGATCATAGATTTTTATATAATCATATGATTATATAAAAAAGTTTAACAATGTAAAACAATACAAAAACCCATGAAAACAACACTAGACAATTCCATAAAAATGTCTAGTTACTTTTTAGGTTTTATTCCGAGAGATATTCTCCTTATTTTTTTAAGTTGTTAAAAAAATGTATATTATATCTTAATCTATTAAAATCTACCAAATCTATTTTTTTCTAAACAGTTTAACAACTATTTTTATAAAATTTAACTTGAATCTAACAAGAAGATATATTTAGGATAAAAAAATCTAATTACGTTAATTAAAAAGGAATCTATTTAAAAAATCCCGCATTAAAATAACAAAAACACAAAAAAAACAAAATATATATAATTTATTAATAAAAACTCGTAATCAATACACGTTTATTATCAACACGTTATTAAGGACATTTATTAATTTTATGTTTATTTTAATTTTATGTCATTTTCATTTATGTCGAATACCCCGCGCCGAAGTTATAAATAGAGTTTTAGCTGGCGGTTGCGCGATCGTTAATATATTCGTTTTTGTTTTCTACTTTAAATTAAACGGTCAAAAAAGTTTGAATATGTTTGACTACACAATATTTAATTGCAAAATATTAATTTATATTTATGAATGGATTTTGGATGTTTTAATTTTCGAGTGTTAAGGTTATATAAAGTTTCCAGACTAAAGATTTCTGACAACCAGAAAAAACTGTTGGTCTGACTCCTTTGTTTTCCAGTTTATAGGTATATAAACAACAAAATATTAAATTGAAAAAAACCTTCCTTTTCTATCTTTACTTTCCCAAATATAATCTATGATAATAGGGTGCAATAAATAGATGGGAAAAATGGAGAGTCGATATAAATTCAAATCTGATTAACAAAAAATTAAAAAAAACAAGCATATAATATATTATATGCAACATTTAATCATCAATATATCATATATTCAGAGGGTTGATGTCACCCAGTGCGGCAAACTTTAACAGCCATATATCTTTCAAACCCGACAGCACTCCCCCCCCCCCCCAATTTTTTTCTAAAGGCCATTTTTTTTTTTTTTTTTTTTTTAAATCTTGATATAGAGCACTTTTTTCACAAATTGATGATTGTGCCCCCCCCCCCTCCACACACACACACATCAAAACCCGTGTCTTCGGTCCTGTTTTTTCCGAGTGCACCTGTACTATAGAACTCATATAATATTGTTTATGAAACGTTTGTAAAATAAGTCAAAAATTTAATAAGGACATTAAATAAAAAGCAGTTTAAACAATTTAACTTTAAAACTTCAAGTAAAATATAAATTAAGAGCTATATGACAAAGTGCAGTTATTGTTATTATATTGAACTTAATTTTATTTAAAAGCTTCCCTTCTAATCTTCAAAGCTGTAAACTTTACAATTAAACATCGTCAAGAACAATATCTTTTACCTAATCAATTGTAATTGATAATAGAGCCAGATATTCTTATCTGGTCGCGAATGTCCCGACATTGATCGTAAATAGTTCTTTGACTGTCCCATGATAACAAATAGTTCTAAATAAGTTTATCTTCTACATCTATTACTTCTACATATTATGATCATATAATTGTTAAAAACAAAATTTCATCTAAATAGGGATAAGATCAAACAAAGATTATATATCTAAATAGATGTGCCAGTAGTAAATTAGGGTAAGACGGGGCAAAATGAGACAGTGGAGCAAAATGAGACAGAGCGCATTTGTAATCATCTTGACTTCGCAAAGTTTGGTTGTGTTCGTAAGTTATTTAGTGTTACAAAAAATATCTTGAGTCACTTTGAAATGAAGAAGATGAAGAGAACGACAACCATTTCATCTCTTGGCTATATGACAATTACGAATTTCGATGCGTTGTTTTTTTATTTTTTCTTACTGTTTTTTTATCATACGGAGTAGAAAAAAATTTTATATTCAAAGTTAGTGTTTTATTATCATCTTTAGGCATTGCTCTATCAATTCCATATATTGATATTTTGAAAAGAACACTTACTTTTTTAAGTAAAAGCCTGTCGATGTCTTACTCCTTTCAAATTTATCTCCTTTCCAAATTTTTTTAAAAAACTATATTTTTTTATAAACATATATATTATAAAATAATAAAATATATGTTTGTGAGCGATATTAGTAATGATAAAATTTTACGCTTTTCAAAAAAATTATTATTTTTATAAAAAAAAGTCTCTAAAAAACTTACATATTTTCTTAAAACAGCGTGAGTTAGTGCGTTATTATTATTATTATTATTATTGCTATTATTATTATTATTATTATTATTATTATTATTATTATTTCCAATCAAATTTAATTGGTGCGTTTACTAATAACTCAAGACTTTGCTCTGAGGCTCCGAGCACGAGCAGTTCTGAACTTTTATTTAAGATCTAAGATCAGGGGTGGCGGAACAGTGGGGGCTTTGAGGACTTCAGCCCCTCACTTTTAAAAGTGTGGGGGCTTTTTTTAGTATTATAGTTCCCCCACTTTTCAAGTCTGTAAAATTATTATTTTAAAAGTTTTTATCTTGTTTTAAATCACAACTTCAAGCTGCTAGAGGTCAATTAGTATTTTGTATTTAACGTATTTGCTTCGAATCATGTTTTACAAGCTTCTAGGAAGCAATTAGCGTTTTTTATTTGAAATAATAACTTTATGTGTTTGCTTTGAACAATGTTTTACAATTCACAAGGGAGCGATTAACGGTTGTGAATATTATATAAATCTATACATAAACACATTTTACGTAACTCACAATCCTAATCTTACGACTGGTATTACGATTAGTAACGAAGAGTTGCGACGGAACCGTCTCATAAAAAAACAATAAACACTGACTTCTTACTTTGTACATGACAAGCATTCTTGAAGTCCAACTTTACCAACGGCAGAAATTATTCAAGAAGGAAACGACATTGAAAAATCTTTTCCTGCTTGTTCCTGCTGAAGTGGAATGCCAAAAAACAGAAATAAATCTTGCCGATATTGAAGCTATCAAAAAAATTTATGTCAAACAACTAAGATTTTTCAATGAAAAATGGATTATAGATTACCTTTTGAATCATCTATGTCATTCTAAAAAGAAAGTTATTTGCTATACTTCCATTGGTGCTGTCAAGAAAAATCTGGTATCTTTTTCAAAATGCGGTAAACAAAATATTAGCTATGGCAGTTGGGAAAAGGCTGTAGAAAGACTGAGAAAACACGACCTATCATCATTTGATAAGGAGGCAGAGGAAAAATTATTTACACTACGTGCAGCAGCTTTAAAAATCATACATCAAATGATAAGTAAAATATATGATAAGCAATGCGATGAGTATTACGAGTGCTTAATTCGTGTAATCTCTACATTAAAATGCGTTACTCAACAAGGATTAACTATTCGACGGAATGATGAAATTGAAGGCAATCTTAATCAGTTACTTTTAATAAGGAGTGAAAATTATCCACCTCCATCGAGCTGGCTGTCAAACAGTAAGTATATGTCTAATGATATTGTTAACGAGATGATAGAACTAATGGCAAATTATGTGCTAAGAAATGTACTATTAAATGCAATTAAATCGAGAATTTTTTTTTCTGTAATATGCGATGAAACTCGAGACATATGTGTTTGATTAGTTCCTGAAAATTTTACGATATACGAATATTTTCTTGGTCTCTATGCAGTTGATGCTACCGACAGTAAGTCGCTTTTTTTTGGCAATATGTGATGTTTTATTGAAATGTAGACTACACAAAAAAATGGTGCGGGGGCAAAGTTACGATGGTGCCGCTTCAATGTCAGGGCATTTATGTGGTGTTGCTAAACTATTTCAAGATGATGTCAATGAAGCGATTTTTATACATTGTTACGCACATACTATAGTATCCTAAAAGAATGGCAAAAAAGTCGTTCCGACCACCGAGAAAAAACACTTTTTTAGATTTGCATATTCGACTAAAAAAAGGCGTCTTAAAAACGCATTTTTATGTCTTTTCATAACAAGATTAAGATAAAAAAAAAACGTCTTTTCGATGTCGAAAAAAGATGTCTTTTAGATTTGTATAATCGATTAAAAAAACTTAAAGACATCGTAAATAAGACTTTTAAAGACGTTTTTTCGACGTCTTTTTTCCCACTGGGTTACTGGGTCCTAAAAAAAATTTTGAATCGGCTTAACCTTGTTCTTCAAGATGCTTGTAAACAAGTCAGTTGTATGAACGAGGGACAAGAATTGTGCCAGCTGTTGTATAACTTCATTTGTTTAGCTCCAAAGAGATTAGAGAAAAGGTAAGGTTTAAAAAATTACAATGCGATATACTTGACCAAGGCCGGCGCGATAGGGGTGTGTGGGGGGTGTAACAACCCCCCCCCCATTAATGATTTTTAGTCGGCAAACTGGACCCCTAGTCGGCAAATTGGACCCTTAGTCGGCAAATTGGACCTAGTTAGTCGGCAAATGTTGACTCTTTCGATATAGGTTAGACAGTCGGCAAATGTCGTCATGACAGTCGGCAAATTTTGAAAAACGAGGACCTTTTTTTTTTTTTTTTAGTCGGCAAAATTTGTTAATGGCACCCCCCCCCCCCCCCCACGTGACACCTACGCCGGCCCTTTACTTGACGATATATATGTTATAAAATATATCATATATTTTATGCAATATATTATTTCAAATAGGAAAACAATCAAAGTTAAAAATAATTTGCAAAGTATTTTTTTTATTTCTGACTTATAATACAAAAGTTTGCTTTTTGTATTATAAGTCAGAAGTTAAAAAAAAAAACTAATATCTAAGTATATAATAAAAAAGAATATGCAAAACATTTCTATAATAATCGTGACATCAGCAATTTATTAGCAGCCGTTTCAATGTAGTTATAACAACTCAGATACAAAAGATAAATAGCTCAAGTTTCGTATAGTTACAAAAAGGGTTGAGAATGGGAACAAAAAATTACTTTATTGAATATAATATATATTAATATAAACTATTTTAAGAGCAAAAAATTGTAAAAACTAAAAATATGTTTGAAAACTATTCACATTTTTCTATCTTGTCATCTAATTAACTTCCACTTAACAAATTCAATCATTTATATTATATTACAAAACCTCAAATATTCATATTAAAACCGTGTAAACATATTAAAAATAATTACTACCGTGTAAATATATTAAAAATAATTAAAAACGTGATATGCTAATCGCAAACCACATTGTCGTCGCTAACTGTTCTACATTAGAATTACAAGCCCCCTCAACTTTTTTGTATATAAAAGTTCAATATTTAAAAATTAATCAGTTATATAAAAACAAAAGGCTATTAAAAAAGTCAGTTATATAAAAACTATAATCAGTTATATAAAAATTTTAATCAGTTGCATAAAAACAATAGGCTAACCAAAGTCTTATTTTTTGGTTGCATTACCGGTTTTTGAATTTAATCTGGTGGTTTTTTGCTTGAATGTAGTTTTTTTTCATTTAATCTGGCGGTTTTTTGCATTTATTCTGGCGGTTTTTTGCATCTAATACGGCGGTTTTTTGTATTCAATCTGGCAGTTTTTTTATTATGATAGTTTTGCTTTTATTACTTCATTTAATTCAACTTCCTCATTTACAGTTTAAGCCCGTTTTTTCTTTAGTTTTTAATACTCTAAAATGAATAACACTCGAAGACAATGCTCAGAAATTAATGTTGAGATTTAATGTGAGAAATTAATGTGAGAAATTTGAACATTAATCTTGTAATTAACGAAGGAAAAAGAGTAAAAGAAGCATTAGAACTCGTACATAGAAGTGAGACTTCAATACGACGCCTGGTCCATCAATATTTATCAACAGGTAATATCAATTCTGGTATTAGAGGTGATTTTTGACAGTCAGGTTGTACTGAGGAAATAAGAAATAAGCTATATGATATAAATAGAGATAACAGAAACTATAATCTACAGGAGATGAAGGAGGAATTGAGAATTGATGTCAACGTTCTACATTATGGCGATGGTTAAAAAAATTGAAATATAAATATAAAATTTTAAGACCCATTAGTGAGAATAGAAACAGAAATATCATTTATATTGATGAAAGTCTGTTCAATCTTCATACGATAAGAAACCACGGATACAGTCTCCGAGAAATGAACCCAAATCAAAGTGTATTGTCATCAAGAAGCCGTAACATAACCTTGATATTAGCATTAAATTGTTTAAAAATAGTCCACAGTGAAGCAATATTTGGCGTAGGGGGTGACAGCAGATATCTTTAAAGGATTCTTAAATAACTTAAAAGTATTTTGGGAGAAGAAGAAGAGTTTACCTTGTTGATAGACAACGTTAAGTTTCATCATTCATTATCAGATTTTTTATGATAGTTATCCTTATGATATTCGTTTTTTACCCCGATACTCACCTTTTCTAAATCCTTGTGAAGAAACATTCTTAAAAATTAAGAATACTACAATAGGACAGATAGCTCCGATCGAAAATAACGATTTATTAGAACAAATGAGAAACGGCTGAACAAAATGAGGAACACTGCGAATCCTCTTTTACACAATGTGTTGATATTATCATTAATGCTATTATTGCTATTATTATTATTGCTTTTATTGTTATTATTATTATTATAATTACTCAATCCTATTGGATTATACTATTTTTTACGCATTTAAATTTATTATTAACTGGAATATATTTTTTATTACTAATCATTTAAGCAAATCATAACATGCATTATAAAATTGATATAAATTTTAAAACCGCCAGATTAAATGCAAAAAATCGCCATATTAAATGCAAAAAATCGCCAGATTAAATGCAAAAAACCACCAGATTCGTGCAAGAAACTGCCAGATTAAATGCAAAAACCGGTAGTAACAAAAAAAAAAGCTTATAAAAAGTGATTTTTACAAACTGCCAAGACTCTCTTTTATCAAATGTTTTCCAATAATGTATACAGAAGCATTTCTTGTACCTTTACCTTTAAGTACTGCCTTCACATTTATAGGTGGTCAAATTAATTTGAATTGCCTTTATGGGCAATATGAGAAAGTTTAATTGTGTCTGATTTTGTGTCTCTTGTGGAAGCAGCACTAAGCGTAAATTTTATGGCAATTTTTTTTTTTCATAACTACTTTTGGCTAATTTTTTTCACAACTTTAGAGATGTAATAACCAGTAAATAACTTGAAATAACCAGAAATTAGTTTGTTCTAATTGGTTTAGTTAGTGGCGTAAAAATATTTATAAGTGATTTAAGTTATTCAAGTCCTGCGTGATCATGACCAAACGACCGTATTGTGTGAACAGCTCATTTATTTAGTAGGGGTGAGCAAAACCGGATATTTGGTCCGGTTTTTAAAAGTAGATTTTGACAAAGTGGATTGGATATCTGGTTTGTTAAAATCTGTAGTTTAAACTTCCAATTATAGGTGAGCAAAACCGGATATTCGGAATAGACTAATTGAAATCACCTCTAGTTAAAACTTCCAAGTTGGAATTTTTAACTAGGGGTGAGCAAAACCTGATATTGGATCCGGTTCATTAAAATCCGAATCCGATTTCATTATTTACTACCTCAGCACCACTTTTATTTTAACTTTACAAAATGCACAGTTTGTAAACGTTCATAATGCTTTTTCATATTGTTAGATAACACAAGAATTTTTCATCGTGACTTATCAAACAAACGTAAAAGTATCAGACAACTTTTGTTTTAAAAAATATCTCTAAATCCATACTCAATATACAGACAGTCGTATAATATTATTAGAAGATTCTACTTCACTAATTTTTTAAAATATATATATTGTATTGAGGTATTTACAACAGTATAACTATTGTCATTTTTATTGTTCACACTGTGAACCATAGTATCCTTTTCACAACTTAAAGACTTGTTGACTGACACTAAACCAAATTACATTTTTTAAAGCAGTTTTTTAAAGAACATTTTACAGCAGAACAATTATGCTTTTGATATATCAAAAACATAGAATCACTCTTAAAAAACATGTCTGCACTTTAGAATAATAGTCAGCACACTCAGATTTTTTTTACTTCAAAATCATTAATGCGCTTAAAAATATTTATCACAGGATAAACTAAATTTTCAAAAAGTAGATTTTTCAGAACATTGATCTTCGTAAAAGAAATTTCACACGTCCGTTAAGAAACGTATAATATAACCGCTGAGTTTTTGTTTTAAACTATAAGTTTCTTCTGCGAGAGAAAAAAACACACACACATAACATAACTTGTATCTTGTTAATGAGAGCGTCAGTTCAGCGAGGTTACTGGCTTAACACACGCAAAATACAAAACATTATAAACAAATTTAAAATAAAACAACCTAAACAACCTAAAAAATTTTTCCATTTATTTTCGTTGTTTTATTATTGTTATTATTATTATTATTTTTACATATGTTATATACTATATTATTTGTGAAATGCTATGAAAACTTATGGAAAACAAAAAAATTTACTTTAATTTTTTTGAAAATGATTTAAAAAAATCTTTATAATTAAAGGGAGCGGATTTGCAAGATTTGCGCTCTCTTTATATGGGTTGTCCTTGTCATAATTCATTACATCCGCCTAATTTTATTTTAATAAAAGACGATGCTTCTGTTTTTGCACCTCTGCTTATAAGTTGTTAGAAATATATTGATATCAAAGCCTACGATTAGAATAAAACGTAGTGTATCATAATTTATTTTCAAAATGTCTTAAAACATTTCAATAAAAAACAGGAGAATAAACTGGAGCCATAATAATTTTTTTAAGAGACGAGTTTAACAAAAAAAAGATTATAACTGTCATTTTAACACGAGAGAACAAAATAGCGCCGAAGAAATCGTAAATGTTAATTCTAATAGTACTTTTTTATCTCTAGCGATTAATTTAGTGCGTAGTTTAATTACTCTAATAAACCAGATCAAAATTCCATTTGTTATTTGAAAACAAAGGTTTTTTGGAATATCAATAAAAGTTAAAATATTAAAAGAATTTAGTCGTATATTTACAAATATTAAAAAAACTAGTTTTAATTTAAAATTATGTCTTAAAATATTTTAAGACATAATTTAATTTTGAAATTTTGATTGGTCAGATTTTTCTCATATTTTGATTGCCAATTGTGAACGCAAACTTTTGCATGCTAAAAAAGTTTGAAAAAAGAACAGCAAATTTTTTAACAACAAAACCGTGGTTTGCAAAATGTTTACATTTTACAGATTTGCAGTTTGTAGTTTGTTGTTCGTTACAAAACACCCTTTTTTAGTTTCTTTATTAATAATTTTAAATGCGCAATCATTAAATGGAGAAAATTAGGAAAAAACATAAATTCATAAAAATTAGGAAAAAAAAAGCTCTAATGTTTTTACGAAATAGTTCAATTATATTAGTATCTAATATTAGTACCTAATTTAATCTTATAGTTGTTATTATTGTTTTAATATATATTGGCAAATGCGCTGTTTGTAAAACATTCCTGCCACACAAGTAATCTTGTAACATTACTTAATATATAAAATAAAAAAAGATGATAAGTTTATAAGCAAATAAAACTATATCATTCACTTTGATTAAGATTTCAATAATACCGCGGACAAAACACAAACTAATCTATAATAGGAATAAGTAAGAATTACTAGTTCCAGTGTTTTCTAAATTCATGATCATTTGAGTCTTTTAATGCTTTCGAATGCGTGAATACTTATGTCTTTAAACTTTTAACTTCTGCTACTAAGAAAATGTATTCCATCGTTTATATGTGTGAGATTACTTAGGTGGTACTTAACATTTGGAGAACAAACCGTACCAACAATGCCAATAAGATCAAATAACATTGACAGTAATTAATTATTGATGAGTTAGTTTAAACTTCTGATTGATTATTTTTTTTATTAGATAAGCAATGAGCAGTCATTTATATGCCAATTCGTTATTAACATACAGCCAATTAAAAAGGTTTGCTAACCCAACAAACAGGAAGCGTTAAACCAACAATAAAAACAGCGTTCTACGAAATAAATTAGGCTGCTCGAATACGACGCGCCAAAAAATAATTTAATTACCAAAACTAGAAGCAATCACAGGACAGTTGTTATCCGTAATCGCTAATTTGTTCATTATTCGGCAACGAACAATATTGTTATTGGTATGTTATCGAGTTGGAATGACCTGTTTTCATATCCGTAAAATAGAATTAAATTTTATTATAAAATAATTAAATTATATTATAAAAAAGTGAGACCCAAATGGTAATCTCAGCGTTAAAAAAGAAAAAAAAAATCAAGTTAAAGGATATTATTATAAAGACAAGTTATTTCTAAACTTTTTAAAACACTTTTAAAATTTCGAATATGTCATTATAATCAGACAATTGAAACTGAGTTCCTATAAAGAAATTTTAATATGACGTCAAACGCAGGATCAAACAAAATAATGTAATTACTTATTTCTCAGCCTGCATTGTTTAGGAACTGATTTTCAAGAAACTATGGTTTGATAGGGGAAAAAAGAGCCAAAAAGAAGCAAACTTAGAAAAAAAATTTATTTGATAACAATTTGTTTAAAAAAAGTTGTTTAAACTTCCAATGCCTTTTTTTAAATCTTGACACAATACAAAAACTTTTATTCTTAATCTTGAATTTTTTAATTGAAAAAAGAAAATAAAAAGTATGATAAATATAGTATAAAAATAAAAACAAAAGCTGATTATTTTTACTTTTTACTTTTACTTTCACTTTCAAAGGTAAATTTGGTTTTATCAAAAATATCGATAATAATTTTATCTATAATATCGCTTCATCAATAATATCTTCTAATATCTACTTTATCAATACGTTTTATGATATTTTTTTACTTTTACTTCAATTTATTAAATTTTTTAAAAAGAAAACGCGCTTAAATTCACAATTAATATTTTTTTTTTTTTAGGTTATTCATTATTAAAGACGAATAAATCCCGAATAAAAATTATTAGGCCAATAAAAAGTGTATTTAAAAAACAGATCTCTTTTTATTTTAGACCACGGAAGAGTATATAAATAAGAAGAAGTTCACACTTTTTCCTTACCAGTGTCGCAAACAATATGGCTAGAGCTGGCATCTACCCAGCCGGCATTTGGTCCTAAAAAGACGTCTTTTGAACGTTTAAAAGACGTTCTGAACGTGATTTTAACGTTCAAAAGACTTTTTTTGGACCAAATACTGTTTTTTTAGGGCCGATATTTGGTCCTAAAAAAAAAGTTTTTTTAGAACCAAATACCGGCTGGGTAGCCAAACCATTATTACACGGGAGAGAAAATTTATGTTGAGCGCGCAAGAATTGACAATTTAAAAAAAATATCGATTAGGCTTTTTTTGTCTCTTCTTCCACATCTAGTTATTTGAAAAAATGATCTCTCTGAGCTTTCATTTTATGAAAATAAACAACGTTAGAAATTCGTAAATGCACTTTACAGTATTGCTCAAGTTAATACAAATTAATAGATAATAATTTATGAACAACTTAGGTTATTTGTTGTCATGACAATAACTTACAGTATATGTAAGAGTTAATTATATTTAGTAAATTACTATAAATTACATTATAGCAATATTATGTAATAAATTAAACAAACATAAAAAAGTTAAACTTTTTTTTGTTAAAATATTGTGTTAATTTGTTTTCTACGTTTTTAAAATCGCTTCCTTCGTTAATTGTCGCTTGGTTTTCCGACATAATCCTTGAGACAATAAACCACTTAAAAACTGCTTGAGAAAATTTATTTCAACAAACAAGTACAGCGAGTTCAAAATTATTAACATTGCTATAATATCCGAAAGCCCATTAAAAAAATTCTATAACGACATGAAAACTTGTGTCATTACGTCATGAAAGCATTAAGGAAGGCGCTTTCATGCTTTTACTCTAAGTACTACGTTTTTTTTAAAGCTCCAATAGGTCTTTAAAAAATTTTGTCATTTACGTCTCTTGTCTATTTTTAGATTTTACTTATGCTTGATAAAGAAGTTTTGATAAAATTTCTGTTTAAAAGTAAACGTTTAAAAAGGCAAACTAATTTATAACTTTACAATATATATATATATATATATATATATATATATATATATATATATATATATATATATATATATATATATATATATATATATATATATATATATATATATATATTTATTTATTTATTTATACGTATAGCATATATACATATAGCATATAAAAATTTGCAGTTGGCATAATACTTTTATGCATAATATATACATTAATAAATACTAAATTATACCCGTATATTCAATTATTTTTTATGTAAATTTTATACACAAATAAATTATATTTGGTTACAATTTATTATATATAATATACACATAAATAAATACTTAATTATAAGCGTATTAAACTATAGGCTGTAGTATTGTATAACTTCGTGTATTCTGTATTCAGTGAGTTAAGACACTAAGTTTCACGTAACACTTAGAACTTGGTAAAAGCATAAACATTTCGACATATGAATCTTTTTATATGTAAAAAACAAATATATATATATACACACACACACACACACACACACACACACACACACACACACACACACACACACACAAACACACATATATTATCTTTTTCACATTACATTATATATACATTTAGATAATATATATTAAATTATATGTACAATTTTTCTCTTCAGAATTGAAAAAAAAAAACTGAATTGAGAAATATGTTTTTGTGTTCTGTTTTGAATAGTATTCTAACAATTAAATATGCATGCAAGAAAAACTGATGCACACTGTGTATCGTTTCATTTTTAAGACAAGCATAGCAGCTTAGTTTTGCACGCTAACATAAAACCACTATAGCATAGCCAATTAATTATCCTTGTTATAATAAGTTAGATTATTCTGCCAACGCATCACCACCACCAAAAGGGAGGGAAATACCCTCTCTTAAACTCTCCACTCATTATACATTCTACAGTAACCTAGTACTACATAATCCTGGATTCACTCCTGTATATGTGTGTCACATCCAAGTATATTTAGAAATTGAACTCTTTTTAAAATAAAAGACAAAACTGATTATATCAGTGTCGTATATTTTCGACTTTTGTTTAGTTTGGTTAAAAAACAACTAAGAAAGTTGTTGTTTTAAGCACTTTTTCTTTTTTATAACTGCTCGTAAATATTTTCAAATCAAAACTTTTTATAAATTAGTTGTTTATAATACTATAAACTTAACTTTCGGTTTCGAAATTCAAATTTATCGACATAAAAATATGAACTTAAAAACTCAACTTACAGAATTAGTATCTCTCATTGCCAAACTTCTTGTACCAAGTCTCCTAACCTCTTTAGGAATCGTTTTAGGTGGCGACTGCATAGATGAATTAAATTTCTTGACAGTTTACTGTTTTAATTACTGTTTGGTATCCTTTTACTATATTTAACTACCGTTTAGTATAGTTTTGCATTTAACTTGATTTTTTTTTTAATATTCGAATTTCTCTAAACTAAATCCAAGTTTTTCATATGTTTTATAAAATTTTTTTAAAATGATGTTGATTGCAAAATAAAGAGATTACGTTAAAAATAAATCTAAGAAAGCAACTACAAACGTTTATTTTACTTTGCATTAAAACGTCGATGATTTATAAAGAATTAAACAACTTTAATCCAAAGAACATAGGCTTTCGTTCAGGCCATTATATTAAAAAAATATCACGCGTCAGCACGCTATTAAAAGTCGAAAAAATATTACATTTGTTCTCTTGTACGCAATTTCTAAAGCAGCTTTGTAATCTGAACTATTTGCAGTAACTCTGTAAACAATAAATAATCTTATTAAAATAACTTTTTTAATAATGACTCGTCTTAAATATGATTACAGAGCACTTCGTATTTGCAACCAATTTTCAAACTAATTACTTATACTAAACTGAACACTAAATAAACATTCCAAAATCGTAATGAAAGAAATTTTTTATTTTTTAAGTTAAAATTAAGTCAAGATGTCTTATCAGATCAATTTAAAATTAATAAAAAAAACAACGTAAAAAACTTGTGTCAAAGATAACATTTATTTAGCGATTATGATATTGTGTTTTTATACCAATAAACAGTAACAATTAAATGATGATTTTTTCAAAGCATTTCCGGTCTGTTATATATATATATATATATATATATATATATATATATATATATATATATATATATATATATATATATATATATATATATATATATATATATTATATATATATATATATATATATGTATAAGTTTTTTACGTTGTTTTTTTTATTAATTTTAAATTGATCTGATATATATATATATATATATATATATATATATATATATATATATATATATATATATATATATATACATATATATATATATATATATATATATATATATATATATATATATACATATATATATATACATATATATATATATACATATATATATATATATATATATATATATATATATATATATATATATATATATATATATATATATATATATATATATATATATATATATATATATATATATATGTATAAGTTTTTTACGTTGTTTTTTTTATTAATTTTAAATTGATCTGATATATATATATATATATATATATATACATATATATATATATATATATATATATATATATATATATATATATATATATATATATATATATATATATATATATATGTATATATATATATATATATATATATATATATATATATACATATATATATATATATATATATATATATATATATATATTATATATATATATATATATATATATATATATATATATATATATATATATATATATATATATATTTAATAGCAGCCGTGGCGCAGAGGTAGCGCAATTGCCTCGGATACTAAGGATCCCTGGTTCAAACCCCACCTCTGAGCAATTTTTGCGACATTGGTTTGGAAGGAGGCTTAAACTTCTGATTAAATGCTCATCCGTGGTGCATCTTAATAATAAAAAAAAAGCTATGTTTGAACGGAGTTTGAACAGAGTTATAAGCCAAAAAACCAATTAAAAATAATGAACTTAAATTTAAAAACAATAAACTTTGTTAAAAAGTGTAGAAATAAACGAAACTCTGGATAAATCGTTTTGACAAATTATCTATATTATTACTCAAGAAACTTTAAAGAGCCTCACAGGTTCAGCATTGTTATTTCCACAGTAGCCAATGAAACTAGAAATTGTGTTCAAACTAAAAAAAGTCAAAATTTTTACCGAAAAAGTTTTCGGTAAAAATTATTTTATTATTTCTCACTGTAAAAACTCATTTCGTAGAATAAAAAATGTTTTAAAAATAATTAAAATGCAGTATAGTCAGCAAAGGGTTATATCTCGTATATAAGCCGTAAGGGTTATATCCCGTTATAAGCCGTATATCCCTTTGTTGTGTTTTAGAGAAAATTAAGTTTTAAAACTTAATTTGTAGAGACTTTCTTCCAGAATTTGCGACTAATTTTTTAAATATTTTTAAACGTTTTATCATTTTTGAGACTTTGTTTATTGGACACACTCTCCATTGATTCATGAATATTTATTGATAATAAACAGAAAAAAACTCAAAATGTGGACATACGACCTCTTGGTTCTCGGCTGATGATATATCAAAAGTTTTAGCATGAATTAAAAATAATATAGGCACTAATTTTTGTTTACGAAGCAATGTTTTCTCCACTTACGAAGCATGTTTTCTCCGCTCCAAATAATACTCAGCACGCACGTCTTTGTTTGCTAAGGTTTGTTGAATTTAGTTTGAATAATAAATACCCAGACAATGTCGAAATAGTTTATGTTGAAATGAAAAAAAAAAAGTTAAAACTTTTAAACGATATGTTTCAAAATTTACTTTTGGCAAAAATTTCTGTTGTAATAAATGAAAGATACACATTTGTTGTTAAAAGAACGTCATTGATAATATTGAAAAAGTCAATTATGTAGTTTAATTGTCTTTTTTCTACAGATAGTGATTTTTCTAATGACACCTTTTTGAGCTAATTGTTTTTTTTTTCCTGTGATTGTTGGTTTTTATAAATATATTGTGCATGTAAACAAAGAAAAATGTATAATTTATTGCAAAGTTAATGAGCCATTTCTAAACAGGGGCGGATCCAGGATTTTTATTGACTGTAGCAAAAACGCCATAAATATTTTTTCCGCCTGTAAAAACAAAAAACAAAAAACAAAAAAAGCGCTTTTCACAGTTGCCGACAGTACTAAAAGTCCAACATTCCGACTGTATTATATGGTCTACATAAATCGACTCGTTGGTCTAAAAGAGCTAAATTTGCAGAATTATTAATGAGCTAAATAGAAATATTAATGAACTAAAACTCATTGATAGGGGGAAGGGGGAAGGGACGGAGGGTGGAAGGGTATTTTACATCATTCGCGCCAGCTTTGAATGTAAAGTGGCTTATAGTAATATACGAGGTCTCCTACCACTACGCGACGTTAAAACCATCCAGTTAAACTGAACTCTTTTTAACGAAATGATAGATTTATCTTTTATAACTTTTAATCGTGACTAAAACCCTCACCGAACCCTTACCCTCACTCGATGTATTTACATTTAATTCTTGGTATTCCTATTGCAAGTAAATCTATTTATGCCGAACAATACACAAAAATTTATCATATAAATTTATCTATAAATTTAAATCAACAAAATATTTGTAGTTGTAAAAAATATGTTTTGATTTGCAAAAAAAATTGGGGGTTGATATTTAAAAATGAAAATGACAAATTTAATCTAAATTTGTTTAAAATTCAATTTTTTAATTTAAATTAGTTTTAAAACACATTGTGCTTTATTTAATGGCTTTCTTAATAAAACATATTTATATAAATTTACAAAAACAATTTTTAAACATTTTCATATTTTTAATAATAAACATAATTACTTCATTACAATAAACTTTTTGTTAAATAATTTTTTTGTATGTATTTAGGTGCTCCCAGAAGTCCTTACGGTCTTATCATACAGCACCGCGGGAGAGCATTTAACGGGAAGTTCACGCCTCCTTCCGTACCAATGTCGCTTGTTGGGCTGGAGCTGGCTGAATTTTTTTAAATATATAAAGAAAGCTTTAAATACACCATGTAACAACATTTTTGTTTATGTTAATTTTTTAATGTTTCTTACATAATTTTTGTATGCTGATTTCAGTGATACCATTGGTTTTTCTCTATCATCAAGATTTCCTGAGAAAAAGCATAAAGTATATTTCGGAGTTTTCGTATATGTGTAATGCAATTAAAACATTATATATATATGCTGATTTTAACTATATTCGTGTGTTTATTTTCAGTTTATCTAATTACAACTGTTACATGAAGTAGTAAATATGTCTAGTAGATCCTGCAAGCTTTGTCCTGACTCATTCTGTTATGTTTGTGGTTACTATATTAGTCCAACACAAGCTAAACATAAGATTGTCAGTGGTACAAAATTCTTTACTGCATATCATGCTTATTTTGGCATGGCTATGGGAGATCAGGACAAATCGTGGGCACCACACTACAGTTGTGGTAGTTGCAGATCAACTCTGGAAGGATGGCTGCGTGGAATCCGAAAGTCAATGCCCTTTGCGATTCCGAGAATATGGAGAGAACCGACGAACCATCATGATGACTGCTTTTTCTGCATTGTTGACATTTCAAAGTATAAAAAACCGAAAGATAGGCTGACTCTAGTTTATCCAAGTATACCATCTTCTATTGGACCAGTTCCACACAGTGATGAATTGCCTGTTCCTACTCCACCTCAATCCGAAGAAGCAGCTGCATACCATTCTGAAGTAGACTCACCGGATGAACTCAATGATGACTGTGATTTCAGGGAACCGAATGATTCACCTCATTTCCCTAACCAACAAGAACTTGATGACTTAGTACGAGATTTAGGTCTCACTAAATCAAATGCAGAACTTCTGACATCACGTTTGAAAGAATGGAATTTATTAGATCCAAGCTGCAGAACCTCGAAATACCGAAAAAGACATGAAACATTCGCATACTTTTATGTAGTATCAGAATCACTGTGCTATTGTCATGACGTTCGTGGTCTTTTCAATGACATTGGCATTGTTCACAATCCTGAAGAGTGGAGATTATTCATTGACAGCTCAACAAGAAGTCTAAAGGCAGTTTTGCTCCATAACGGAAACCGATTTCCTTCGATTCCAGTAGCTCATTCCGTTCATCTAAAGGAAGACTATAAGAACGTGAAGTTGTTGCTTGAGAAAATCAACTACGACAGTTACAAGTGGGATGTATGTGGAGACTTTAAGATGCTAGCATTTCTTCTCGGTCTGCAAGGAGGATACACAAAGTACTCGTGTTTTCTTTGTTTATGGGATAGCAGGGCTGCAAACCAGCACTTCACAAGACGTGAGTGGCCAGTGAGAGAACATTTACAGCCTGGTTCGCACAATGTTATTAATCAATCTCTGATACCTGTTGAAAAGATCTTACTACCACCCCTTCACATTAAACTTGGTCTTATCAAACAATTTGTCAAAGCATTAAACCCAGATAGTGCAGCATTCCAGCATATTCGGCAGATGTTTCCAAAGGTGTCAGATGCAAAAATTTCAGCAGGTATATTCGTTGGTCCACAGATTAAAGTTATGTTGGCATGTAAGGAGCTTGAGGACAAAATGTCTGCTGTTGAAAAAGAAGCATGGACTGCATTTAGACATGTTGTTCATAGCTTTTTAGGCAACAATAAGAGTGATAACTACAAAGAGATAGTGGAAAACTTAATTGTACGGTACGCAGATATGAAATGCAGAATGTCTATAAAGCTGCATTACCTGCATTCACACTTGGAATTTTTCAGACCAAATTTGGGTGATGTGAGTGAAGAGCACGGGGAACGTTTCCATCAGGATATTCTTGCAATGGAGAAAAGATACCAGGGCAGATGGGATGCAGCTATGATGGGTGACTACATCTGGTGTTTGATACGCGATGACGAGAAACTTCATAAAAGAAAACCTCGTTCTACTGTTCACTTTTAGTGTTTTTTGAGATTGTGAGAGACTGTTACAATACAATATAATGTAACATTATGTAATATATGTAAGAAACATGATGTAACATGAAGTTTTGTAACATAACATAACACTTTTGAATTAGTAAATGTTTTATATTGACTAAAGTAGAATCTAATGCAAAACGATTTATATTAATTATATGTTTAATTGATTTTTTGGTTTTACGACCAAATGATTGATGCAATAAAAAATCCAATGTCATATTCAGACTCAGCATACTCAAATTAATTAAGAAACATCAAAAAATTTTGATAAACAGAAAATTTTTTTTTTTTTGTTACATGGTGATATATAAGGAATGCTTTAAATATATAAAGAAAGCTTTAAATATATAAGGAATGCTTTTAAAATACAAAAAAGCAAACTTCAGGCATATTACAATAAACAAATCTCAGCAAATAATAAAAACAAAGTGTCAATGAATAAATGTCAGCTTAACAAGACAAACTTAATATGATGGTTCTTTGTATAAAATGACATAGTTTTTTGTTTGATTTTGGTGTAGAAAGTTTTCAGTGGTTTTTGATAAAATAATATACCTATTATACATAGTATATTGTATCTATACAGGACCTTCGAGAGAAAGGGGCAAAGGGGGCAAATTGACCGGGCGCCAAGGTTGAAGGGGCACCAGACAATCCGTTAGTTTTTTGTTGTTTTTTTTCACAATAAATAGAAAACATTTTAATAATTTACAATGTGAAACCTCTTTAGTTTTTGTATTTGACATTGAAAATTTAGTATTCGGAGTAAAAATGTACATAAAAAAAGTAGTTTAAACTCTAAAATCTATTATAATAATTATTTATAAACTATTTTTCACAAAAAATTAGGATTTAGTTGTTTTGAAAGATGCAGCGGGGCGTATTCTGTAAGCCCATGAGCAGTTAGCTATGTTAGCTTGTGCTCGATTGCACTGAAGATGATACGCTGTTGTAGTTATAATGGTAGCTAATCAGTCAACATTGAGTCATTGAAACAGTCGACACTAATAGCACTGAAAACTTCATTAGAGTTCTCAGTGTTATCAGTGTCGACTGCTTGTTATTATTCGCGGAGAATGTGATGTTCAACCTGACTTGGTAATTATAAATTCTATAACCTCTTTGAGGTCTGAGTCCAAAAGATTAAAATGTAATTATTTTAAAGGGCCCCCATCAGAAAAGCAGTATTTAAAAGCGGTTAATTGTCTATTCTTCGTTGAAATGGAGTAGCTAGGAATCAATGGAGGAAACTCATAGATTGTGTGAAGCAGCATCAGTCCAGCCCATTGCACCACAAGTTCTACATATATTAGAAAGCGGCAAACATTCGTCGTACCAGCTCCACTGGTATATATCCAGAACTCCAAAAGTAAATAAATTTTGAGACAGCTAAATGGAGCATATTTCTTTGAAGAATTATGGATGTGACTCTTTTCCAGGCTTCTAGGAATTTAGCTTTTATAGGTCATATAATGTCTCATCATAAAGTTCTCTCAATATCAATTTTAATTATATATTTAATTATTGTATAATTTAGTTATAATTACTATATACAACTATGAATGCAAATATAACAACTTACGTGAATGAAAATTTTCTGGCTGATATGGAGTTTACTGGTTGCCACAACCCCGTCTTTGCATCCTACTTGGAAAATGTAAGACGTCATCGACAAGCGGGCTCCAGAATAAGTCCTTACTTCTCTCTATCGTTTCAAAATGAGTTCATTAGAGAATATAGTGGTGTCACCCGTTTTTTTTAGTGTAAGTTTTAACCGATGGAAGATCCTCACTTTAGCAACAAGCATTTCACTTCATAGATATTTTATGTCAAAATAGGGCTCTCGTACCGACTTGATCAAGCCACTTGCCAAATAGCCGAGAAATATTGACAGCTGTTAAACATGCTATGGAAAACATCTAACCAGTAAGCAGCTCAGCCTAGCAAAAAACTTAAAAAAATGATTATTATCTTTTGAATTTGTATTGCTTGTTTTGGAACAAAACCTATACAGCTGTTAACAACGTTAATTGTCTTCCACGATCTGAAGCCATTACCATAGATGCCAAGCTACGTTTGATTAGACAGTTGCTGGAAGATCTTAAATAGATTAGGGACTCTTGGTTATAAGTTTTCCAAGAAGCTGTGACTGTAGCTGAACCGCTAGGATTTGAAACCTAATTTGCTATTAAAAGAAAGATTAAACTAAGGCGCTTTCACGGTAAAGCACTAAACACATTCCATTTCAATGACAGCAAAACAAAAGAATTCAAAGTGAACGTTTTTAATTTTAATTTAGATGATCTGATCGAGCAGATTGATTCAAGATTTTAGGCGAGCAGGATGGTTGGCAATATATTTTTATTCATCTGGTTGAATAATGATGATCTATCCGTTTAAAATAAAGATTGAAAACTTGCACGGTTTTATCCGAGTTATAAGAACAAATAGAATCTCATTGAAGAAATTTGTCTTTTAAAAAGGGCCGCAAAACAGCTTTCAAGCAACGAAATCCAATGCAGCTACTCAATCAAATCTTTGAAAAGAAGGTTTAACGCCTTTTTCCACACATTTGCATCATACATCGGATTTTCAATACTATTCCTGAGTCAGTTGCTGAGGGTAAACGATCATTAGTAAACTAAAAAATGTTAAAAATTCTCTCCGTTCAACCTTGGTCCAGGATCGCGTTATTGATACTTGATTATTTTGATTAAAGAAGATTTGGCTAAAAAGGTGAGCGAGAACAATGTCACGATGTTTGGGCTGCCAAGAAAAGCTCAAAAAATTCATTTTAAAAAGCCTTATCAACCTTTCTTGAAAATTTTGTTAATTGATTTTTTGTTTATTAGTTTTGAAACTAATGTTTTGATTCATAAGTCAGTATTGATTAATGACCCTTTTCTCAATTCAGAGAGTTAATAGTAAAGAAGAAATACAATGTACTGTATTGGAAATAAATAATTGCTGCGTTCACAAAACTTTAAATTTTGTAATCTGTAATTTTGAAATAAGGCGCCGTTATCCATTTTTGACCCGGGCGACTTTCGCGCTCTCAAAAGCCCTGTATATATATATATATATATATATATATATATATATATATATATATATATATATATATATATATATATATATATATATATATATATATATATATATATATATATATATATATATATATATATATATATATATATATATATATTTATATATATGTATATATATATATATATATATATCTATATCTATATATATATATATATATATATATATATATATATATATATATATATATATATATATATATATATATATATATATATATATATATATATATATATATATATATATATATATATATATATATATATATATATATATATATATATATATATATATATATATATATATATATATATATATATATATATATATACAGGGCCTTTGAGAGCGCGAAAGTCGAAAATATATATATATATATATATATATATATATATATATATATATATATATATATATATATAAATATATAGTATATTGTCAGGGCCGGCGCGAGTAGGTGTCACGTGGGGGGGGGGGGTGCCATTACAACTTTTGCCGACTAAAAAAAAAAAAAAAAATTTCCAAAATTTGCCGACTGTCATGACGACATTTGCCGACTGTCTAACCTATATTGAAAGGGGGTCCACATTTGCCGACCAACTAGGTCCAATTTGCCGACTAAGGGTCCAATTTGCCGACTAAGGGTCTAGTTTGCCGACTAAAAATCATTGATGGGGATGGGGGGAGTGTCACACCCCCTATCGCGCCGGCCTTGTATATTGTGATGATAACACTCAGTTTTAATAAAGTAATGCAGTAAAGCATAAGAGTATTGAATATGGAAGTCAAACAAACTTTATCTTTAATCAAGTTGATGAAAAGCCATTGAACAGTATTGTCAAAAGGACTTTTTAATCCGTCTATTTCAAATGATTTCACCTCCGCCTATTTTAAATGATATACTGGTCAAAATTTCACATCGTTAAGCGAATCATAATTTCAAAATACATGTTAATGTTAACAAGAGACAACTTTGGTTTTAAAGAACATGTACACAGCAAGGACTACTATACAGAAGGACGCGCCAAGTCGATTTCCTGACTCCGCTAGCGAAGGCCAATTTAATATTTCTCACTTAACTCCTAAATAACTAAAATTGGCTTAAACAACGTTTTATAAAATCAAAATTCTGAAATACGATTAAAATAATTTTACGTTATTCTTGCGGCGAACGTGACGTCACTTTAACTAACTAAACGGCTACCATTATGGTATGGGGGAAAACAAAGCGCTTGAAAATGGTGAAATGTGTTTTTGATTGTTCACTTAATGTAATAGTCATCCGAACTTGATTTTTTATATTTTGTTTCCTGATCCAAAGAGAAGAAAATCGTGGCTTTATGCTTTATATAGAACTGATTCATCTTGCTAAAACAAACTTAGGTCGCAAAACATGTCTAAGTATGCTCAAAACATTTTGTATCTGGTAAGTTTTGTATTTGAATCGTCAAAATATTTGAGCACTAATTTTTTCTTGAACTTATTAAGTTTTTTATTCATTGTAAGTATGTTTCTCTTTTAGGAAAAAAAAGAACATAGTCTAGATGCTTTTCAAAATTTTGAAAAGCATGTTGACTATGTTATATCAGTAAATATGTTAGGTGCTAAAAAATATATATAGTGAAATCATCCCTCCAACATAACCAATTGTTATGTGAAATGAAAGGAGAATAAATAGATTAAACAATTCAATTAGTATATACTATATAGTATTATATATACTGTATAAACAACAAGATAAACTATATAATATAGTTTATCTTGTTGTTTAAAATGTTTTTGTAAAAACTGTTTATGTAATAGTTACAATTTATTTTTGTTATGCATTGATGCATAACAAAAATAAATTGTATATATAAATGTTAATGCATTAAAACTAAGCATTTATAAATCATGTGTTTATTGTTTTTATTTTTAAATAAATTAATGTTCAATAGCTTGTTAAGCACAAATTTTGTATTTACTATATACCTCAAACATGCTTATACTTTTTTAGAATATTATGTACAAAAAAGTCATTGCAATAAATCTCAAGTTATTAAAGTCAGTTAACAAATAAGTACTGACAATTCATTGACTGGAGTGGAAGATGTTAGTGTCTTGAACCAACATGAAACAACAAGTTAACTTAGCTGAGAATGATGGTAGTTTAAAAATAATGCAGCATTGACTAGGTAAGTGATTATGTGTATGTTGGCTCACTCATAAGTCAATATATATGTGTTTATGTTCTGTGTCGACCTCTGGTGTCGTGTTGGCTCACCCTTTAGACATTATATGTGTGTTTGTGTTCTGTTTCAACCTCTAGTGCGGTGTTGATTCACTTGTAAGTCATTATGTGTATAATTTTATTTTGTTTTATTGTGTTATTATAGTGATGTTATTGTTGTGAGGCTTTGTGTTGATAGACAACTTTGCTTACTTTCTCGTTGGTGTCTCTTGCTACAAATGATTATTAGATTATTAGAAATGATTATTTTTACTTGAACTCGTTACTTCTAATCATTTACTAATAGGCAAGAAACATGTTTTAAAGTAAAACATACTTTTAATGTTGTCATTTTTAATCTTTAGGATTGTTCCTCGGTCACAAAAACAATCTTACAAAGTAAGTTTCTTCTTTATTATTTATTTAGTTATATTTTTAATTAAATTTTTATTTTTCATGTTAACATGATTCATAAAACATTAATTTGTAAATGCTTTCAGCATAAATTGGTTCTATTTTCTTTAGTAGAGTTTCTGCTGTTGTCACTGGTTTTAGAGAGTACCTTTGTGAATGAAGATAAAAAGTCATTTATGTTATTTTTTAAAAGCCAAGACATAATATTGTTAATCCTCATACCATTTACTAAAAAGCTTTATAAATATTGTTACGATGTTATAATTCAAATTGTTGTAATTAGTAATTTTGATCATTTCATTATTATACTGTAAAAAATATTTTTTATTTATAACATTTATTTCACATATATTAAAAACATGAGGAATAAATATTACACTGAGGAAAATTTTAAACAAAATATAGAATTTTTAAATGTTATTAGAATATCAATATGTAATATTTTTGTTTTATTTATTGACTACATCTGTAAACTGTGCAATAATTTCAAAATGATGAATTAATTAAATTCCATGTTTCCTTTAAGCATTTGCACAGATTTATTTCAATATAACGCTAAATAATGTTCTGGTAACGTTCAGCAGCTTTTTTAGATAACTTTTCTTGATAATCTTAAGACATTTTCGAGGCGTAATGATGTACTGAAATCAGCGCGTTTGTTTGCCCCCATATCATAATGGTAGATATTTTTGTTTTTAATTACGCAATGATCACGTGGTTTTTTCGCCGCAAGAATTGTTAATAACAAAATTAAAACTTATTTTAAAAAGCTTAAAAGATCGATATAAAAAACCTCTATAAAAAAACAAAGAACATATTATTGACACAATTTATTTATAAAGAAATAAACATATAAACATCATATTCTCAAAAGACTTTTTAACTATGTTAAAACTTTTTTTTTTTAAACATTATGAACTTAAAATAACTTCTTAAAGAAATAAACAATACAATATTTCTCAAGAAAAAAATCTAAAAAAAAAGATTCACTACTCAGCAAGGTGTGCCTTCTTAATTAATGTCTGATAAAGACATGCATTTTTTGCTTAGTCTTTATTCAAATTCTGAATTACATGCAGTAGAACATTTGCCAAACGCCTAAAACGACTCTTTGATGATAAACCAAAATCATAATATGTGTCCATTATAGATAGAATGTTTATAAATCTTTTTCTACAACATGCTCTGTGCTTTGTTTTTTTCACAAAGCATAAACCAATTCTAACTAGCTGATATGTACACTCATGTGGAACTGTCAAATATTCCCTTGAAACTTCTTCGAAAAAATCTTTAGCTTTATTTGTTAGTTCAGGTTCATCATCCGGATAAACTAGTTTGCCTTCACATTTTTTCTCAAGCCATCCTGCTACATATGCTCTCTTCAGTTTTAGAAAGACTCACATCATAAATGCATGTTTCAATTAAGGTTGCATCTTCAATACTAATTGGACCCTCACATATGTGACCTATTTTATTGGGTTGTCCTATTTCCACTGATTCTAAAAATAATGCAGCAAATCTAGCTAAACGCTTTTTAAAAGCAGAGAAAACATCACCAGCTGCCATAAAAGCATTTGCCCCTGTTGATTGTCTATAAACAGAAAATTCTCCTTCTATTCTATCACTTTGTAGTTCATGAAGCAAAATATAAGCAAAACCAACTGAAAACAAATGTATGCAGACAGCTATCAATCCTTCTGTAGTTTTCACAAGGGCTTTTTTGGTATCATCTAAAAACAATTGAAGATTATTTGAATTTTTATCTTGCACAGATCGGTTGTGATCTCTCAATCTAACATCCTGCCTTTTGCAGAAACTAACAATATTCCACCAATCTAAAATTTGCTGGATAAAAGAGGATGTTTCATAAACTCCTTTTAGTTTAAGGGAAGCTACTACTTTCTCATTAAACACTCTTAAAACATGCTGCACATTCTGTAGTTGAAGTCTCTAATGATAGACAACAGCATAGGATAAAAGAACTGTTTTCAAAATGTTCTCTTTCTTGTATTGATATAGACTTTTCATATCTGAAAATGAAGCTATGGTTTTATTATCGAGAGATAGCTTTTGACTTTTTAGAAATCCAGTTATTGTGAATACATTTAAGTAGATGAACTGTGTCAAATAAAAGAAAACAAACACGCTGATTGTCTAATGGATGAATGGCCTGATAGTCTGTTATTCTGTTAAAAATTTTGCAGTATAGATGATTGATTTTATGATTATCAGTTACAGATCCTAAAACTATTGCACCATGTTTTTCAAATATAATAGCAGCTTCTTTTGCAACAATTAACTGATACAATGTGTTAGTTTGTGAACAGGGGTAACAGAAATTATTAAACTAGGTCCACCATGTAAGCATTTCATCATGACACATAGCATAGAGGTTGCATTGGATTCTGGATAATTTCTTGCCATCCCATTTAAAACTCCACACAAATAAGCCTAATTTTTGTTGGCCTAATTTTTACCTCATCAAAATAACATTTTTCTGTTGATTATTCTTTACGTTTTCAAATGTTTTTTGTAAAACATGGTCAATGTTAGTGGCAGAAATTATAGACTGAAGCTTTCGCTTACTTGGAAGGACTAAATAATCACAAAGTTGATCATAGTTGCAGTTATAAAAAGACTCGATTGCAAGCAATAATCAGCTATAGAGAAACTTTTTTTGAATAAGAGTTTGAGTTGTCTTGTAATAAAAGTTAATTTTTAGTTTCTATCATCATTTAATTCAAATTCATTTTCTAAAAGAGTATTTGTCACCTTTTCAATAACTTCATTAACATGCAGATTATAATTATGAACTAAATTGATTGCTTCAAAAAATTGTGAATAGAAAATTAAGCCATTGTTTGGATACAATATATTAGCTAATGGAACGGAAATTCCATGTTTAAAAGCTGAAAAGGTGAGCGGTGAACACAAGGTACACTTATCATAAACAAAAATCGTCACAAAACTCTTTTTGAAATCTTTTGACATAAAAATGCATATGAGTTTATCGTCTTGTCGAGATATTACTATATTTTTATACTTTTTGTGCAACTCATTGTCAGATAAAAACAGAAAACGAATTTATTCCATCTTTTTTGATGAAATAATTCAATCGCTTGTCCTCAGGTTTAGATTGGCGAGGCACAGGCTTTGGCGTTGGTAAACAAGAAAGAGGAACATTAAAAATACAAGGTACACATGCTGGTCGAGTATAGCCACCAGGCAGCTTAATCATTTCTGTATTTTCATGCCAATGTTTTTCACATATAAAAAATTTAGATAGCTCAATAATAAAACTTTTACGTAAAGCAAGAACATTAATCCATTTCTGTTTCTCAATTTCATCTTTCGGTAATTTAAAAATATTACACTTATTAAGTTTATATAATTTCCTTTACAATTTACAACGCCACATTTGTTCACCATGATAATGGTAAAATTTAAAAAAAAATGTTACAGGAACGTTTTAAAACACTTCAACTTTATAAATTACAATGTGATTATTATGGGGAACCATGGAACCAATTTAATGTGTAGTTTATAAGTTTACAAACTGAGTTATAAAAGGAGTTTATTAACTCTTATTACAAAATTGTAATTGTATCATTTATTGTATATTGTCTTTAGTAATTCGTATTTGTTGATTATGCCGCTTTTTAAAACTGCATTGAGTTTAGAAGAAGCACACAGTTTTATTAAAGACCATGAACTTGAGTATACAGTCGAGATATGGGATATGTGAGTCTGCGATACAAAATTTAAAAAATTCTTCATATTGGACAAACCATGAAGCTCTAAGAAATTATATATCAAGATATTGGTTCACAATAAAACATGTAAGTTTGATTTCTTGGTAGTTTGAGATTTAAAAATAACCTCCATTTTTAAAAAACTATTTTACTTCTACAAGACTGATCATGTAACTGCATTTAACAGTTAATAATTTCTAAAAATTCTTTTTATAATCAGCGTTGGGTAACAGCTTTTTGTCATAACCGTTTTCTGGTCAATTGCAACACAAACAATGGTGTTGAGCGACAGCACAAAACTCTAAAACATAAATATCTTTTAAATCACCGGTATATTTCTCTTACTAGGATGTTAACTGTTGTAGTTGAGGATTTTCTTTGTGATAAGTATGAGAGGTATGTTAACATTATAATAATATTTATTTTGTATAAATTTCTAAATATTCCATAACAAAAGTATTTTTATATAGCTATAATTGAGTACATTTTTTAAGTTCTAAATACATGCGTTATGCTGATGATATTGATTGTTGGATGATAGATTGCCCTCGACCTATGGTGAAAAATTGTCTTCTTAAGAAATCACTTGCTGAGAGTATTGACATTACAGGAATTCAAGTTGAGGGGTGTGGAAAATTTTCTTTGCGATATTACAAAGACAACACAGAGCAAAATTATGTAATAGATTTTGGTGATGAAAGCAAAATGCCAAGCTGTACTTGCATTGATTAGAAAAGGTCATGTTATCCTTGCAAGCATTTTTTTAAATATCCATGTTGGAACTGGGAGTCAATCTCTCCTTTATATAAAGTGTCTCCATATCTAAATCTAGATATTAATTTTGAATTTGATAAAGCAAAGACCAAAGGACCTAATGATAAACTAAATACAACTACTTATGCAAGTGACATTTCCAACAATGAGCATAAAGAATCCCGTACTGACAGAAATGAAAATGGTGAAGTGATAGCAGAAGCTCAAAAAGAAAGAAATACAGGAAAGAAATCAATTACTAGTAAATCAATAAGGAGCCTTTTGAGTAAATAAAAAATCTCAGTTTTCTAATTGAACATGACGAAAATTTGCTTGAAAACACATATAGAGAGTTGAATAACATCATTGAAAATGTAAAAAATGCTGTACCTAAAGAAAATATGTAAAAAAAATGTAGTAACTGAAGCAATGAATAATATTTTATTAGACTATGAAAACTTATTAGAGTTTAAAGATAGCCCCATTGTTTGCAGTGATGATGAATATACAGGTTCTGATGAAAATACAAATACAGATTAAAAAAAAAAAGTAAAATAAGTCTCTGTCAAAATAAATTGTCAGATATATCAAACAATGGATGGCTATCTGATAATGTTATAAATAGGTTTCAAAACATGATGAAAATCCAATTCAAAGATATCAATGGTCTGCAAGACACTATTCTTGGACAAAATGCTTTCAATACTTACAATAATATGCCATTTGTTCACATCTATATGTTGCCATTTCAACATATAGATGTAAACCTGGTGAGCTTTTCTTGATGGACTGTCTATTTCATGGTAAGGTTGCGCATCATACAAAGCAACTGATATGTGCCATCATGAAATGCACACATAACAAGTTAACTATTCATGTATTACCGGTTCAACAGCAGTCAAATGGGGCAGATTGTGGTGTCTTTGCTATTTCTTTTATTTATCATATTATTACCACAAAAACAAACCCTGCTCATATAACATTCTCTATACCAGAGATGAGGGCACGCATGTTGCAATGCATTCTGGTTAACAAAGTTTCTTCTTTCCCTCAACTGTTGGCAGATTACAAAAGATGCATTCAAAAGGATATCTGTATAGAACTCTTGCAGTTGTAGAATGCCATGGAATTCTGCGGAAAATCAACTGAAAGATAAACAAATGGCGCAGTATAATTGCTGTCAACAGTGGTTCCACAGAATGTGTGAAAACATTCTAGATTTTGTCTTTTCTCAAAAGAACTGTAGAACACCATGGTATTGTTATTGTTGTGGACAAGCAGTTTGATAAATACTTAATTAATTGTAAATTAATTAAGTATTTATCAAACTAAATTATTGTAGTAAATATCTTAACAATGATAATTTAATAAATTATAGCATTTTTTAATATGGTTTTACATGTCAGACTAATTTAAAGTGGGGTATGTTTTTCATTTAATAATAATCCTTCCCCATCCTGCGTTTTGACTGAAAATTTGAGATGTTTTTGTTTGTTATGTTTGAGTATAGAGTTTTGTAACGTTTAGTTTTTAAGTAATTGTTTCAAAAGATAAGATGATTTAATTTCAGTGTTAAAGGATTTTTTTTTGCTATTTTTTGTTTTTTAGATGACTTAAATACTGCATGGAAATTAGTAATGTGAAACTATTATTTTCTATTAACAATGCCTTAAAAATTTTATAAGCCAACTCTATGTTGTATTATCGTGGTGGTATGGTTATTTTGCTGAACGTTTATTAATTGTGGTATGGTTATTTTGGTGTACTATTAGCAAAGATTATTTTTGAGTGGTGAAAAAATTATTTCAATTTTACATTTCATGGATTGATTCAGTATTGATATTTATTTATTTAATGAATTAAGTAGGGTCCGGTTGTTATTTTATGCATTAACATTTGTTAACAAATATCTCCAATGCTGAACTTAATGTTAACAGTATCCTTTTTTTAATTAAGTTGCTCCTTTGTGCATTTTTCAAAACGTTGATTTCAAGAAAAGTTTTAATCTTTTGCTATATTCTAAAGTTCTAATTTATTGCTATATTTCATTAATTTAATTATTTTATACATTCTATATATTTGGCTAATTATTTAAAAAATAATAGTGATAAAGAACTCATGTTGTACTTTTGACTTCTTCCATTATTGTAACGTCATGGTTGACTCAAAGTTCTATCCTCTGCCCTCTTATATAATTTTTATATTATTATATTATTATAATTTTTCTTATAGTTTTCAATGATGATCTCTAAGAAATCTTCACATCTAAGGTGGCATTAATTTCTGATAATACCACTATTGATTCTTGTCAACACTCTAATTGCTTGAACGGGCCATTTAAGCTTCTAATTTCACTCCTAGTATGGAATGGTGCTCTCATTGGTTGGTAATCTTTAACTCAGATAAAACTTAATTATTTTCAACTAATCGTTATTGCAATAATCTGGATTATTTTTTATCTATGAATGGTAACGACCAGTCATCTAGATTGCATTTTCAGGATTATCTCTTACTTTTGATCTTTCTAAGAAACCACATGTCAAATCCACGACAAAGTTAGCTAAGGTGGCACTTCTTTATCATGTTTTAGATATCTTACTCCGGATTCAATTCTTTGTCTCTAATCTGTGTTTGTATATAAATTTCTAATCTGTGTTTGTATGGAACACTGTTGTCATATCTGTTAAGGATCTTCCTATGATGTCTACAATTAGTACAATAGTAGTTGCTCTAAAGAGCTAGCGTCTCAGCTGTCATCTACTAAAATTTGTTTTAGTGTTCCTCGTCATTCAATTAAGTCTCGTCCTTATATTGTATCTGTTCCTGAGTGCTCTCAATCTTTTAAATGTTCTGTTAATTGTTATCATGCTCTATAGCCTTCATCTTCAGTCTTGTTTAAAACAAAAAAAAAATCATGTTTAAATATTTATTACTATTATAATTAAAAACTTTGGTTAAAAACCTTTAAAGATTTAAAGGTTTTTATTGTTTTTATTGTTTGTTTTTTATAATTTTTTTTTTTAAATTTCTTTAGTTCTGCCATTCTAGTAATTTGTTAAAGTTTTTCTAGTGTGGAAATATGATTTTAATTTAGTAAATTTTGATGATTTCAAATTTACTTTATTAATCATAAGCCAACAGCTTAGGAGAAGAGCTTGATTCAACGCAAGGTAATACTTTTGTTTTTTGGTTACATTAAGAAACTTGTTAATGCTATTCGTCACGTTAAAGCTAATCATACTAGGCCAGGTGAATAAAAATGAACAATTGCTTTTTTTACTCAGTAGTTGGTCAGCTTAATGTGAATTAAAACTTCAACAGTTTTCCACATATTTTTATTCACGTAAAATTAAGCAATTTACTCAGTAATTGCTCAGCTTTACGTGAATAAAAACTTCAGCAAAATTGTTGAAGTTTTTATTCACATAAAGCTGACTAATTACTGAGTAAAAGAAATTGCTCATTACTATTCACCTAGCCTAATGAAAATAATAATTTTTGTTACAATATTGTAATAACTGTAAGTGATTTGGTTTTTATGGCGGTTTTTTTGGTTTTTAAACCAAATTATTTACTATAAAACCAAATCGCTTACTATAAGTTTTATAGTAAGTGATTTGGTTTTATTTTTTTTTAACAAAGTTTAAAATAAATTTTCTCGTTTATCAACAGTACAATCAAATGTATAGCGTTAGTTGAATCTCTGACATGTTCGATTTTGCTAATGAAAGACATTTAAATATTGCAATATAAAGCAGATATCTAAAGTACAAATCATGTAATAGATGTCAAAAGTACATCTATTTAAACACAGCTATCAAAAGAGCAAACTATGCGATAAAAGTACAGTCATCAAAAGTATAAATCATGTAAAAAAAAGTCAAAAAGACAGCTAATAAAAATACAAATAATATAATAGAAGCCAAAAGTACAGCCGTCAAAAGTACAAATCATGTAATAGAAGTCAAAAGTACAGCTAATAAAAATACTAATCAAAATAAAAGTCAAAACTACAGCTATTACAAATAAAAATCATATAGTAGAAGCCAAAAATACAACTTAAAAAATACAAATCATGTAATAAAAGCCATAAGTACAGCTGTTAAATATTCAAATCATATAATAGAAGCCAAAAGTACAGTAATCAAAAGTAAAAATCATGTAATAGAAGTCAAAAGTACAGCTATTACAAATAAAAATCATATAATATCAGCCAAAAGTACAAATCATGTAATAGAAGTCAAAAGTACAGCTATTAAAAATATAAATAATATTATAGAAGCCAAAAGTACAGCCGTCAAAAGTACAAATCATGAAATAGAAGCCAAAAGTACAGCTATTAAAAGTACAAGTCATGTAATTGAAGTCAAAAGTACAGCTATTAAAAATATAAATAATATAATAGAAGCCAAAAGTACAGCTGTTAAAAATATAAATAATATGATAGAAGCCAAAAGTACAGCTGTTAAAAATATAAATAATATAATTTTCCATATGACTTGTCACTGTTTTATATAAAATATAAATATCGCTATATTATAGCGATATCTAACAGATATCAACAATTAAAATAATGCGATAGAATTCGAGATTACAACATGAGTTATATCCCTGTCATCTATTTTATACCGCTAATCATAAATTCTATCTCGGGAAAAAACTCGGTTTTAAAAGCCAAAAGTACAGAAACTATAATTACGGCAACGGTTTATAATTTGAAAACGAGGCTTACTTTTGACTTTGCTTACCAAAAATAACGGCCTTCGCTAGTGGAGTCAAGACATCCACTTAGCGCGTCCTTCCGTACAGTAGTCCTTGGTACACAGATACTTTTCTTAATTTTCTAAATTCTGTTTCAAGAAATTCTGTAACAAATTTTCCTTATATAAAAAATTTGTAACAAAAGTGTTTCTCTTGATAGCGTTTTAATCAGCTAGACTATTTCTTCACATGTAAAATAATTTGTGAAAAGCCTTCACGTGTTGATATTTTATGCCTGTTATCTGAGTAGGCATTAAATGAATTTGATCACATAAAAATTAGGAATTTATTTGTTTACAGGTTTTCACATCATTTTCAAAAGAAATGTAGGACCATCAAGCATACAACTTGTATTACAAGTTATCATAACATTTATAACACTTTTTAAAAGAAAATTCATATTATTGGTTTTCCAAAAACAGCAATTTCCTGATATCCTGATACAGTAACATAATTGTAACACACACCTTATCGCAGAGAATAATAGTTCCAATTATTTCAGAGAAATTAATCCAATCATTTTCGATTTCACCCGGAACCCCAAGGCAATTTCCATTGGACAGGTTAAAACACTGACAAGTATGGATTCTTATTTAGTTTTCTTTTTTTTTTTTAATAATTAGCTTCTGCAAAGTTGAGATATTTTTAGTTTTTTACTTAATTTATTTAACAAATCACAAATAAATATGTGGATGTATTTCTGCAAATGAGTTTGTGTTGTTGTAATGTGGGTAGTTTTTATGTATTTATTTTTTATGGTTTCTAATTCAATTTATTTTATAATGGCCATAATGGTTTTTTTTTATAATTTTAAATAAGATCTCAATGTAGTCTATGTACTTCTAATGTTGTTAATTTCATAATATCTAACCTTTATAACATTTATGTTTTATAATATAATTTTTTAATTATAGGTGCTATTTTAGTTGCCCTTAATTTGATCTTTTCAGTTTCGACCATGACTAAGTTGCAAATTCAATATATGGTCATATGAACGTTGTATAAAATTTTTTTACTGTGTTTTCATTTAGTATTCAACCGTTCTTTTTATGATACTATACATTATGCTTGATGTGCAGAGTCAACTAGTAACAGAGTCAACCTGTGAGTACCATTTTAGATCCGATTGATCCATATGTTTCACGTCACATTCAGTATCATAAAGTATATTTATACTTTCAAATCAATTTAAGTCATTGAAAATGTGGTATTTAGATTTTTTTTTCAATATGCCTAATTTTTTATTTTTCATAATTAAATTTTTTGAAGTAAATAGATTTCCATAATTTATATTATTTATACCATTTTTGTAATGCTTATTAAATCATTAGGAGTTTTTATGTTTACTATTTTACTGTCATTAACATAAAGTTGGTATTGTGTTTTATCCTCCTTCGGCTAATTGCCATACAGAGACCACATTACCAAGGCCCGCAAAGGCGAATTCAGCTCACTAAACACTGTAGACCAGAGATGAGTTTAGGTTTAATGGAGTGTCACTCAAGTGAAACCTTTTTTATTTAAGAGTACTTGTATTATAACAATAGAAAGAGATTTTTTAAAATCTGAATAAATTGCTAAGGGTTATAAATGGGGCAAAAGGGTAAACACAAGGGGGGCATAAGGCCATTTATGTGTGCTAGTTGCAAATTACAAAAAAAAAAAAAAATTTATCAAGAGTATTTGTTTCATAAAAATAGAAAATAGCGTTTTTAAAGTTAAAAAAAAATGCTAAGGGTCACAAATGGGACAGAGGGTAAATTGAGGGGGACATAAGCCCATTTTACCATTTTAGGTGTCCGTTAAATTTTTCTTTTAAAAATAAATGTCAAATAAGTTAAACAAAATATTAAGCAACAAAAAAAATTTTAAATTTTATAATATTACTGTAAATATTTTACATAATCCAACAAAAAGTGAATAATTGTTCTTCCGGGTCTTGAGCAGTATGTCAAAGTTAATGATAAATTAAACTCTTCTTTCATTAAGGCTTATTCAAAGTTGATTCACGCATTGAGTATGCTTTTTTAAAAGTGTAACTTTAGTCTGTGTAGGTTTAAGTCTAGAATAAACAGTCCATACTGTTCAGAAAACTGACAATAAATTGTTCAGCAAACTTGGATGATGGAAACCTTGGTTCAATAGGAAAGAATTTTTTAATAAAGCAAATAATAACTTGTTCTTATTCAAAAGAGTTAGAACAAAACAAGAGTATTTTACTATTTTAATGTATTTTATACACTAAAATATAGGTCTATGCTGAGGAAACTAAGACGTAAAGTAGTATTTGAATACTAATTTCTGTCTATTCAAGACAGTTTGCTCAACAATGTGGAGAGTTTATTTTAAATTTGAACACACATGAAAAAGCTTTAAACCTAAAGAAGAATTCTGATGTTACTTTTAATGGAAGAAGAGTTTATTTATATAAAAGAATCATTAACTTCGACATACTGCTCAAGACCCGGAAGAACAATTATTCTAAATGGTTTAAAAAGCGATATAACTAAGTAGATAAATGGAAAATTTTCACAAGTCTTGCCAACTAATAAATAATCCTATAAATTATGCCGTATTTTTCTCATAATTTTTCTTATATATATATATATATATATATATATATATATATATATATATATATATATATATATATATATATATATCCTTTTCCACTCTCTTGCTAAAAAGCGTTTTTTACCAAATAAATTGCCTAAACTTTTTATTGATAAAATTGAAATAAAAAAGGAGTCGGTCACAAGATTTTTAGGCATTTACATTGATGAAAATATTACATGGAAGTATCATATCGACTATATTTCTACTAAATTGGCTAAAAGTATTGGAATTCTATATAAGGTCAGATACTATCTAAGTAAACAAAATTTAATTCAACTTTATTACTCGTTTATTCATAGCTATATAAATTATGCAAATATTGTTTGGGGAAGTACCTCTAAAAGTAAGTTACGAAGTCTTTACCATCGTCAGAAACACGCAATGCGTTTAATATGTTTCGAAAATCGTTTTTCTCATTCAAATATTTTATTTAAAAACGTTAAAGCACTTAACGTTTACGAACTCAATGTCTATAATATTTTATGTTTTATGTTTCGTTGTAAAAGTGAACGACCATTGTCCAATTTCAAAGATCTTTTTACTTATAAAGCTATAAACAAATATGCTTTACGAAATAATAATTTATTAATTGAACCCTTTGTCAAACAAAGTTTAATCAATTTTGCATAAACTATAGAGCACCGTATTTATGGAACAAAATTGTTGTTCCAAATTTTGATTTGTCGATTTCGTTTTCCGTTTTTAAAACTAAATTAAAAAACTATATTCTTTCTACTGGCAATATATATAAATATTTTTGAAATGTAAAATTTTTTTTTTTTACTCTGGATAATTTGTAAAATTATTTTCAGTTTTTGTTTCTTCTACATTGTTATTAGTTATTTGATCAATTATATTTTATTTTATTATATATACACGTATTATATCTTTTATATGGTTCTGGCGACAAGATCATTTGGATCTTCTTTCAGATACCAAGTTTATATATTGTTATATTGTTATATTACGATTAATAATTGTAAACTGAAAAAAAAAAAAAAAAAAAAAAAAAAAAAATATATATATATATATATATATATATATATATATATATATATATATATATATATATATATATACCGTAGCGTGGGGTAATTGAAGCTTTTATTTAGATTTTTGAAGCTTTTATTTAAATAAAATAAAAACTTGTAAAAAAATTTTAAAAAGTGAGATATGTTATTTTAGTACTATATTAGGTCTATTATTTAGGAAGGTTGAATTAAAAAAAAAATTCCAGCAAAGAGTTAATGACACAAAATATGCGGGTGCGCATTTACCCCACGATTTGAGGTAAACGAGCATCTTAATATCTTTTTCATAAACATATATATATATATATATATATATATATATATATATATATATATATATATATATATATTATATATATATATATATATATATACATATAAATATATATATATATATATATATATGTTTCATAAACATATATATATGTATATATATATGTATATATATATATGTATATATATATATATATATATATATATATATATATATATATATATATATATATATATATATAATATATATATATATATATATATATATATATATATATATATATATATATATATATATATATATATATATATATATATATATATATATATATATATATATATATATATATATATATATATATATATATATATATATATATATATATATATATATATATATATATATATATATATATATACAAACAATGCAGCAGACGAATTTTCTTTATCTAATATAATATTCTTTACCTAGCATTCAAATAAACTTAGATATTTTTTATTTGTATGTTAAACATAATCAAATGGAACATTTTTTATTTATTTCAATTTTCATAATTTATTAAAAAAAAAGGTTTCTTGTGTATTAGAAAAATAAATAATCCAGACAAACTAACCGGACTTCCTATCACCCAGACTCATATTATATACATGGGTAAAGGATGTGAACACTAGTATAAACTTACATAAGTTTGAAGTTGGTTTAAGTCAACTTTCTCAAACATAAAATAAACAAATGAAAAAATAGTCTAATATATTTTGTTCAAACTTTATAACAAAATAAAACAAAATATATAGAGAAATATATCAACCCATATATAAGTCACCAATGATTTCTTTTAAAAAAGATATGTTGTTTTTTTTCATATTGGGCCTAAAAAATGATATGGTATCTTTTTTCCTTAAAACCTTACAATAATATAAGAACCCTCTACTAATGGGTATTTAGAGGTTGCAACCATACCAGAATCATGTACTTCTTTATCAGAATTAGGATCTGATTCAAAGCTTTTTTTTTTTAAGTAGTCTGATTCAAAGCTTTTTTTTTTTAAGCAGTCTTCATTTAAGCAGTCTTCAAGCTTTTTTTGGATATGTGTTTGCTTTTGATGGAAAATGGAACCATAAAGGCCAGAAACACCATTATATAAATTACTTTTTTTAGCAAATAAATCTTTTTTTTTAACGTTTTACTTTTGACTTTCTGTATACCCTCAGATTTTTTTGCAGAATCTTTTTGTAGCTCTATATACATCTTGGAGCTGGAACGCATATCATAATCGATAATATCCTTAAAACTATCCAAATCTACTGAAGAAGTTATTTTATCTAAGGAGTTATTCAAAAAGATATTTTTTATTTTGATTAGCTTGCGTTTTGATTGGGATTTTAAAACAGAAGAAACTGCAACATCATCCAGTGAAACACTTTTTCCCGGTGAAACCTTGACTTTTTTCCCCCGCAACACTGCCCCAGGCTTTTTAGCACATGACTCTCTATGTTCTTTAAGACGTTCAAGAACTAACGGGGATACTAAGTTTTGAGAGGATGTAGATATGTCTGCTCTTAAAATCTTATCAATAATTTTTTTTCTGTTTAGCGGGTAGATACTAGATGTTTTAAACCCATTTACAGCAAACTCTTGTATGTGGTCCATATTAGATATTAGATTAAGGAGCAATCTCGGAAAAACATTTTTTAGTAGGGATGTATGAAACCTCCCTTCCCCAATTTTCCATGCAGTAAGCACTTTTCTCCATGTTGATTTCATGGGTCCATAAACTGCAAGATCTAGAGGTTGTAGCAAATGTGTACTGTTTGGAGGTAAAAAGACATAATATTATTAGCCTCATAATATTATTAGCCTCACAAATTTCTATAACCTCAATAGACAAATGGCATGCTAAATTATCACTAATGAGAATTTTTGGTGCGTCTTTGTCAACATGTCTGAAGTAAGGTATTACTAATGTTTACATCCAATCTATAAAAGTGACTATCAAACCAACCAAACTTTGTTCAGTTATATCGTGCACCCATTGTACCTCCAAGTATCCATGTGTCCATTGACACTCAACTTTATACACTGTATATGGAGGAAGAAATACACCATCAGCAGAACATGCAAACATAATAGACACAGATGATTTTGATGTATTCATAACTCGTTCAGCATGTTTAGTATTCTTTCGGAAAATCATTTGTTTTGATTTTGGGTCATCAGAAAGATTTGTTTCATCATAGTTTATTATATTTTGAGGCAAAATATTTTTTATAGTTTCTTCTAAATTACTAAAAAATCTATTTACATAATCACATGAAACTGCAGCATGTTTTCTACAAATATTTTGACATGCTCGATAAGATAGCAATTTTTTATGTCGTTTTAAAAATGATCTCACCCAATCATTACCAGGCAAATTTTCTTTAAAATATGGGCAATCCCTATCAGATTTTTGAAGAAAGCTTTGTATAAACAGCTTTAGGTCTACTATTTCGAATGCATATAGCCAAAATCACTAAAAGTTGCAATGTATTGAGCAATTGTTACTTTCTCTTCTGGTAACAATGCACTCCTTCGACCAACCACACTAGTTTTTCTTAAACCACTAACATGACATCTTAGAGTTCTGTGTGGTATGTTCAATAGCCTTGCCACACGTTTACAAGGTTCTCCATCATTAACAAGTTCAACTGCTTTTTTAAGTTCATAATCTGTGTAGGTTTTGGGAAGTATTTGTTTTGATTTTACGTAGTTTCTCACTATTTTATCAGATATCTAATATGTAAAAGTAAAACATATAAGCTAAAAATTTAAATTATTAGCACCTTTAGATATTTATTTTATTAACAATAGTATTGAAAGGGTAAAAAACAGCTATTTGAAAAGGTGCTCATTTACCCCAAATAAAAGTGCTCAATTACCCCACATTACTTTAAACAACAATATTTTATTTACCTCATTCACATCATATATTTTATTTACGAATTTACCTCAACATATGTATAGTATACTACAAAAAATTCAAAACTCTAAGAAGGTTTTAACTATAACTGCTTACCCTTAGTATTTCCAGTTATTAGTTTTTACGGAATTCTATGATTCTGCATCTTGATATATTTAAAATGTTATCAGCTATTTATTTTTGACCAAAACAGTTGTAATTAGCAACATACAACTTAAAAAAGTTAATATAAATATTTATATCTTGAAAATGATCTAAGCATTGATATTATATATATATATATTATATATATATATATATATATCCATATAGTAGCATGTTCGAGAACAGATTTTACATTAAAATTGATACTTACGGGGACATTAGCAGTATCGGGGACATTTTAGTGTACTCGATAATTTTTTGTCCTCGTAAGTGGCGTTTTTTTTGTAAAAAAATGTCCTCGTAAATAGTTTTTATGCAAAGCTTTTATACTGAGGTATAGGAGAGTCTTTTTCTTCATATTACGTCGAACCGGTTTAGCAACTCCATATCTCACTTGTTATTTACGCTTATGGTATCACATATAATAGCTTAAATGCTTTCTTACAAATTGTATTGGTCTAACATCTCAGTTATTCCATTAAATATTGGTAATACTTTTCCATCACTAAGAGTTAAGCGAATTTCACGGCGCTATTTTTTAAATACAATAACTTATATTTCTTGCTTGTTAATTTTCTTACTATAAAACTGCAGAGCCCAATTTTCATTTTTAAAAGTTTCTTTAAAATTCTGCTGCATTTTCTGAGATTCTCTAGCAGATGCTGTATATATTACAGATTGAGTTGGTGTAGGGGTATCAATACCTCGATAAAACATTGTTCTGAAAAAGACACCCATGAACAATGTCTCGTTAAGACATTGTTCATGGATGCTCTTCCCCGCTAGCACATATACATTGGTAAAACGTTAGAAAAATATTGCAAGTTACGTTTGGTCACCAAAGTTGTTTTTATAATATTTTGGTTGCAAATGCGACGTCCCCAACAACACAAATCCAACGTTGTATTTTAATTTAGAGAAGTGTAATATTTTTCGTTGGTTTAACGCTTTATTTGTTAGCTGGCACAGTATTGGAGTTTACATTAGCTCAAGGTTGCATTTATTATTTATCGGAATTAGATTTTGCTATTAGATTAAAATTTTGTTATGAAATTTTACAAACACATACATATATCGAATTGAAGTTTATTCTCCTCGGGCGTTTGCCCTGCAGAGTTATTAATAATGTTACAGCAGTTAAATAATTACAAGGTGGTCTACTGCTCCACTACTAAAATACATATAAACAGATTTCCAGGGGGCTCACGTTTAAATAATTAAAAAACCCACTATCTAAAATATTGAAAACGAAAACGAAAAAGCGAAAATTTAAAAATTAAAACATCGAAAGAATTTAAAAAAAGAAAAAAAAAAAAAACGAAAGAAAATTCGAAAAAATATCTGGGCGTTTCAGTTTATAAAATAGCTGTGATTTATATCTATGTTTATTTTATTTTCATGGCTCCAGGTATGTTTGCACTCGAGAAGTAAAGAATCTTTACTATTATTTAGTATTGAAATTTGGAATTCCTTTGACAAAATTTGTTTTATTTTGCCTTTGAACTCCGATATGAGCGTCCCTCTGGTGTACATTTGGCGTTCGTCGAACAACCTCATTCTATTACAATATATTTTATATAGTAATTCGTTAGTTATTAGTTTTCAAATATAAAATTTATTTACAAAAGTTGATAAGGAGAAAAGAAGTGATTTGAAAGAATTTTTAAGAGGTAGATGATATGGGAAGATTTTGTGAATTAAAGCTAAGGTGTATTTTATTAGAGGTCTAACTTTTTCACATTTAAACATCATGCAGGTCTTCTGTTTGCTTCATGCATTGAGGGCAGAGATCGTCTGCTATGAAACCTCTTTTTTTGAAAATTGAGTTGGTGGGTAATGCGAAGTGTATTAATTTGTATCTTACTTCATCGGCTTTGCTGTTGGTGCTGTTTTTGTGTATGGATATAAACAATTGGGCCCATTCTTTTGTTTGGATGTCATTCATGCTGGTGTAATAGTCTTTCCATCTGTAAAATATTTTAGGTATGTTTTTGTCAGTGTTGCTTTAGGAAGTTTTGTAAATTGCTTTTGGAGTTAGATCAAGGAATCTTAGTGGAAGGTTATTTTTAGTGTTTATACATAATGTCGCTTGGTTGTAATCGAAACTTTGGCTTTGAGTGTTAATAATATTTTCCCATTTTGGTGGTAGGGAATTTATTATGGTTGTAAGGAGGCGTTGCTTTATACCGACAACTTGGCTTTCCAGAAAGCCACGGACGAATACTTTTGATATGTCCCCTAGCTTAATTACGTTGTTATTTATGGATTCTAGAGTTGATTTAATGGTTTGGTTTCTTTTGTGAATGTAAAGGTTAAAAAATATTGGTTGCATTAGTATTTCTTCAAAGGTTAGATTTTCATAGTTATCGTGTTTTAAATATAATTTATTCCACTTTTTCATTGTTTGTTGGTAATACGGAGGTAGAGTTTTTAGGGATTCGGATGAGTGTGATGTAAAAAAGACAAGGATTCCTTGATTAGCGTTTCGGTAGTGATTGAGTATGTAGGATGCTGAGTCTTTCCAGGCGCCTTTTTTGTTTGGGTTATATAACTTTGAGATCCAGCTCAGCTGTAAAGATTCCAATATTTTCTTTATGTCGATGATATTTAGACCTCCCTCGTCTATCGGGAGTTTGGATGTTTGTTTAGGGGTTTTTACAGTACTAATGTTCCATATCTAATGTTCCTTTCAATTTTTCGTTCTAATTTTTTAATTTTTTTGTCAGAAGGGATTGGTATTGTAAAAGCTAGATGCCATAAGCTGCTTAAAATAGTTTGGTTTATTGCAATAGCTCTACCTTTTATGGATAACTTGAATCGTTTTCAGCTACCTATTTTTTTGTTAATAATCTCGCTACACTCATCCCACTGACGGTTTATATAGTCATTTTTGTTTGAAAAGGTTATACCTAGGCTCTGGAGAGTTGTGTTGTGCTATGAAAAGTTTAGAAAATTCTCTTTCATTATAGATCTGTTTATGCCGAGCCACAGGCCTTGGCATGTGGTAGTATTTAGTTTTGCTCCTGTGGCTAGCTTGTATATGTTTAGGGTGTTGTTTAGAGCTTTTATAGAGTTGTCCGACGAAAGGTAGAAATTAGTATCATCGGCGTATTGTTGCAGCTTTGTCTCTTTGTTGTTAAGAGTTATTCCCTTTATTTCTGGATTTTTGCGGATATATTCTGCAAAAATCTCAGCTTGGAGGACATATAGAGTCATCGAGAGAGGACATCCTTGTCTTACTCCCCTGTGTATGTTGAATTTTTCTGATAGAAAGCCGTTTATTTTAAGATACGAACTAATGTCATAGTAAAGTGTTTTGATAAGGTTTATAAAATTAAAGCTAAATCCAAACTTAAAAAGACAGTCTTATAAGAAGTTTCGGTCGACGCGATCGAAAGGTTTGATTTGGTCAATGGAAATGATGGAGGCATCTAAATTGTTTTTGTTGGCGATATAAATAATGTCTCTTGTGTATGCAAGGTTTTCGTAGATGGAACTGCGGGGGATGCATGCGGTTTGGTCTTCTTTGATAATTGATGGTAGTATATTTGTTAGTCGGTTAGAGATTATTTTGGTTAGAATTTTGTAGTCGGTGTTGAGGAGTGATATGGGTCGCCAGTTTGAGATATATATATATCGGCTTTATCCCCTTTTTTATAGAGGCAAGTTATTATCGCTTGTTTTTGGCTTTCGGACATTTCCTTTTTCTTTACTATATCATTTAAGACTGTGACTAGACTTTCTCCTAAAATGTTAATATTAGATTTGTAGAATTCCGCGGATAAACCATCTTTGCCGGGTGATTTGTTGTTTTTCATTGTTTTGATTGCATTTTTAACTTCGGCTAACGTTATCGGTACATCTAGTGAGTGTTTTTGTTGATCGGAAATTTGTCGAGTAAATATTTTTGCAGCGTGACATCGTTTTTGCAGTTTTTATAGAGATTTTTGTAAAATGTTTCAAAACTTTTGGTGATATTAGCTGTATTATTTTTTTCATTTCCGTCCTTTTCTTTTATGTTAATGATAACTTGTTTGGATATTTTTGCTTTTTCAAGTTGAAAAAAGAAATTGCTGCATTTTTCGCCGTGCGTCCTCCATTTTATTTTAGCTCTAATTTTCGCACCATTTAGTTTGTTTATTTCGAATGTTTGTAACTTTATTTTTATGATCTCGCTGAGATAGTTCATCCTGGGATTAAATGGCGCTTTTTTTAGGGAGTTTTTTAGCTGTTTTTTTAGTTTATGTTCTTCTTGGCGGCTCTTTTTTGCCTCCGTTTTGCTTAATTTTTTTAGAAAGATTTTTAATTTTTTCTTTGAGAGAGTCCCAGTCAGATGTTTTATTTTCATACATATTCATTTTTTGGTTGCCTAAATTTATAATTTGTGTTAGTTTTTTGTTATAGTTTTGGTTATTTAAAATTTTATTGTTTATAATCCATAGTTTTTTTCCGATATCTATGTTATTTAGAATGATGGTGGCGCATATTGCATTATGGTGGTCGGAAAATGTCATCGGCTCGTGAGAGATGTTTATTAATTGTCGCATGTGTTTGCTAATGTATAATCTATCTAAACAAGAGAATGTGGTGTTGTTGGTGGATTTATAAGTATATTATTTTGTGCACAGGTTAAATTTCCTCCACGTGTCTTCTATGTTGAGTTCCTTTAATAATATTTTAAAAGCTTCGGTTGAAAGACATTTTTTTCGGTTAATTTGTGGGTACCGGTCTATATCTTTCAGAACCATGTTAAAATCGCCCCCAAGAATTATAAAGTGGGATCTAGAATTGTTTGTTTTCATTTTTTTGGTAATTTTTTAAAATAATATTTTCCTTTCAAACTGCTCAGCTAGGCTTGATCCCGATTTTGCGTAAACATTATATAAAAGAAAAGTGTGGTTATCTTTTTCCACAACGATATAGTTAAATCGACCGTTTTTAATCATCGGTATGTTCAGTTATTTTAAAGTTTTAATTAGTTTGGTTAGTTAGGTGCCACTCGAGAAGTATCCTGGATTTTTCCACTGTCGAATGAAGTTTTCCGCATTTTGAGACTTTAAATTAGTTTCTTGTAGAAGATAAAAGTCATAGTTCATTTTTTTTAGTTTTTTAATAATAATGTTTTGCTTTTTTGCGTCACCAAGGCCGCAAATATTAACAGAAAAAATTTTTATTGCCTCCATTTTTGTTTGAATGCGGTTTATAACGGTATGACGAATAAAAGTAATGCAACGTGTGAAAAAATAAATGGCAGATGGTTAAGAATACATTAAATTTTTCCTTAAATATTAAATACGAAAATATAAAAAATAAAATATACTTGTAAAATATAAGCTAAGTAACTTTGTCTTGGGATTCGTTTCAAACTTTCCTTATGAGGAGTCGGCGATGGAGCCTTTCTGTTACAAGTATTTTGGTCGTGTTTTAAATCGATCAACTCGCCTTCATCCACGTCGCTTTGACTTTCGCTGTTTCTTTTTTGTTTATTATTTTTTTCTTCCCGTTTTTGATTTCGGCTTTTGACCACTTGAAAACTTGGTTCGACAGGGACACTGATAGGTATTCTACTGTCAGTTAATTTTTTTTATAGATATAATGTTTTTAATCTCGATCTCTTTTTCTGTGTATATATCTTTATTTTTATCAAGAGGCCGTATTTTTTCTTTGGGTTTTTCTGTTGTGTTTTTGATCATTTTTGGAGGTTCTTTTTGTGAAATGCACCTTTGTTGGGGAGGATGAGAGTTTCCACATGTTTTACAAAGGAAAGATTTCCCTGCAAAATGTAGAGCAATATTAATTCCATCGATTTCTATTGAGTGTGGTATTTCCTCAAGCCTGACGGAAGGCTTTATTCGGAAAAGTCGACGACCATCTTTGAGGTTTCGGTCGAAACGATACCTCGTATGTTTGACTGAGTAAAGATCGCAAATAAAAGGTTTCATTCTGTCTAGAATTTCATCGTTCTCAACTAGTGGGTCACATTTGATAGTTATTAACAGACCTATTTTGCTTCGGATATTAGTGTTTATAAAGTTTCTACATTCAGAAATTTGAAAGTTTGTTTCATTAATACGTAGTGCGTCTTCGGCTGATTTCATTTTGAGAACCCAGTTTCCTCTGGTATTGTATCTAAGTGAATTTACTTTATTTTTTCCAACGATCTCTGTGATTTTTTGGTATAGCTCTTCTGCTCAATTTTCTTGATATTCACGTTTAAACCCATTTAAGGGGACCATATATACATTCAAATCTAAAACACATTCCATCCTATTATTTTGCCTGATAACGGCACCAGCGTTACTAGCCATAGTTACGTCAATAACACAAATACCCTATTAACGCAATAAAACAGGAGTTATTAAAGGCTTTTTTCCGTACACATACATATATTGACACATTTTACGGACACGTAAAATGTGTCAATAGCAAAAGCGATGGAGTCAAATTTACACACATTAATGATGTTTATTTTGCTTGTGGTTTTGATATTTAAATACTGGTGGAAGATATTATTTAAGATATATAATTTTGCACTCTCAACGTTGGGTTGTATACATTGTGTCAACGTTGATCCATATATATTGAATAAATGTTGGATTATATACATTGGATCCATATACATAAGGGTTGGTCAATTTTAATTCCGCATATTGTGTAATATTGCAGTAGTTGTAGACAGTTAAAATAAGATTACTCTCAAAATTTGGATGAGATTTTGGATGAAGAATCGCTTGAGGATTTAATTTTTAAGATTTGTTGGATTATATAAAAAAACACCTTAAAAAGCGTTATATGCAAAACTTGACGTTTTAACTAAGTTCATATTTAAACATTTTTCAATACTATTTGCTTTGCTGTATGATTTAAGTTTATAATAGTTTATAACAATTAAGCTAAATTTATAACAACTTGTTAACTATTTGAAGATTTAAATACTGAAACTTTTATTCTTATATTTACATAAGAATATCAAAATAAACATTATTTTCACAATTTAAAATATTTTGGCTATGGATATATATATTTTAAGAAAACATTTCCAATTAAAAAATATCATCATAAAAATGGGAATAATGCCCTTTTGAAATATACGGTTTACGCGTCTTCCTGCTAAGTAGTTTAGTTAAAATGCAGCTGTGTCGATTCTCGAATCCATAAACATATTGGGATGCGTCCGACACAAGTTTTACCGCTCGCTCAACACTCTGGGAGTGAGATGGAAAGTCGGGGATTTCAGGTTTAACATAATTGTCAATCACATATTGGATTTGCTCAATTGAAAAATGTTGGGGGCTCCGTAAATTTAGTAATGCTGATATCTACCAACTCATACCAATGATTAGCAATAAAATTAATTTCTGGAATTTTTTTCAAATTTACTTCCAAACTTTCGTTGTTTACTCTATAAATATAAATCAAATCCAATTACCACATTTAATGTATCATTTTTTTCAAAACTTTATTTTAGTTTACTATAAAAAAAATACCTTTGCCTTAGACCCAGTAGGATTTGAAAACCAAAGTTTCGTGTCTTGCTGTCATTATCTTTTAACATGGCATAAAGAATATTTTCAGGTTTTAGGCACAATCCATTGTTTTTAATGTTTTTTTTAACAATATGTTTAACATCATCAAAGGGGATATTATTTATTCTAATGATAGTAGAAAAAATAAGGCGCGGGGATTCATGAAATTTTGAAGATTTTTTTATATCGAACCACGCTGGAGCGTAAACCTGAACAATAAAACATACGAGTTTTTTTAAAGAAACAGTTGGTTGATTGTCTCTAGTATACAAACAGAGAAAGCGAACAGCTAGAGTTAACCACCTTGCATGGTTAAGCGGTCCAATTTTATAGGCGGCCCATTTATCTGAAACTTTACCAAAGCCAATTCCTTTGCAATATTCAAATAAAAGTCTTTGATCGCAACTGTCACCATCAAGTTTTACAAAAAGAGCTCGTTACGGAAGTTCATTTTAATGTAATGCGCATCCAATTAGATGTAGTTTTCTTTTTAAAAACTCTTCTAGTTTTACCACTAAGCCACTTATTGGTCCAGTATTGGTAGCAGTTATATCAAGAAGAACAGCTTGTATACTTTCCAAACTGTTATGTTCTTGTAAAACACTAAACGTTTCGTTAGCAAGAACTAAACCTGTAGCACCGGTGACAGGAATCGTCCTATGAGTCAAATAATTTCCACTCGATTTTCCATCTTCATAAGTAAATGTGAGGTGATGTTCAGGTTCAATGCATTTCTTTAGTACTTCTCCTTGAGGTAAGTTTATTACTATACTTGTTTTAGTTATTTGATTGAGCTTGTTGTCAACCCCAAGACAAATTAACTGTTTTTTTTGTTCTGAGCCCACCTCTTCACTAACGATTTTTACTTTTGATTTGGCCCTATCTAACTTGTATTTGTCAATCAAAATATCTTGAACAAAGGCATACAATATGTTTTTCGATGCAATTTTCTTTATTACATGAAACTTTTCTGTCACTACAGGGAAACACATCTAATGAACAGGAACACGCAGAAATATCAAAAAATTTGTCCAAGTTTGCATCAAGATTTCTTTTAGCGCTTGCTTCTCCGTGCTTGCGATTAATATCCTTAACAAGTACGAGAAGATCTGTAACTTTCCTATTAATAGATTTGTCAGTTATAAAAGGTAATCTTGGGTTTACTGTAGCCCAAATTGATTTTATATGATTGCTAATTTGCTGAGTCACTAATACAATATCTGCTTTTGGATTTATATGAATAAGATAGTAATAATACTGAATAACCTGTCTAAAAGTGCTTGGGTCTGTCGTTAATAGTTCACATGGGCCGCCACAATATTTTTTTTTACTTTTCACCCGTGTAATTGCAACCTTTACTTTCGGCATTTTTGTAGATTAATTATATATGTAAACTGTATTAAAGTATTACACTTAGAGTAATGGGCAACGGCGTGAGTTTAAGTGGGGGCCAAAGCATCAAAAAAACCTAAAATATCAAAACTTACTATTAATAACCTGCTTTGATAAAAAATAAAGAAATAAAACTCTTTTGAAAAGATTTGGGGGCCATGAATTCAGGAAACTCAGGAATTGAGTAAAACCATTAGTTCCATCGAAAAGTTTTATATTTTAATCTACTTCAGAAATTGCAAATCAAAACTTATGTAATATAAACAGTTTAAAACATTACTCTAGATATAATAATCATAAGTATTTACCTTTGATATTAAAAGATTCCTTTAAATTGCAGTTTTATTTTTGAACCTACTTTTAAATAAATTTAACTTTAAAACTAACTTTAAAATACAAACAAGAAATTTAAATACAAAAAAGATTTTCTAAGTTTAAATGCGTGTAAACGATTTAGCGAAACTTTATTGGCTTCTTAAAACAATTGCGCTTGTTTATTGGTTACTTTATAAACTCAAAACGAGATATTTTAAAACGAGATTACTATAGAGACTTGAAATAAAATTTTGCAACGTTTGAAATAAACAATCTAACAAAACAAGCCCAAAATTAGGACTTAAAATGCAAATCCGCAAGCCATTTTTAAACCAGGATACTTGAGATTTAGTAAAACCTCATTTCTAACCTAGACACAGTAACTGCAACATTATGCAACTAAAAATTCAAAAAAAAAGCTAAAATTGACCTACCCTAATATACATTGAATCAACTTTGATTTATTTACATTCGGTTTTGATCGTAAAAACTATCAAGTTTTGCAATGGTTTTGCATATGTTGGACCAATGTATCTGTGCAAGCTGTTTTTAGTTGCGTTGGTACTGAGCGTTTTATCTATATTATTGTTAAAACATGATATGGCTTTACAGCCGATGTTCGCAATGGTTTTACATACGTTGGACTAATGTATGTTGCTAGCTGAACAACTTATACTGCTGTTGCATAACCAACTTTTCCTTATGATTTAAATTTAAATATAACTTGACTCATTCTTAGATAGAGCAAGGTATCAGAAGCAATAAGCTATGCAGTTGTCTAAATCCTGCTAACTAACCCAAAGTCGTAACTTAAAGCTCCTTATTTCGTGTCAACAATGCACACCAAAAGCATAAACAGTAACACCATTCATGCGCAACATGGCACTGTTAATATTCTGATATTTTAAAGCTATTGATAGAATCAGCCACTCTTCGGGCTACACAGAGTTCGAGAAACCTTACTATCAGCGAGCCTCAGAACCATTAAATAAGTTTTTGAGTTGTAACCTTATTAGGTGATAACAGGAAGAGTTGAATAAACAATATGAAGGAGACACAAGCAAAAATCTATGAGTAGAGTCAAGAAAATCCAGCATTCGTTATCCTAGGCAGGAGACAATGTAACACAGGTTTACATCTACGTCAGCTTAATAGATGAACGGGCTCTAGGCTAATCAACCGAAATAACCTCTAACGTCTTAGCCGTAGAGGCCTTCTACAAGACCGTAGGTAGATGTAATTAACATCTTCCCATGATGAGTATTTTTATTGAGACATCATCTCTAACTTTTACTCAACCAACTGCCTCAAGGCAAGGGGTTTTTAATTTGGAGTTTATTTTTACTAGAAAGGCAGCAGGGCATGGGACAGGTAGTACTTGGTTACATGGTACCAGCATCAGGGTGATCGTAATGATCCTGAACCTGATTAAAAGAAATTGCTTTGTGTAAGTGTTATTTAAAACATTGATAGGGATATTTTAAAAATGTATTCAAAAAGAATTACATCTAACAGAATGCAAGAGATTAAGATTAAGGTTTTATAGTTGGATCCACTTGTTGGTTACTGAGCTCACACTGCATCAGAGGTTTGAACAGAACACACACATACATAAAGAAACTTACGGGTGAGTGAACACCGCGCCAGAGGTTCAGACAGAACATAAATATACAGGAGTTTGATATGGAATGACCAATATTCAAAATTACTTCAACAACTTATTAGATGTTAGTACATGGCGGAGAAATTACTTTAAATTCTTCTGTTTCCATAAGAACTTTAGCTGAAGAAGCACAAGAATGTTACTACAAAATTACTAAAAAATATTGTTTACAACATGTTCGCAAGGCGTAGATGGAAGATTTAGGTGTAAGATCTAAAATTAAAATAAATTTTTCCATAAGAAGTTATCTTTTGATACTACAAAAATTTGATGTAAATAAAGGTAAAGAAAACCAGGTTTGTGGAGCCGAGCCGGGGAGCCTAGGAGCCGCTGTTTTTTGGTAGAGTCAGAGCCAGAGCCGCAAAAATTGAGCAATTTTTCTTTTACTGTAGATAAACTTCATTAATTGTTTAACTAACTTGTTGAATGAATTATTTATTGAATTTCTATTTTTTCTAAATATTTTTTCTTACAGTTTCGGTCTTGCCAAAACGTAATAAAAATGATTATTTTACCAACTTTGTACTCAACAAAATACTTTAATAGCACTTCTTAATTATTAAAAAAAAAAGTAAATTATATAAAGAAACAGTACACTTTTACACATATTGCTTTATATTATATTTTTATACTGATACTATGCTGTTAAATATTTGGTGGGCGATGTTATAATCAATATTTGATGGGCGATGTTATAATCAAATATTTGGTGGGCGATGTTATAATCAAATATTTGGTGGGCGATGTTATAATCAAATATTTGGTGGGCGATGTTATAATCAAATATTTGGTGGGCGATGTTATAATCAAATATTTAGTGGGCAATGTTTTAATCAAATATTTGGTGGGCGATGTTTTAATCAAATATTTGGTGGGCGATGTTTTAATCAAATATTTGATGGGCGATGTTTTAATCAAAGGTTATTCGTATCCTTAAAATTATACTAAAACATGCGAAAGTTAAATTTGGAACAATGAATTTCGTTTTACAACTTGCCACTAACACATTATTAAACTTTTCTGTAATTACATTAAGTAATTATAGTATTAATTAAAAATATCAACAAACGAGTCAAAATGTTTCTCTTAATTAAAATGTCATTAAAACAGGTAAAAAACGAAAAAGAATTCTGCATAAATATATCAAAAATCCTTCTGCATTGTTACTTTCAATCACTAAAGCATCTGAATATAGAAAAACTGCTGTTTGTATGGTCATAAAACAATACAAGAGCTCTCTATCTATCGAACGACCACAAGAATCTGGAAGAAAGAGTGGTTTTAAGGATAAGAAAGCAGCTATTAGTATTCGACGAGCATTCACGCAAAATCCCGGCCTATCGAACAGAGAACGAGCCGAAAGGTATAAAGTTTTAAAGTTTTTTAAAAATTAAAATTTGGCAAGCAATATGCAGCTGCGGTTTGAGATCTTGAGCTTTTGTCACATCGTCAATTTAAAACTCAGATGTTTACATTAAAGAATACTTGCAAGCTAGACTTGCAATTGCAATTGAAGTCACGATGTTCCCTTTTGGTTCTTTTCTAATCTTGCTTCTTGTCATTATTCTAAAAAGAGTGGTACAATTCGAGAGACATCGAATTCATATCAAAAAGCTTGAATCCATCAATCTGCTCACAGTTCCGTCCCATTGAGAAATTTTGGGAAATCAGCAAAGAATATTTGCGTAAGAGTGGCAAAAAATAAGTACAGCTAAAGATTTGATTAGAGAGGGAACTTTAGTATGAAAAAATATTGCCCAAGACACTGTGCAGAAATTGATGTTGTCGAATTGCGTAAATGTTCGCTTATTTATTTGAAATAATGAAAAATACTAAAATAAAAATCACTTTTATAATCTTTAAGTTCCTTAGATTAGAATAAATATTTAAGTTTTTGTTTTATTTATTTATTTTTTTTGAATTTTTCATTGTTTTAAATTTAACAATTGCATGTTTTACCCAGCGGGCACGGGACATACAAAAGAGGTCTTTTAAACGTCTTTTTAACGTTTTTGATGCCTTTTGAACGTTACAGACGTCTTTGGAACGTTAAAAAGACGTGTTTTTTAGGTACTGTGCCCCGTGGGTAGAATTAGAACTAAAATTTGAACTTAAAACTCTAGTTGTGGGTAAATAATATATAGAAAAAAGTGTTTGTTTACCTAAAAGATTTTTCTTCTCAAACATAATATTTGGTAATAGAGTAGTGATAGTAATACAATAACCTTGTAATCATGAGAGTTGGTTAAAAATGAATTGCTGAAATTGGTTTGGATTTGGGTTGGCAAATGTGATCAAAATAAATATTTCAAAAGTTGCGATTTTTTTTTTCATAAAGTTCAGGAGCCGGAGCCGAGCCAGGAGCCGAGCCGGAGCCGGATATTTTTTAAAATCCGGAGCCGAGCCGTAAAAAAAACATTCGGCCCCACAAGCCTAAAGAAAACACATCAGATAAAGACAACGTTATTTACTACTTGAATAAAATATTAAATATTAAATATAAAAGTTAACAACAATAAGGATACAAAAAATGATAGTAAATCGAATAATTTTATCTAAAGAATACAAAAAACTTTGGAAAAAAGTTAAAATGAAATTTCTTTGTGATTTTTCCTTAAAAATTATTTATTTGAATTTTTAAAAAATAATACGCGAGAAGCTGTGGAAGAGCAAGTAATCATTTGCCTAATATTTTTGAGGAACTGCTTTTTTTTTTTATCTATGAGTATTTTCTATAAATTTTTTATTTAGAATTAAATTTTAATAAATTATTGCTTATTTTAGAAAATATTTTAGTGCTTTTTGTGTCAAATTTCTAAAATGACAAAATTATATGAAATTTTAGAAATATATACATTAATAAATGTATTTTTTGAAAAAATATTATAGCTTTGTGTAAATAGAGAAAATAATTTTGTCTTATAACTTATAACTTAACCCTATTTTGCAACTTTTTATTTTTTTTATTTTGCGTTTAATCATATTTGTAAAAACATCTACAAATAAATTATTTAACTTTTGTTGAATAAAACAACACCGCTATTTACAATGGAAAATTAAAAAAATATTATGTCAAGATAAGATTAGATTCTATCAGGAGTTAAAACAAAAGACATCGCTACCAACTAGGTTTAGATTCCATAGAACAAGCTATTAAAAGATTCCATTTGTAATTTTTTTTTGTTTTGGAAAAGATGTTTTCAAGAGCGATATGATATCATACAGTTTGAAGAAAATGGATAAAATAGATTGACAAAGAAAAAAGCCTCATACTAAAGTGGGTTTCTGACAATCAACTTATCAAACGGTAACAAAAAAATCATATGACCAGAAAACCCTAATGAAATACACAACTACTTTAGATAAACTCATGATTTGTTTAACAAAATAGTAGCTACAGAGAATATTATTTTGAATTTTACCTATTTAGATAAGGCCGACAACACCGTGGGAGCCAGGGAGCACTCCCCCTATTTTTTTTTTTAACTCTTCAAAATTTGGTAAAACCTAGCTTGACTTAAAATACATTCGTACTTTTTTTTTTTTTAATTTAAATAATTTATATTGAAACGTTTATCAACTTTTTATTATCGCGCGTTTAATTATTTAAAACCAAGCTTTAACGGTTTTTCTATCATAAATAAGTAATTAGTTCTAACTTTATCGCCGTTGAAATAACAAAAAAAAAGCACAAATCTTCACGCTAAAACTTTATTTTCCAGCGTAAGTTGGTCTACCCTACATAATTTGCCTGTGTGCTGGTTTAAACAAGAGAATATATTAGGATGAATGGAAATTATTTTTCCGTAATTTTTATATAGCTATACATCTATATAGTATTATTTATTATTAATTCATATTTACTTCATGTATTCCAAATTGTGTTTCTATTTGCAAAAAACTAATAAGAGCAGAAAAGCGTAGAAAAACAAGACATTTATGCAAAAATTAAGTTACATAAACTCCAAACTTTTTAATTTGAAGTTCTCGCGTGGTACTTCCTTAATTATAAATAAATGTGAGTTTTAAATTAGATTTTTTGCTTTATATGTCGCAATCAGTGAAATAAGTTTTATATATATATATATATATATATATATATATATATATATATATATATATATATATATACATATATATATATATATATATATATATATATATATATATATATATATATATATATATATATATATTAAATAATATTTATTAAGTATTATGATTTATCAAACCTAAAAACTAAGGTTAGTAAAGTGGCATGGTTAAAAAACGAATCTTTATTTTTTCAATAGAGTTCGAGCTTATTATTTTCAACATGTTAAATAAATAAATGTCATATGGAAAGAAGATAAACCAATTTAATAACCGAACGCTGCTACTTCTTCGAGGAGGGTATGACTTTTTTTAATCATTATAAATAACATATTTTATGAATTTATTTTTACGGGGTTTCTATACCTACAAAACAATGAAATCTGCTTTTTTCTAATCAGCATGTACTTAAAATACCAACAAATAGTTTGTCTGAATTTGAAAACGTTAACTTTGATTTAAACCAGCAGGTGTTTCCTATCTACTCTGTCTCTAACCTTCCATCACAAACATAAGGTTTTATCAGTCAAATTGCATACTTAATTATCTTTAATGGGTAAATAAAAAATTATTAAAAATTAGTCAATTATAAAATTCAAAATTTTATGTCAAATTTTAGCTAACTTCTTATGCATTAGCCAAATTGACATGCATTTAATAATATTTACAGGATAAAATAACATTGATTTTTAACAAATTATAAAAGTATTAAAAGTTAAAGCCTTAATTTTTTTTTTAATCATTATTAATTTTTGCATTTAGTTCTGTTCTGTTTTACTTTAATGTAGACAAACATTGTTGTTATAAGATTGGCTCGGGTTCAAATGATAATTTGATCGGCTGCAGAAAAGACTCTTTTTTATAAAGCTAATGAGCCTGGAAGAGGATACATTTTCCTAAAAATTGATGCCAACTTTGTATATTGTGGTGCTCTGCTCTTCCACCACTGTAAAACATCAGTTTCTTTTGCTACCAATGTAGATTAAAGATTCTTTTCCAGTACTGCTCGAATGTCGCAAGTGTTTTAGAATTTCGGTTTGGAACTAAGACCATCCTGATTTAGAGTAGCCAGAGTTTGGTAGAAATAGAATTCAATCTTGTCAAAATATAGAATATTAATAGATGCTCTTATAAAACTAAGGGTGAGTCAATTTTCCTAACAGACGAGTCTAGATCATGTTCAATTTGAATACATAATTTAATTACTTCAGTCTGAGAGACTTTTTTTTTATAGCAGTCACAATTCTCTCTCAAATCTTTAACTCCAAAACACAAACCTTGTCTTTCAAGGCTATTAAACGGAAAATGTATATATATATATATATATATATATATATATATATATATATATATATATATATATATATATATATATATATATATATATATATATATATACATATATATATATATATATATATATATAAAATACATTTTATTTTTCAAATTTAACTGAAAGTTAAATGAAAATTTGCAAATGTTACCGAATTTAACTTAAAGTCAAATTTCTATTTCAAATTAGGCACCGAAGTTAACGTTGAAGTCAATTTTGTCATTCAGTAAACTTCGTAATCTGAATTTTAACAAATATTCGTCGGTCCTTACTCTGCAGTTATGTTTTAAAAGAACAAAACAAGTCTAAACAGCGTCAGAACATTTTCAATCAAGTTATAAGTCATGCTTTGATTTTAAAATTCAAAAACTTTTTATATTGTACTTGATCTATCATGATTTAACAAAACTGCACTTTGTTTATAAACTTAATTCTAAATCTTGATACAAAGAAGTACATTTGTAATTAAACAAAATTACATTTGTAATTAAACAAAAGTATAGTTTATACAACAGAATTTATTTTTAAACGAATCAGAATGCTAATTTTAATAGCGTGTAGTCAATGACCTTATCCAATTTTTCCATAATCTGCAAAAAAAAAAAAAAAAAAAGATCATCAGTTTAATATTAAGCAGGTGGTAGACGTCATAATACAAACATTTATATTAATATGTTTTACCGCGTTACTTTCAGGAACTGACAGGGTTTAAATATCTTTCTCTTTCTCTCTAGTTTTATATTTTATAGAAAACGCGATCCTTGCTCAGGTGTAAATTAATTTTAAAGATAATTTAAATAAATAAAATAAATAAGAGCATAAAGCGAGAATAACAAAAAAACGAACTTTTTATAATTTTCCAAAAGATATACATTTTTTCTGAGTTCAATACTTTGTTGATTACATAAGATGATTTAGAAAACAACTTCTTTTGCTTGAGTTTTAAAAAAAATTTCTTATTGCTTACACAGAATTTAAAACTTTTGTAAAGTCATTTTTTGAATTCCATTATAAAGGAATTCAAAAACCGGCAGAGCGAGACCCTAATTAGGGTCTTGCTCAGTCTGTTTTTTCAAATTATTTAAAATAAAATTTAAAAACGTCCTTTTTTCGGACATGATTATAGATCAAAAGAACTATAATTGAAGATTGTGTTAAAAGTACAAAAAAGTGTTAAAAGTATTCAAGTCACAAAAAAATCATTTTGTGATAAAGAAGTTCGAATTTTTAAACTAACCTTGAAATAAGGCAAGAGATGCCAATACATTTCTAATAGCCGCTAAACATTTACATTATTATAATGAATAAACCTGCTTATTTTAAAGTTTTAAAACCTCATCTTTTAAAAGATATGTGTAATTTATTTTTAGGACTTAAGTACTTTTTGTCCTAATACGATACTTAGGTACTTTTTGCACCAAAAATAAACACTAAACTAATGTAATTTTTCAACATATATTATTTCTATAAAGAATTAAGTCTATTATACATCTTCAATGTCACTCGTGTCTCCATCTATATCTATGCCATGAATATTACTATAAAAAGTAACTCCTTCTGGAAGATTGACATGTGTTAAAAGTTCGCAAATATCATGAAATTTGGCAGTTTTCACAGGCAGAAAATACGTATCCTTTAGTTTGAGTGAAAGGAAAGTTAATGTTTTTTTTACCACATTTGAAAGTTTTTATGATATTGGAACATTCTCATGTCATAGAAATTTGACTAATGGTACCTTGGCTTGTTCAAGTTTTGCTTCTTTGAACTCAATAATTCCAGTTTCTGATTTTATCAAGGAATCATAAGTTTTTTTTATATTTAAGTCAAGTATTTTAACAACTGTGGTTCCATCTTCAATCATTTTGTCTGTAAGAGGATGTTGCACATGAACAACATTAAATGGTTTGCTGGTACCTGTATTCTTTACACGTGATATCCACTGTAAAAGTAAAATTACATTTTTTCAATGCACCCAAAAATCTGATCGAAAGGCATTCGGTTATGTTCTGGAAGGGGATACTTTACATAGGCTTGTGTTATAGAATCATTCTTATTAAACAATTTTTTTATATAGGCAAAGATGGTAGTAGGTTTTTTTCTGTAAAAAATAGTTGTCCGTGAAAATGATAATCTTTATAGTTGTAGCTGAAGGACCAGAAATGTATTGATTTAGACATGAAATTACTTTAATTAGGCCCTTACCTACAAAATGCATGTGTGCAGATTTATTTACATTTTCATAAATGCACAGATTGTGAACCCAAAGTTGACCCTCATAAAACTCTTTTCCAAACAGATCACTGTAGTGTCTTTCCTTAGTTTTGCATTTTTTGCATTTTTGCATTTTCTGTAGCTTTGTTGATTTGCACATTAAACAAATCTGCTCTCCTTATGTGAAGCTCATGTTGAAATTTCAGTTTATTTACAAGGACCATATCATTAATAGATTCGGCAGCTTTTAATTATGTCTGAAATTTTGCACACTTACCACATATGTCACTCTTTGGAAATCCAAATGTAATTTTTTAATTTGAAGTTAAAAAAGTTATGTTAAAACCAGTATTTACAATCATTAGGTCAATCATTTGCCTTTAAACATAAGCGATGCATTTCTGCCGCAGTCAGAAATAAATCCAGATATTATTTGTGTTTGTTTTTTATCGGCTGTAATGGCTTTCACGCGCAGAAAATAGTCTAATGTGATCACAAACAAGATCTATATATATAGGCGCGGATGCAGCATTTTTTGATTTTTGAGATACCTAACTTCCAGACATGGAGTAAACTCCAAAAATGCATATGTTTATACTTATATCAAATAAGGATGGTTTGCAAAAAATTGCGATGATTTGAGCCTGGAAACAAAAAGCCCTAAAATTTTAGTCACACTTGCCCCAAACGCGAGAACAACAAGTTGATAAAATATTTTTTCTACTATTCTTTTTTGCAAAGCATCCTTATTTGATATAAGCATAAACAAATAAATTTTTGGAGTTTGCTATATGTCTGAAAGTTAGGCATCTCAAACATCAAAAATGCTGCATCCGCGCCTAATTAGCGATCAATAATTTAAAAATAAAAATATTTACAACAATCGTTAATAAAATTATAGACTTTTGAAAAATTATAAATGTTCACTATTCTTAAATTACCAACGAAGAGGTGCTGCATTATGCACCTCTATACTGGAAACATATGTGAAGAGAGTTTAATTCCGGTTATCTTTTAAAATTCTCTTTAAATGTTATATACATATATATATATATATATATATATATATATATATATATATATATATATATATATATATATATATATATATATATATATATATATATATATATATATATATATATATATATATATATATATATATATATATATATATATATATATATATATATATATATATATATATATATATATGGTGTTAGTCTTCTTTTTTGGCTTTGGATTGAACTTTGGGTAAAGTAGTATTCGCTGTGTCCGCTTTTTTTAAAAACTATGAACTAATTCTAAAAGCCGTTTGGCGAGAAAGCTAAGAAAAAAACTTTTAGCACCAAAATCGAGAACTTAAGTGTTATTTATCCATAAAATTGTATCACTCTTATTTTTGGGTTGATTAAAAGGGGGGCATAGATACATTTTTAAATGTTGTTATTTATCCAGTACACTAAGTCCTTAATGTAAAACAAAATTACCAATTAGTTTGACTTATTCAAAATGTGACTTAAGTACTTATAGCATTAATGTCTTCAATTTTTACAAAGTCAACAAATTAAAAACACGTTTTTTTCATTCAAAGCTACAAGATTCTTGACTTAATAGGTGAAAGTAAATAAAAAAATTAGATGCTGGTAGTATTAACTTTTATTCTTCTATTTCCTTGAGGAATATTATATTGTCTAAATGTCTTTTCAACAGTTAAAATACTACCAGTACCGTAAATAATACCATTTAAGTACTTGAGATTTTAACGGTATAAAAATTAAAGCTAAAGTTAGGATTGTAAGTTAGGATTACATACCGCAATTATATTATATTAAATTATATTAAATTATATTAAATTATATTAAATTATATTAAATTATATTAAATTATATTAAATTATATTAAATTATATTAAATTATATTAAATTATATTAAATTATATTAAATTATATTAAATTATATTAAATTATATTAAATTATATTAAATTATATTAAATTATATTAAATTATATTAAATTATATTAAGTTATATTAAATTATATTAAATTATATTAAATTATATTAAATTATATTAAATTATATTAAATTATATTAAATTATATTAAATTATATTAAATTATATTAAATTATATTAAATTATATTAAATTATATTAAATTATATTAAATTATATTAAATTATATCACATAAAATCTTGATAAGCATATTGCATTTTAAATAAAATTTTAGAGATTGCTTGCAGTCTTCAGTAAGATTTTTATGTTTTTTCTTTAAACAATCGTTTATATTGTATACAAGATATTTAACGAAAATATCTTGATTGTTTAAATTAACAACCCACTGACGGCAATTTCTTGGAAAGCACCTTAATTACTATAAGTTGGCTGTACAAGAAAATTTATTATTGAAAACTATTGGAGACCAATCATATGTACATGCACCTAGTTAATATTTAGTGACAAATTTAAATCTTCTCAATCACATTTGTATATGTCTGATAGAATACAAGCAGCCGTAGCGCAGTGGTTAGAGTGGCTCAGAACAATAGAAAACGCTTAATCCAATCATTCAAAGTGCATCTCGATTTTACTGACTACCAATGCGATCTCCTTGGCTTAAAGTTGTATTTTTAAATAGAAGAAACTCTGCAATGGAGCAATGAAGTTTTGATCGAAACTTTCGATAGATATAGAAAGTCGGTTTTTTTAAAGAAAGTTTTGTACCCTTGTGTCATAGTCATTAAACACAAACACAATTTAAACAAATTTCATGAACTTATCTGTAGAACACGTTTGCTTAACATCAGTTTAGGCATTTATTTGCTGTGTTGAAGAGACACTGTTTGAATGCTGTTCATCTGTTAAGTTTGCCATTTTTAAGATTTTTTTTTTCCTCTTTCAGTTTACCATGTTAGTCGTGATAAATAATAATATAAGTCGTAATGCAATTACGTAAATAATACAATTCAGCATACTAACAATATAAAACTAGGTTTCCGAAAGAAGATTATGAGGATATTATCATCGGAACCTAAAAAGAAGATTATGAGGATATTATCATCGGAACTTTAAAAAGTAAAAATATTAACACATATATATTAAAGATTTAACGTATGAAAATTGAACGTATTTAACATAATACAACATACTAACATTTTAATATATAATAAGACTTAACAAATACATTTTAAATACATCTTTAGTAGAATTTTTAAAATATTGTCCAAAGAGAGAATGAATTTTTTTCATTTAGTTTTAAAATCAGGAATAGTAATAGAAGGATCAAAATTAGATAATACTATTTTATTCCAAAGATGAGGCGCACGATATGCAATACAAAAGTTGATTGAACTTTGTTCTACAAAAATGTTCACTTAAAAAACTATTATTTCTAAAAGTGTATTTATTTATTGGTTTTAATGAAAAAAGGTCGTTAAGTATATTAAAGGTCGTATAAAGATAAATCGTTTTTCTATATAAAAGTAAAAGTCTATAAACATCTAGTACCTTCATATAATCAAAAAAATATTTTGAATGTGATTGAATTTGAATTATCGTGCACTTATTGGTAGTCTGGGCACAATAAGTAAATTACTTTTTAACAAAAATTCAAAATTTTAATTTTTATTGTTCAAAAACAAAAGAATCTTGCGAAAACGGCCAAACAGGCCAGACTATCTGTTATTATGACTAATCATGTATATACAAAGGCAGTCGATTTTAGGGAGGGGGGGGGGGAGGGGCGTTGCACCCATTCCCCAAATTAGGTGATTTTTAAGTTATAGTTGGTTTTTTGACGAATATAGTTGGTTTGTCGGGTATTTAACATAATTCAGTTAGGTGATTTTTAATTCTGAGGACTTTTTTTTTTTAAGGAATCAGTTGGTATTTTTTTAAGGATTCACCCCTCCCCTCATTTTATTTTTTTAAGGATTCACCCCTCCCCTCATTTTATTTTTTTAAGGATTCACCCCTCCCCTCATTTTATTTTTTTAAGGATTCACCCCTCCCCTCATTTTATTTTTTTAAGGATTCACCCCTCCCCTCATTTTATTTTTTTAAGGATTCACCCCTCCCCTCATTTTATTTTTTTAAGGATTCACCCCTCCCCTCATTTTATTTTTTTAAGGATTCACCCCTCCCCTCATTTTATTTTTTTAAGGATTCACCCCTCCCATCATTTTATTTTTTTAAGGATTCACTCCCCTTTCCTCATTTTATTTTTTTAAGGATTCACTCCCCTTCCCTCATTTTATTTGTAGAATCGCCTACAAGGGTTCAAAATTTTCTTGAAAAAAAGAAAAAGATTTCAAAAGAAATTAGCACAGTAATAAAGTTTGTTTCTCTAATAAAATTGTATTGCAAATACTGTCTATAAATCTCAAAGGTACAATTCAACAGTAGTTTTTTTTTGAACATGACCTTTTTTATTTGAACACGACATTTCTGTTTTCTGATTCTGGACCTATTGGTTTAGGACTTGGTAGTAGTTTGAGAATGTTTTCTACAGTTTCACGATATGTAATGCTATTACACAAGCGATTTCCAATAATATTCATTTGAAGTCATTTAAAAGGTCAAAAAAAATGTCAAAACTCCAATTCTCGTTTTAATTCTACTGAAGATGCGAAAAACTTTACTTAACAACCAACATAAAAATGTTCAGTACGCCATGGAAATCGAAAATGAAAATAACACGCTAAACTTTCCTGACGTAACTATTAAAAAAATAAAACTGGTACGTACGATTTTAAAGTTTACCGTAAAGATGCTTTAACTAACGTCCAAATCAAACCTAACTCATGCCATGATCCAAAAATTATAAACGGAGTTTTCAAAGGAATTCTTCAAAGGGTATTATATCTATGTACTGATAATAATATTGAACAAGCGTTATAATTTCTAATTGATGTTTTTTTGTAGAAAATGGTTATTAAAAAACAAGCCTGGAAAATATTATAAAAACCACTAAAGAAAATTTACATAATAAAAAACAAAATATTGAAACTCAACATTTATCAACGTCATCAAAAAATATTATATCTTTACCGTGGATTCCAGGAAATAGCCCGAAGTTAAAAAAAGTTTTCAAAAAAGCAGTTTACACACCAGTCTTCAGATCACCAAAAAAATTACAACATATACTTACCACAAAAAATAAATCTCCTCTTCCTATAAATTCTTACCCAGGTGTGTACAAACTTAAATGCTCCTGCAAAAGAAGTTATATCGGTAGAATAAAATTTAAAATCTCAACTCGCATTTACCAACATCAGAAAAATACCTATGAAGGAAAATGGGGTTATTTAGCAATAGCGGAGCATTCAAAATAAAATACAATAAAAATACTTTAAAAGTAGAGGTCAACATTTTAGCATAAAAGTGAGGGAAAAAAAAATAACGCCATGAATGCCACGAGGGAGGAAAAAACAACGCCATGAGGGAGAAAAAAACAACGCCGACCTTCAGACACTTCTAAACAGGATGATGGAGGTTACGTCACAACTTCTTATGTTTCGTTATTTGAATGAAAAAGAAAATTATTGCATTGATTTGTTTTCGTTTTTTTTGTTTTGTTTTTAACGGTTTTTTATATATATATTATATATATAAAAAACCGTTTGTATTTTAATTTATATATATAATATACTATACTTGACAACGAGGGTAATGAATAATAAATATAAAAGTGTGAATAATGAATAAATAAATATAAAAGAACTTCTTTATATATATATAAAAAAGTGTTACTTTATCAGATATTTTTGTTCGCAAAAAAAAAAAAAAAAAATTTATTAATAAAACATTAATGTTAGATTTTCATAAAATAAGTATTTTACATAAGTATAAATGTTTTTTTTTCTCCATAAATGTAGTAATATAATTAGGAACAGTTCTATTAGCATCCAATAAAAGAAATCTTCAAGTTGACACATGTGTCAACTTGAGTTAACTTATTGTTAGGTATGTCACATGAAAATTTTAAATTCATCAAATTATAGGTTGTTATATATCATTAAAAAGAGCTTAATGTCAATATTCTAAAAGTGAAAAAATTTTCAAAATTGAACCACCCTACAAAAAGTTATGACGTTTTAAGTACCGATTTTTTGATATTAGGATTTGTTGAAGAAACTGTGGTCAAAATAAAGTTTTTATTAACTAAAATTATTATAACTTAACCAATTCTTATCCAAATGTTTATATCTTGGTATCAAAAGATAGATACAAGAGTCATCTACAAATTTATAAAAGTTTCTAGATAACGGGCGCATCCGGGGGTAAGAGGGGGCACAAAACCACCATCCTTACCGGCAATAAAGACTTACTATATTTATAAAAAAGTGTTTTCTTTTAATGAAAATGTAAATTTTTATATGCAAGATGTTTTTGTAATTAGCTATCAGATCACAATCAAATATAGAAGACTCATCATTGCCTTTGGGTGGATGTAAGGGTGATAGTTTAATACACCCTATTATCAAAAATGACTCTATATAAATATTTATCTTTATAGTTAAAAAGAAATCTAGTATTCAAATCAAAAATTATATTTTACTACTATACAAAATCACTAGCAGCGCACCCTTTGTTTCAAGGGTGTAGATGGGCGAGGGGGCGTGTCGTTGCCCCCCCCTCTTCCTTTTTTTTTGACAACCTAAAAAAAAGAAGCTATTTTTAATGAGATTCGAAAAAATATTTAAATGCAATGAAAATAAACACTTTAATTTAAAAACATCTTTTACCAAAACTCAAAATACATCACACAATGCTTTGTGATAGTTATAGATGGTTCCCCCTCTGACCTAAAAAAGAATTTCAAAAACAAAAAATGTTTTATAATATTATTCTAATTAGTTTGCGTCTTGGCTTTTAGTTAATGATTAAGATATTAAATTCCATTAATGAAACTATATATTAATCATTGTTAACAATAGACACGACGTGAACGTAAGCCAGAGCCGTCTATCAAAAAAAATTGCAAGTTCCACTACTCGCTATATATATTTTATGCAAAGTTCCACTATTTGCTATACTTTTTTTTTTGCAAGTTCCACTACTTGCTATATATTATTTTGCAAGTTCCACTACTCGCTATATAATTTTTTGCAAGTTCCACTACTTGCTTAATTTTTTTTTGCAAGTTCCACTACTTACTATATTTTTTTTTTTGCAAGTTCCACTACTCGCTATATTTTTTTTTGCAAGTTCCACTACTTGCTATATATTTTTTTGCAAGTTCCACTACTTGCTATATTTTTTTTTTTGCAAGTTCCACTACTTACTATATTTTTTTTTTTTGCAAGTTCCACTACTTGCTATATTTTTTTTTTGAAAGTTCCACTACTCGCTATATATTTTTTTGCAAGTTCCACTACTTGCTATATTTTTTTTTTGCAAGTACCACTTCTCGCTGTACATTTGCATATTATTGATATATATAGATTTGCATATTATTGATATATATATATATATAAATATATATATATATATATATATATAAATATATATATATATATCTTACTACTTTATTTTACTATTTTTTGACTTTCTATCTCTCTCTCTCTATATATATATATATATATATATATATATATATATATATATATATATATATATATATATATATATATATATATATATATATATATATATATATATATATATATATATATATATATATATATATATATATATATATAAGAGAGAGAGAGAGAGAGAGAGATAGAAAGTCAAAAAATAGTAAAATAAAGTAGTAAGATAATAAAATGCATTTTTAATTATAAAAAAAATAAATGCAACATATTTACATTAGGAAAACATCAACTCACCGGATACAATGTCAGCAACTAGCTGGAATTTTTTCATATAATAATCAACTGCTTCAGTATCATTTTCTTCTCTAGTCCAATAAGAAATAGTGTATATAATATCTTTCTGAGCTTTTTTAAGTTTTTCTACTCTGCCATTATACAAAACTGTCATTGCTGTATCGGAATCATACCATTCATGGCAAAGATTTCTCCCAACAATTCTTTCACACATAACATCATTTAAATCATCAATTTGCTTGGTAGATAAGTTTTTAAACAAATTCAGAATTTCACTAATAGTTAATAATGTTAATTGTTGCTCTAACTTTCTTTTTTCTTTTTCATCAATTTTTTGGCGTTTTATAGTCTGTCTTTTAGAAATCTCAGCTCTAATTTCAGTATGTTGTAGTCGAGTTTTTATTCGTTTTTTACGTGCTGCCTGAATAGACCACTGAACTACAATTTTTCTAGAAAAGTCATCAAGATTATCCAGATAATCCATTGTCCCATTCTTTTTGGTTCGTAATTTGCAAGATATATAATCAATAGATGCATTAGGAGATCTTCCTTTTGCAGCACTGAACATTCCCATTAACTCTTCACTATCTATGTTATGAAGCCTTGCACTAGCTGTTTCTTTTTCAAGTGCTTCTGTAATGGTAATGGAAAAATAGCGCTTATACTGTCGATTTAAAACCACTTCTATTGCATTGAGGCAAGCCAAGATCATGGCAATGAGCTCGTCATCAATTCTACATATTTTTGTTAATGGTTCTAACACATTTGCTTTGAGAGCATTTCCAAAAAAATCTGTTGTTCTGCAAAATATTGCAGCTGGATCGCATTTGCAGTCTTTAATTGTTTGCACAACATTTTTAACAATCTGGATACCACCAACATGATCAAAATATGCTTTCTCAGATGACACATAAAACATTGTCATCCACGGCCCTGTAAGAAGTTTTCCAAATAAAGCAAGTAGACACATTTGCTTTATAGCAGTTGTATTACAAAATGCTACTCGCAGAACCCTTTGTAAAGTTTTTATTTTTACTGTTCCTATAGTTAAAAAATGTAAAAATTTGTTATAATGTTTTATAAAAATAAAACAAGTGTGGAACAGAATGTGAAGGCGATTTCCACGATACCTTGGAATGATACCTCGTGGTAGTTTATTATTGTCTAAAAAATTAACAAATCCCTTTGGGTCACCTTTACCATCTTTGAACCTCATCTTATTCATAGCCAAAACAATTTTTGCAGCTATACAATCATTTCCATATAATTCGCAGCTATCAAGCTCTAGAGACTTTAATGCTGAACGACACGATGTGGCAATTGTGTCAAGAGGGTGCAAATGACAGTTTAATTCATTGAGACTTTTACCCCAAGTTTCACCAATTTTTCTTATTGTAAGATGGTTAACAGATACTCTGTCCGACATTGTGTTTGAAATATTTGATATGACCATACGACGACATTCTTCAAAGGGTTTCAAGTGAAAGTTTGAATATACTAAAGCTGTATGATCCACTTCGTTACATATATGGTTCGCATAATCCACAGCTGTCCCACCTGGTAATTGATCAACAGCAATTACCTGGCATTTATCAATTGAAGTTAAGTGAATACTGTTGATATGAACACCTTCTTGTGTAGTTGCGTCAAACCCAAGAGTAAGATGAGTATTACTAATGATCCATTCAGCTGCCTGCAGATCAGCAATACTGCCAAGCTCACGAGCCATTTGCTCAATAGTGCTACGACAAGGAATGTGAGAAAAAATAACACTGAAATATTGCCCAATTTTGCTTACTAGAATTGGAATGTTACTTGTTGGGACATTACACAATAACATGCAGTATATTATCATTCTCATTTTTAATGGATAGCTTTTACAATCAGTTGTATTTGTAATACTTATCTTGTCCTCGTCCATTTGGGTCAAACTATCTTCTAAGCTAGTAATATCCGTATTATTTTTTCTAATCGCAGCATTATGTTTGAGAGCTAACTTTCTAAACTTTTCTCTCTCTTTAATTTTTATTGCTTTTTTTGATGCAATAAGATTGCGAATTTGCCTGCTGTAATAATATGTTTGGTTTTTATGTTTTAAGTCTCTAACCTGAGCTCTTAAGGCTTTTATAATATCTTCTTTTCTTTTAACACTTTGCCTTAGAACTTTTAATTTATATGGCAGGCTGGATAATTTTGCTTTCATTGAAGCTATCTTCTTACGATTTTCTATTGAAGAAATTGCTAATCTAGAAGACAAATGAGACAACCGGTTAGTTAATTTTTTCTTCCTAGGGCTCAATTTTTCTATTGAAGTCTGTCTAGTAGTTAAATTTGCTTCATGTCCAGCAGAACATGAAGGTTCATTACGTATCAGAGATGTGACACTGCTGTGTTCTGACAATGATAAAACAGAAGAATGTGATATTGTGTAATTAGTGTTACTTAAGATAGGCTGCGATAAAATTGTAATCAGTGGTTCACGGTTTATAAAGGGCTCATTACAAAATGCAACACAACTTTCATATTTTCTTAAAAAATTTTTAGACCAGTTTTTGGCTATGTACACTACTTTTTTGATATGACTAGAGCAAATATTCAAGTTAAAATGCTCATTGACTTTTGCAACTGTTTTGCTAAACAACTCACCATTGCTAGTATAAAGAAACAGAACGTGTCCATTCATGCACCCAATATTTGTGTTAGATGGCAATGTAAAATTACTAATTAAATGTTTTTTGAATTCTCCTTTAAATATGTGTCGACCCATTATACCATTAAAGCATTAAATAGTTACAACTGATGAGTTTCTTAATAAATTTAGAAATGTAAAACAAATCAAAAAAATAATATTTAAATAATAGGTTCCAAGTTTATTTGTCTTAAATATGTATATCACTAAAAAAAAGTTAAATGATCCTTACCACTCACTTTGACACTTACAATAACAGTACCTGTTTGCCACTCAGAATAACTGGTACGAATTTTGCAAGTCAAAATATTTCCATATTAAGTAATAACCATGAGATATATTAGTTTAATATTTAAAAAATCTAAAGAAAAAATAATTGTATATTTATTTTTGACAATATCAATAAATATAATAAATTAATATATGTAACTATGGTATTAATATATGTAACTAAACCGAAAGTTATACCAATATACATACAACATAGTTATGACCAAAAAGTAAACATGTAGCCCAATAAACTATTTGAAAATTAAGCAAAAATTAATTGTATTAAAATAACACTTTTCTTGCGTTAGTATTAGTATTTTGAAACCAACAACAATTAAAAGTATTATAAAAACTACTAAACAGGTAAGTAAATTAAAAAAATTTAATCAATTTTGTTGTAAAAAGCTATTGAAGCAAACATAAAACAAAAATATTTTTCAAATAAATGTTTATTTAAAAAAAAAAAAACATTACAATGTCTATAATTAGTGTAGATAGTACCTGTAAATAGCTTTCAGTGTAGATAGTACTTGTAAATAGCTTTTCACATAAATACTACCATTTACTACAATACACATACAATTTCATTGTATGATTATAAAATATTTTTATTTTCATTTTCAATTTGTTTATTAGTTATCTTTTATGCAAATAGTATTTTTTGTAGATAAGATGAGTGAAGAGATTAATTTTTAATTAATATCTTCACTCATTTTATCTAAAAAAAAGTAATATATAACATTAATAAAAAGTTTATAAAGTTTTATTTTGTTAAACTTAAAAGAATTTTAATTGTGTTGCACCCCCCCCCCCCCCTTTGCCCGCAAATGATTTCAGATTAAGGAAAATAGGTACCAAAAGTGCGCCCCAAAATAGACTGCCTGCGCCCCATTTTTTTTCAACGAAATTTGGCAGACAAATAAAAAATGTGTAAACTTAAATGGCTGCAAAAGATAGTTAATTGCTGTCCATATCTTCAATATTTGCTGGATGCACAAAGTACAACAAAGTTTTGTATGTCAATAAATCAACTTACAAAGTACGTAATAGTAATCAAAAGACACATATTAATAAAGTATAATCATTCTAGTTTTTAAAAAATATCTATGTTAATATGAAATTCTAAAAAACAAGGCAACAAAACACTGCACAACCTACCTCTCCAAATGTGAACTTCAAAAAGCGTGGCACAGAATTTTAGCACATTTATCGGTTCCGTAAAACGCGGATATCGGCGTACCTATATATTAAGGTAAAGAAGTATGCAATTTTGGACTGTAATGATAGTGATGCAGCTCCCTCTGTCTCTGGCTTTTCTGGTATTGTCAGGGGACCAGAGTTACTAGAGCCACATTCACAAATTTATTTGAAAACTTATACATTATTAAAAAATTTTGTTTTAAAAATTTTTTCTGTTTTTTTCTGCTTTTTTTTTTTTTGGCAAGGTGGAGGAAGGGAGGAGTCAAGGGGAGGGGCTTAAATACTCCACTCACTAAGTTAGTTTATGCACCACTTTCTAATACATTTTATAATGTTGTAAAATTTAGTTTTTACTTTTCAAGTAAAAAATTTTCGTTTTAATAAACATAAAAGTATTTACACCAGTTAAAAATTTTTTTATACTAGTGTGTGTTAACACTCACCACCACATCCACCCTCAACTCTAAGATAGTCTGGAATAAAATAAAAACAATTTTTTGTATATAAAAGTTTTTAATTTAATTTAAAAAATTTTTTTCATGAAAAGTCATGCTTTTTTAGATAGTAAAGATGGTTTGGTGTCCTCTCTAACCCAGTGGTTAAGAATCAGTTTACATTTGTAGCTCTCTTTTTCATCTATCTGTTGATACCAAGTTATAAATAATTATTGTTTCTAACTTGGTCAATTCTAATAATGATAAGAATTGACAAAGTTTTAACAATTTAAATGAAGTAAAACTTGGATTTGCTACTCAAAACCTCGTAACCTTTTTTTGAATTGTTTGATTTTGATAATTTTTTCACTTTTAAAATACTGTATTAATGCTCTTTCCAATATTACATAACTATATTTAATCAATTTAAAAATTTCATGTCACACACAGATATATATATATATATATATATATATATATATATATATATATATATATATATATATATATATATATATATATTAACTTATGATTAAAAACATAGACAATTTATTTATAACTTTTTTCTCATATATGTATATTGATTAGTGAATAGAGTAAAAGAAGCATATTAACTTTAAATAAATTATTTAGATTTTTTTTTATTGTCATAATAAATATTTTATGAAAAAGTATCATAGTTTGTGTTTAGGATTTATTTTATTTTAAATATGGGTTTATATTTTAGGAAAAAGTATAGATGGTCAGGAAATGAAAAAGGTTATTATGTATGTAAACTTATATTAATTTTTTTTTAATTTTGTTTATTCTTCATACCTTTATTAATACTTATAATAATCTTGGGTAAAAAAATTTAAACTTAAAATTTTTTTTTGATTTTTTTTTTGAAAAAGGTTATTATGTAAAGAAATTTATATTCTTTGAGTAAAATTAACTTTTTTTTGTTAAAACTAAATTTGTTTAGTTTAAATAAAAAATCTTCTGCGTTCAAAGTTAAAGTTAAAGTTAGGACAAAGGTATATTCATAAGTAACTCAAGATCCATCTCATCTTAAAAATGGCTTGTAAACCTGTTCAAAAAAAATTTACTACCTTAAAAAATTCTGTCACTGATTAAACACTGTTTCTCTTAATACAAAGAAGATTGATAATATTTTAAAGCAAGTACAAAAAGAACAGGAAAAAACTTTATTGTAAGGAGTTTGTAAATTATGTATGAGTAATATTATATGAATTTAACTTGGATCAATCATATAATATTTCAACCTATAAAGAATTATATATATATATAAGTTATATCATAATTATATTATATAAGTTAAACAATAGTATTTCGATTAGTAGCTTTGTAGATTGAAGAAACCTTTAAATCTATTTATTGCTCTTTATTTCATTCTTATTAAACATATATTTTCTTCATAAGTCTTTTTATATCTTAAGAAATATGTTTTAAATATATTGCTGAAATAGTTGGTGTTACATTTCAAGGTTGTTTACAATGATTACAATTAAATATGTAGTCATGTTTTGAAAAATTTATTAAAGTTTAACTTGATTAACTAAAATATTGTACTAAAAATGCTGGTCTGTAGTGCTATTAACTCAGGATACTCAGGAAAATTTTTATTTATACAAAAAATGTCGAATCTTTAGCCTATTTTTTTCCAGCAATCTGATCAACCATTAAAAAACAAAACATAAGGAGACTCGTTCCAATTTTTTTTAGTTTGAGTATGCATTTTCCTTTAAAATAAATAAAAAATATTAGGGTTGCCTTATTTTTCTCCTTTAATTATCTATGTTTAAAATTAGTCTCACATTTTGTGGTTTAAACAATTTTTTTTTGACATTAAAAAGTATTATTAGAAGGCTTTAAACTTTTTTTAAAAACCTTAATACATTTAAAGTCATTTGTTTCAAACATTGAATGAATAAACAAGAAAACAAAAAAATGTTTTTCTTTTCACAAAAATAACAAATTTATAATTTAGCAAAGAGTTCCTATTTAAATTTTTTCATTGTTTATGCAAATGTTTTGGTTTGCACTTAAATACAATTTGTTTTATCAATAATATCAGTTTACTTCATACAGAGTTTTATATTCCCTGCAACAATTTTTTTTTACAATTCTTTTTCTCACCCTTTTTTACACAACATAAAAATATGTTGAAAATCATAGTAAAATTTGTTTTCTTTTTTAATCAAATTAATGTTGTTCTGCCTCAAACAAAAATAGTATTAAGTATTTCTTTCAAAAAAGTTTTATTGTTGTTTATTTCATAATATAAGGAAACTGTGTCTCACAAATCTATAAATATACAAAGAAGATATTTTTTTATGTATGAGATGTTCATAGGATCTGAAGGAGATGTTTTTTTAAAATATGTATTAAATGTATTTAAAATTTTTTTTTTTTATATGTTTCAAATGTTTAAAGATTGTTTTGAATTTTTTTTTTTACTTATAAAAAGAATCATTTAAAAGAGGTGTTCAGATGTTTTGAACTGATTGCTGCATCTTATTTATTAAATTGATATGTATTGGGTGTTTGCTAATTACATAATAGTGATTGCAATTTTTAATTATTTAAAAAAAAAGTTTTTTTAAAAGAATAAAAAATTTTACAGAAAATTTTTAATTAAAAAAAAATTTTCTTTGTAATAATTATTTAACAAATCTTATCATTATCATTATATAATTTTAAAAATAATAAGATTTAACTGAAGCAATTAATTTTTTTTTTTAAATAACATGAAGTTTTTGAAAAAAAATTTTTTTTTCTTTTTCTTTTAGTAAATAAAAAGTAAAAACAGAAGTTTTCAATCAAATTAATTCATCTACAATTTAGTCAGCATTTATTTAAAATTGAAGTAGATATGTTTTTACGAAAAGTATATTCTATTTTACATTTCATTAATAATTAATTATATTCTTTATTATCATTGTCATTTGTAAATATGTTTTTAAATTCTATTAACAATGATTATAGCCAAAAAAGCTTTAAAATCTTTCTAAAAATTTTATTTGTTTGTTTTTGATAAGTCATGGGTATCTGGATTCGTTAACTGTGCAGCTTGCAGAAATTTCTAAATACCAGACTCCTTTCTTACTCCATAAATATAAAGAAAAATAAGCAATACAATATTAATGTAATGCTTTCAATATAAGCTTCACAAGTTCTTTTTTTTTCTTTTTTCAACATTAGTTGAAAGAAGAAGAAGAAAAAAAATTGTTTTATGTTTATGTTAGTGCTTAATGTTTTTTTTACTTAACTGTTTTTACCAACAATAACACACTCTGCTGTATGTCACCAAAAAAAGTCTCACAATAATTTTTATGTACTGTTTTGTAATGATAAGATGTTTATTAAACCTATTTAATATTAAGCTTAATGGCTGTTTAATATTTTACCATTTAAAAAAAAAAAAAACACCTAACTTAAGTTGCACACACAACCTAAGTTACTTGGTGACATTCAAATAACTCTATTGCACATGCAATCTCTGATAATTGTGGGTTTTTTGGGGATTGGGGGATTTTTGGGGGTTTTTGAATTTTTTTTCTTCATCCTCCTCTTCTTCATCTTCTGCACAATTTCTAATTTAAAAGGACTCCAGAACTTTTAAATCTGTGGTATCACTTGTTTCATTTTATGCATTTATTTATATTTATGCATTTATGCATAAATACTTGCATTTGCATAATACTTGTATGTATGACATGATGCATAAATACTTTGAATGTGCATAAATACTTGTATTTATGCATCGTTACATATGCATGCATATTTTACATATTTATTTATACTCAAGTTGCACTTTGACAATCTTGTATTTAACCATATTTTTGATAAAATTGTAGCAAAATAAATAATGTATTGGTAAATATACTTACAAAAAACAAAAACAATTTGGGTTAAAAACAAAGATCACAAAAGTGTTGTAATATGAAGTTTTTTTAATGAACAACATTCATTAAAAAAAAGTAAAAGATTGTGAAGAAGATTATGTTAAATTTTTTTTTTTTAATGCATAAACATTTTTTATAAGCAGTAAATAAAATTTAAATGTGATAAGTAAATAAGACTTTGTGCTTAGAAGAAGACTTTTTGGTTATTGATTTTGTAAAAATCTAATCTAGCCTAAATTGGTAATAAGAGATTTTTTTAAAAATTAAAAAACTGTAAACAAGAGAGTCACAAGTTTTTATAAATCTTTTTTGTAATTAAACTTTGAACGAAAAAGTTCAATATTTTGAATGAAAGTGTTTGATGTTCAAACTAACGAGTTTAATGTTTTGAACATTTGAAGTTTTTGTGTTTCAAATAAATGCTTCTAAATTTTTTATAAATGACAAAAAATTTTTAAACAAATTATTTGTCTTTTTAAACAAATTTTTCTTTGGAACATGCTTCTTTTAAATTATTATATTTTTAAATGTGTTTATGTATTATTTTTTATAATTAGAATTAAAATAAAGTAATAAAATAAAGTTTTGTTTAAATTTAAACTTTATTCATATTCAGAAAATTTCCATATAAAAATTATAATAATATAAATTATTATCTTGAGAACCTTCATTTAAAAAATTTTCTGCAATAAAAATAATAACTTTTAATTTTGCTTAAAGCAAATTTTAACTTCTTTTGGTGGTTTCCAAATTGCTGGAAATGTCACTAAAAGACTGCAACTTTCCTTATTCCCATGTGTGTTTCATTTCTGCATCTCTTGCAATCACAAGATTGCAAGAGATGCAGAAAAGACATGCAAAAAATAAATATATATGTACAAAATATTGGCTTACAGTTATCATTTTTATTTAAAATAAAGTGTGAGTGCATTTATTTTGTTTGTTTGAAAAGAGTGAGTGTAATTTAATTTTTTGAAGGTGTTGATTCCCAATCGTGATCCTGTAGCAGAGCTTTATCGGTTATTTCCTCAACTTCTGCCAGGAGAGAAACCATTAAATGGTAATATTTTAATGTTTATCTAGTATTTTTGCTTTTAAAATTTTACTTTATACAATATTATTTAAAATCAATAAGTATATATATTCATTTATTGATCTAACTACATCTGGTTTCAGGAACCTTTTCATAGCAAAGATCAAATATTAAGATCAAATATCAAATATTAAGATCAAAGATCAAATATTAAGATCAAAGATCAAATATTAAGATCAAAGATCAAATATTAAATTTTGATCTAATTTAAAGATTGAGCCAAAATCCAAGACCCACATAAAAAATGTTATAATATATATCTCATTTATTATGCACACAGTATAACTTAATTAATACAACAAACAAAATTTTTTATTACACAACTCTCGTTTTTATTACACGATAATATAATTTTGCATTAAAAAAATGTGAAACAAAAATAAGAAAAAGAAATTTAGCCAAGTTTCTATTATTGATTTTCTTAAAATGTTGCCTTAATAATCAGTACTTTAATGCAAGACTAGCAATTTATCTCACTGGATCTGACTGGAGGCTTATCTCACTAGATCTAAATGGAGACATTTAGTTTTCTACTTAATTTTCTTTTTATATAACTCAGGCCTCGGCAGGAAGCGAGAGCTTCAGCTCTCGCTCTTGCCCACACTCCCCTAAAACAGTTTACAGGAGCAATTTATGGCTCTCGCAAAAGTATAATTTTTCTCATGAAGTTATAATTGAAATTACAAAAGAGTGCTAATTTAAATGAGGAGCAGCTCGCACAGCTCCCCAAATTTGTTTTAGGAGAGCTTTTCTCAGCTCTCGTGCTCATTTGTTCTCGTCGAGGCCTGTAACTCGTGTCTGAAAATAATTTTTCACAAAAAAATGTTGATCCCATGATTGAGAGAAGCCCAAATGAAAATTTTTTAACTGATAACAGATGTCAGGTAAACAGTTACAAACATCAAAAGTAATTTAATCTTATTTTTAACCTCACTTATTTTAGACTATTTGAGCTTTGTCAATTTGAAATTATTGGTTGATTTAAATTTATTTCAATGAGTTTCATCACAAATGACAAGACTATTTTTTTTTCCTAAATTCTTAAAATTAACCAGCAAGTAAAATTTCCATTTTCTCAACAGCTTTTTTCTCAGTTTGCATGTATTTATGTATGTATTAGTGCTAAAATGTGTAATAACTTAACAGCGCTAATGTCTCTTGCAAATAAAGGCAGTTTTTTGCTCAAAAGCACTTTTTCCAAGTGCAATTTTTTTTTTAAAGATTTTATTTAAAATGTGCAAGTGAGAAATCATGTCAACCATGAAGTAGTATATTTGTAACCAATCAACTTTGATTATTTAATTTACTTCTCTTTTAGCCATGTATTTACAATATAGCAAGCAGCATATTGTTTTAGAAATTGGCTTTTAGGCAACTATTGTACCTTACCTACCTTTTAGACGAAAGAAGTTTAGAGTATTCATAACAGTTTCTTGCAAAACTGGTTCACACTATTTACCATTAATTTTTTAACAGTTCTCACTATTTGTCATTATTTTTGTCAACAGTTTAACCTACTAATTCCTTAATAACTTTGAGAATTTTAAAAATTTAAGAAATTTATTTTTGAAATCCAAGAAAAAAGGATTTTTTAAAGAACTTACAGCTTTGCATATAAAAAGAAAATTATGTGATATTTTGATGACAGCTAAATATCTAGAAGAAGTTCTTTCATTATTTTCATTTTTTAAAATTATTTATTTTAGTTTCAATTAGAAATTATTTTTAGTTACATGATTTTAAAAACCATCATTGATTATTATATTCCCTACTTGAGGGCCTCTTGTTGTAATCGAAAACTTAGTGGCTCAAAAAATAGTGAGTTTTAGATTGAGTATAATTACTATTTGAATATCTAGTAGGATATTCATGCTGTATTTTGAAGGTTGTTGAGGTTTAAATACACTTTGATAAATAATTCACAATTGAAAGAAGTTGTTATTTTATAAAGTTATTATTTACTAGAAGTTATAATTTTACAAAGTTATCATTATTATTTTATAAAGATATTATTTATTAAGTTATCATGTACAATATTGCTTAAATTAAAATTGGTTTAAATGTAAAATTAGAATCAATTAAATATTGATTAGAAAAGAAATTATCTTTATTGTTTTAAAAGTTGAACATGAACATTATGATATGAACTTTTTAAAATGCTATCCAAGTGTCAAATGATAAAATTTATTGGGCAAAGGAACCAGTTCTACTTGATGTTAGCCAAAGAGTTCCATGTTACTTGCAAGCGGCAGGTTTCCAACCCTTGATCTCTCTCCCTATAAATATTTTGCATTAAAAACTCAGTTATATATACAACAGATAATATGTATCTAAGGACACAATTTCCAAATATAATTTGTGCATTTTAATTCTTAAAAATATATGCTTTAGTTTTTCAAAAAAGAAGAAAGAAACAAAGAATAATGATAAGGAAGATTGCTGCCTTTGCCCAAACATTTAGTCATTATAATTTCACTCCTTGCATGTTCTACCTATTTAGTCAGTTGATGTATGTACTGAAGCCCTTTTTTAGATCAGATAAGTTATATATATATATATATATATATATATATATATATATATATATATATATATATATATATATATATATATATATATATATATATATATATATATATATATATATATATATATATATATATATGTATATATATGTATATATATATATATATTTATATGTATATATATATATATATATATATATATATATATATATATATATATATATATATATATATATATATATATATATATATATATATATATATATATATATAGAGAGAGAGAGAGAGAGAGAGAGAGAGAGAGAGAGAGAGTAACATAAATACTATATATACATACATGTATATATGTATGTATATATAGTATATATGTTATTGTTACCTGCAGTACCAGAAATTAATACAAGGAAATGCTAATGTTTATAATATACATAATTTCTGAAAATGTTGTATGCTATAAAGGTAGGAAAAACTAGTAACAATTTGTTATCTATATACGCTTTAATATATATATATATATATATATATATATATATATATATATATATATATATATATATATATATATATATATATATATATATATACTATCACAGCAAATTGTGAAATCTTATATATATATATAAGATTTCACAATTTGCTGTGATAGTTGCTGATTATGTCCATGTAAATTATAATCTGATAGCAATTGGGCATATATTTAAGGAACTACAAAGTCTATTTTTTCTATTTCGTTAGTGATTTTATACTGTTGATTGAGGTCGCCTCTTTTTTGGTGCTCTTCTAGAGTAGTATGATTGAGTAAGGCCAGTCTTTCCCCATAGCTTTTTTGTTTTATTTCCCTTATCACCTTTGTTACTTGATGTTGAATACATTCAAGTGCTTTTATGTCACTTTTTAGGTGAGGAGACGAGGTTTGGATGGCATACTCGAAATGAGGTCTAATGTATGTTGTGTAGAGTACCCTCTATTACATTAGCCCTCTTGTGTGAAAAGATTATTTTAGTTTGCCAAGTACTTGGTTTGCTTTAGCTGCTGCAGCTTCTAATTGATGCTTAACTTCACGTTCAATAATTGTTGTTCCAAGTTCTGTTCAATTACCATATATGTCAAGCATTGAGTAAAAGCGTACTGATCTATTTGAGTGACCAACATGCATGACTTTACATTTGTCTAGATTGAAATACATGAGCCATTTTTTAGACCATTTGAATGCATGATCTATGTCTTGTTGTAGTTTTATTGCATCATCTTCTGCTTTTATTACCCCTAAAATCTTGCAATCATCTGCGTAGATAGAGCACCATGTTGTCTGGAATCTAGATTGAAATACATGAGCCATTTTTTAAACCATTTGACTGCATGATCTATGTCTTGTTGTAGTTTTATTGCATCATCTTCTGCTTTTATTACCCCTAAAATCTTGCAATCATCTGCGTAGATAGAGCACCATGTTGTCTGGAATGTTGTTTATATAAATTAGAAACCAAAGTGGACCTAACACTGAACCTTGTGGAACACCACTAGTAACATCTACCCATTCAGACTTGCTATTGCTGATGACCACTCTCTGTTTTCTATTTTTTAACCAGTCAGTTATCCACTCCAGTAGTGTTTCATGTATGCATGTATTATGTAAGTATAAATATACTTATACAAATATAATATATAAATAACTTATATACTGACGTATATTTTGAGAAATGTGTTTGTAAAACTAGTGATGTTAAGTTTTTTCTTTTGTTGTTTGTAAGCACATTTCCAAAAGTTTCAATTCAATGTTATATAACAAATATTTGTTATACGTATGGTTTATTGAAACTTTTTTTTTAAATTTTTAGTTGCGTTCAACTTTTTTAATAAATAGACTTAAACATAAGCTTATATTATTAACTGATTCAATTATATTAATAATATAAGCTTATACTATTAACTGATTTGAAGATACCAGTAAAATATGTAGTTTATTAACTTATATTTGACAAAAAATATTTGAATTCCAACATTTTAATATTTTTTTTAATTTTAAATATATTAATCATTAATTAAATGAATCTGATCAAACCTGTACGGAATTGAAGCTTTAAGTGAAGTTTGATAAGTATTACGCTAGATATTTATATTACACTAGATATTTATAAATACTACACTAGATATTTATAAGAATTACGCTAGATATTTAATTTTTTAACATTAAAGTTTGGAATTTTCAATGAAGTGTTGCAAGTTTTGATATTTTATTACATGGACTTTTATGCAATTTGAATTAAAAGTTCTATGTATATATATATATATATAAATATATATATATATATATATATATATATATATATATATATATATATATATATATATATAAATATATATATATATATAATATATATATATATATATATATATATATATATATTTATGTATAATATATATATATATATATATATATATATATATATATATATATATATATATATATATATATATATATATACATATATATATATATAATATAATATAATATATATATATATATATATATATATATATATATATATATATATATATATATATATATATATATATATATATATAAAAGTAAATCATAAAAAAGTAAATTAAATAAATAAAGAAAACATGAAGATAAAATAGATTTCTAAAGCATTCATAATACAGGAAAAAAACAGGAAAAGTAAAATTTTTTAAAGCATGAAGGGACAGATACAGTAAAACTTTGCTTTATAATGAGTCACACGAGATTTAGTTTTGGTTGGTGGAATAAGAGATAATAGCTTATTTCAGTAGCAACCATGATTATATCTAAATGTAGTATTTCAGCAGTGGCCATAATTGTATTTACATTTAAATATAATATTTGTGGAAAAAAGAATGAGAAGCAAGCTTAAGACAATAAGAGAAGGTTCAAGTTTGTCAGCTAAAACAGGTTTAACTAAATTTTTTTAAAAACAGGTTTAAATACATTTTGTTTAAAACAGGTTTACAATATTTAACAACATTTAAAACATTTACAATGTACATTTTTGCAACTCCCAAGCTAAATAGCGGTTGTTAGCAACCTTGTTGGCAGTGAATTAGTATACTATATATATATATATATATATATATATATATATATATATATATATATATATATATATATATATATATATATATATATATATATATATATATATATATATATATATATATATATATATATATATATATATATATATATGTATATATATACATATAGTACATATACTGTTGCTTGTTCATTTATACATCAAGGTAATCTATCAATTAAAATTTTTTTTTTCAATTGATAAGTTGCCTTTCCAAATCAAAACCCTTAGTCGATGTAGTGGCACTCCTTACATGTTCTCCCTATTGAAATTAGTGGATCTATGTAAACTCCAAGCATGTCCTCCCTATTTAATTAAATTAATGTATGTACCCTCCTTGCATGTTGTTTCAATTTAAGTCAGTCAATGTATTGCACCTCCTGTATGTTCTCCCCATTTAATTGATTTTTTTTTTATGTGTGTGTAGGATTTACTTGTGCTCTTCAAAAAGATATTCTTTTACAAGGAAAGATGATTATTTGCACTAACTGTATTTGTTTTCATTCTAATATCTTTGGTTATGAAACTAAGGTCAGTTTTTGTTAGTAAATATTTATGTTAATACTTGTATACTTTTTACAAGCTCATATTTCAAACTAAAAAAGCCTCAAATCTTGTTGACTTTTATTAAGTGTTTGTATAGTTACAAATAAGTACCATTTCTACTTTTTTTTTACTTTGGTTTTTACTTTTAAGGAGGCCTCTCAACAATAGTATTTCAGTTTAAAGGAAATCCCCCACCTGCCCAAGACAAGCTGTGTTAATATTTTAAAAAAAGCCTAGAAATTAAGTTCAGAGTTGATTAAACTTATCAAAAAAAAAAAAAAAATTATTTATTGAGGTATTAGCAAATTTTTTTAAAGCCTTTCCATTTTTGCAAAGGAAAGTTTTAACTTTTTGATTTTTTCTTCTAAATGTAATTATATTTTATTGTTTGGGTTTTCTCTTTTTTAATATGTTTACAATAAAAATAAATTTTATTAAAGAATTTCAATGATAGCCAACATGCTATTATTAAAATATATTTTTTTTAATTTTGAAAAATTTCAGGATCATATTAAAATCTAATTATTAAAACGAAACATTGGAAGAGATTTAGGAGTTTTAATATGCTGATCAGAGTAGTAGCTGCAACAGTAAATTAGGTTTGCCAAAGCTTTTAATTATAATAGCTGCATATTGTGCATACATAACACCACATCTCAAATTTGCTATAAATTAGAGATGTGGTGTAATGAGATGAGATGTAAATTTGTATTGTATGTATGTATTTATTTGAGATGAGATGTAAATTTGTATTGTATGTATGTATTGTATATATATATTTGTAAGTAGGGAATCTTTACTTTAAAGATGATGTTGGTATACTTAAAAATGTGCTAAGTTGATACCTCAAATTAGATACCTAATTTTTTTTTTACTCAATATATTTTTCGATAAAAGATTTTACAATCGAGGTCATTTACAAATAGTTAAAAACTAGTCTTAAGTAAATACCATGAAATAGGATTGATAATACAAATAATAATGATGATATATTAAAAGTTATATGAATAATAAGAAAATTATATGATAATAAACCAATATCAATTTTAAAACAACAACTCAATATAATGCACAGACAAGAAAGTTACAAACAGTTATGTACTGACAAAACAAAACAACCTACCATGTAACTAAAACAATTACTGCAAAAAAAAGTAACAATGATTTAACAAATATAATAATCTTAATATCAATAAACATAATAAAAACAATAAAAGTAAAATAAATACTTCATTAAAAAATAATAAACAAACAAAACAAAAATTATTCAATAATACTTGCAAATAAAACCGTGTCACACACACACAAACATTTAGTTACGAAAAGTATATAGTTTTCGTAATAAATGACAATATTAAAATAAAAAAGTAAATCATATCAAGCAAACACCATATTGTCACTCAAAAAAAATAAAATTTAAAAAATATTCTTTTTTCTTTCTTCAAAAACGGAGCAATTTTTATATTTTATTTTAATTCCTGTTTAATTATTTTCCATTTTCGAATGTTTTTTTCTTTTAACATTTGTTTTTTGTCTTACTTTTTTCTTTTCTCGTTTCTTTTTTCTTTTGTTAATTTGTTTGATTTGTTTTTTAATTTTATTTAGTTTTTTATTTTTCTTCATTTTCTTTATTTTTATGATATTTATTTTTCTTATTTTATTCTTTTTTCTTTATCTTTCTTTTTTTTTTTAATCTATTTATAAAATTTGTTATTAAAAATGTGCCATTCATTCCGGAAGTCTCTGCATTGAATTGAAGCGCCTGCCAACCCGAAAGTCTCAGCATTTTTTTTATATTTATATTTATAATTTATTTAAAGTATAAATAAAATTCAGCAGAACTTCTCTTAATAGAAAGTAATACTATAAGAAAAAAGAATAATCTAGTGTAAGAAAAAAGAATATAATAATAAATAAAAAGAATAACCTAATTTAAGAAAAAAGAATAATTTACCTAAATATAATAACATTGACCAAAAGTATGGAATCATAAATAGATTTGGTATGGAGTCATAAATAGATTTAACATGGCTTTAAATCTCAAAAGCAATACTTATTTTTTATTTAAAACCAGTAATGTAACATTTTGAAACAGGCTGTTTACTTTTTTTTTTCAATGTCACCCCAAAACTGTTAGTTTTTAGGAGAGAAGTAAATATGGCCTTAGAGGTTGTTAAAATTTACTCTAATAAAATCAAAAAACTAAAAATAATATATTTGGGATTAAGTGAAATAATATACAAATAAATTTGATTTAGTGATTTTCCGTGAAAACAAAAAAGTGTTTTTTTTTTTAAACAAAAGTATTAAAAAAAAAAAAAAGCCAGATCAAATTTTAGCTACAAGTGAAAACTGAAATGCTTAATAAGCTGAAATGCAGTGAAAACATTTTATTATAATCACCAATGATAAATTTATAAAAAGGGAAAATCCAAATTAATTCTTTTAAAAAATCTCTATGTGAACATACTATCGTTCATCAAGCCAGATGTTTTTACTACAAAACTAATGCAATATTGTAAGGCTTAAAAACGAAAGTAAGTTGACGCGTTGTAGGTTGGGGAGTAGTAAGATGACAAGTAAGTTGATGAGCAGTTAGTTGACGAGCAGTTTGTTGACAAGTAGTTGACGTAGTAAGTTGACAAGTAAGTTGACGAGCAGTTAGTTGACAAGTAGTAAGTTGACAAGTAGTAAGTTGATGAGTAGTTAGTTGATATGAACAAAATTTATTAAAGATATGAACAAAATTTGTCTCGGAATTAGTTAAGAAGATTTAAAAAAAAATGAGTGCAATTAAAATATTAATATTTAGTTTATAGACATTTTATAAATATAAAGTTAACAATAAGTAATTTGTCTTTTGTTCTTCTTGACTCGATGAAATTTTAACATGTGTAAAGTGTTATTGAATGTGTTATTTAAAAATTGTTATTTTTGAATGTTATTGCATATAGTGTTGTTGAATGTTATTGAATATAATGTTGTTGAATGTTATTGAATATAGTGTTATTAAATGTTATATACAAATTTGACAAAATGTGATTTTAAATTTTTTTTATTTATTTACAGGTTGTTATATATTTAAGAAATGTGCTTAATATTCAACGTGAAAAGACAGTATTTATTGTACCTAATGCTATTTCTATTGCTACACTTAACAAAACGGTAATTTTTAATTGAAACTGTTGCAAAACTTTAATATTAACATTTAGTATATAAAATAGTTAATATTAATTGTTAATTATAAGAATTTTAACTAGATTAGTTTCTTTGATTTTTTAATGATTTTTTTAAAATATTTATATAAAACAAATACAAACAAGTTATTACCTTGAAAATATATTACCTTGTTTAAACATTTTCATGTTTTTATATTTTTAGTACTTTTTCTGTTCATTCCTGTCACGTGAAACTGTGTATAAACTCTTGATACAGAAATGGAAAGATGTTGAAAGCATTGACAGCAGGGTATTTTTTAATATAATATAAATATGATAATCAAGATAACAATACAAATAGCATAGTATTTAAAAAAAACAACATAAAAATTTGCAATAATAACTAGATAGTAATATATATATATATATATATATATATATATATATATATATATATATATATATATATATATATATATATATATATATATATATATATACAGTGGCGTACACTGGATTTTTAGATGTTTGAGTTTTGACATTTACAGGCATTGTGCAAACTTTAAACTTTTGTATATTCATGCTTATGTCAAATGAGAATGTTTTGCAAAGAGTTGCGGTGATTAGAGCTTGGGGACAAAAAAAACCCAATTTTTGGGCCCACCCAGCCCTTAAAGTGGGAGCAACAAGTTTATAAATAATTTCTTTAGCATTTTTATCTAAGTTTATATTCATCAATAAATTTCAAATTTCATGCAATAACCACTTAGTGTTAAGTTTTTATGACCCTACAAAGTTTACAGCCCCCTCTAATTGAGGGGGGTTAAAACTTTATATGGTCACAATTTTCGAAAAGTAAGAGATTGTTGCATTAAATTTGAAATTTGTTGATGAATATAAACTTAAATAAAAAACTAAAAAAATTATTTTATAAATTTGTTGCTTCCACATTAAACGCTAGATGGGCCCAAAAATTGGGTTTTTTTTGTCCCAAAGCTCTTATCACCGCAACTCTTTGCAAAACATTTTCATTTGATATAAGCATGAACATATAAAAGTTTGGAGTTTGCACAATGCCTGTAAGTGTCAAAACTCAAACATCTAAAAATCCAGTGTACACCACTGATATATATATATATATTTGAGCAGCCGTGGGTCAGTGGTAGCGCACTTGCCTCAGAAACGTAAGATCCGTGGTTTAAACCCCACATCTGGGCAAGTTTTGCAACATCGTTTGGAAAGGAGGCGTGAACTTCCTATTAAATGCTCTTCCGCGGTGCTCTGTGATAAGACCGTAAGGATCAACTTAAATCAACTTAAAAAAAAACAAAACAAACTATATATATATATATATATATATATATATATATATATATATATATATATATATATATATATATATATATATATATACAGTGACGTATCCAGAAATAATTTGGGCATACCGGTCTAAAAATCCTGTCTACCTTAGAGTACCTTTTTTTTTTTTACTCAATTTTAAATACAATTATTTTTATATAATATTTAACTAACCCTAGTATTTTAATTTTTTTCTAATAAAAATTTAAAAAATTAACCAAAATAATGTTACATTTATTACAGAATGACGGCTTTAACTCCAACATCAATTCATTGCTAATCACTACTTTTCATTTACTTGCTCTATTCGCTTACTAAAACAAGCAATAGCTATAACATTTAATAAACAATATTTGTTTGACTCTTTGATATAGACTTGATAAGATTTATTACATAGCATATTTATTGCATAACAAGGTAAATCCATTTGAAATTTTAATTACTTCATTCAAAAATTAATAATTTTTTTTTCTAGTTTTACTCGTACTTTTCAAATCAAGTTTTTTGGTGCGAATATCAAAATATAATTATGTTTTAAAAACTTTTATTTGTTTTATTATTTATAATACAAGTATTTATAATACAATTTTACTGTTATTTGAAATGAAAATGTTTAAAGCTAATTTAAAAATTATGTTATGAAAACGTAAGTGAAGGAGAAACTCAAATTTATGTATTTTAAAAATGTTATTTAAAAATGTTAAGTGTTTAATATTTTAATCCAATCAAAACCTGCGTTTTACATTTAACCCAATTACAACATTTTCTATATTTCATCAACATGAATTGGAATTAAGCATTCTAGTTGGCTTAAAATACATTTATAATGTATTTTAAAAGTCGTTTTTCGAAAGTTGGTTTTTCTAAGCAACATTAATATTGTAACAAATGCTAATATAAAATTGTTTTAAATTGAGTTTGGGCTGAAATTTGGGGGCCCATACTGGTATACCGGTATCAAAATCGGCCCCGATACGTCGCTGATATATATATATATATATATATATATATATATATATATATATATATATATATATATATATATATATATATATATATATATATAAATGTATGCATATATATACGTTTATATTATACATATATATAAGCATATATGTATATATATATATATGTTTATATTATTAATATATAAATGTGTGTGTCTATGTGTGTGTGTGTGTGTGTGTGTGTGTGTGTGTGTGTGTGTGTGTGTGTGTGTGTGTGTGTATGTGGGCATTCAGCAATGCCAACCTAACTGGTGACCTAACTGCCGACCTTAAAGTGTTTTACGTCAGCAAAAATTTGTCAACCCTGTTTCTATGTTTTACGGTATAACTTTTGTATTAAATTGTTTTTGTCAACCTGATGCCGACCTCTTAAAGATTTAAGTTGGCAAATTATTGCCATCTCATTTTTCCTAATTCCAAAAGCTGATATATATATATATATATTACATATATTACACACACACACACACACACACGCATACACACACACACACACACACACGCACACACACACACGCATGCACACACACACACACATATATATATATATATATACATATATATATATGTATATATATATATATATATATATATATATATATATATATATATATATATATATATATATATATATATATATTATTTAATAATTTTAGATTTTTTAGTTGTTATTTATGTATATGTATATATATTTATATTATTTTATATATACAGGGGTCAAAATAGGTGTCAGACATCATTGCCCCTCAAACCATTTTTATGATCTGTTAGAGGAGGGCAGCTTATCATCATTCACTTTTTCAGTAAAAATGAACAATGTTGGCTTGCCCTCTTCAAGCAGGTTTCAAAAATGGGGGGGCGCCGATGTCTGACACTCTTTTTGACCCTGGTATATATATTAGGGTGATTCTAAAAACAACTTTATTTGAAAATGTCTGCTGGCACCCTTTGAATTTAGTTTTATATAGAAGAATATAATACTGGATTTAAAAAACTTTTCAATAAAAAATATTTCAGGGGTTGCTACAGACCCTTAAATATTAAATCAGTCCCTAATATTATCAAAAAAAAAACATTAAAAAAAAATTATAATCAAAAAATTCTTTTTAAATTCCCTATTTTTCGTTTTTAGTTAAAATAACGTAATTTTCTATTCACTAAAATCTAAAATAATAATTTAATGGTAAAGTGATTTTAATTTTTGAATTTTTTATATTTTATTTTTGCTTCATTTGAGACCAACATGACATACTTCTATAAAACTTTTGATAATATTAGAGACCAATTTAATGTTAGAAGGTCTGTAGCAACCCCTAAAAATAATTTTTATTGGAAAATTTTTCAAATCCAATATTATATTGTTATATAGATATTTTCAAATAAGTTGTTTATATATATATATATATATATATATATATATATATATATATATATATATATATATATATATATATATATATATATATATATATATATGTATATATATATATATATATATATATATATATATACAGGGGCTATTCTAGGAAAAAAGTTTTGGCGGTGGTACCCCCTCATTCCAGAGAAATTTAGCGGAAAATTGGCGTTTTTTTACACACAAAAAAAACAATATAAGCCGTAAAAAAAGTAAAAAAATAAAAAATGTCCTCAAATTTAAATTTGGGTGACGCCCAAAATATATGGTCTATGCTGTTGAAAACGGTCTAGAATAGTCCCTGACATATATATGTAATAAATTATTTTTATCATTATTTTCTTTTGTTTTTTTGCAGAGCTTAAAAAGTTTTTCTGAAAACAATATAATAGGTAAACTGTTTTACTAATAATACTTGTGATGTAAAATTGTACTTTTAAATAAAGTTCTAGTTCTACATTTCTACTTCTAAATGATTTTAAATGTACTTTGGAATAGAATTGTAAAAAAATTTATTTTCTTTTTATCCAAATCCAAAAGATTTTTAGTCAAAATTTGATTCAGAAAAAATGAAACAAATTCAAGTAATACATGCAGTATTTTAATATAAGTAATACATGCAGTTGTTATTGCATTTGCTCAAAAATTTAATTCGTTTCTTGAATAAAAATGTTTCTAATATATATATAAATATATATTTTTAAAAAAAAGCCTTAAAAATATATGAAAAACTTAACTATAAAATACACAGTATTATATTATGACTACTTTTTATTTGGCTAAAAAATTCAAAGGAAGCTTAAAAGAAAATTTTTATGAGCAACTTTATGGACTTTTTGGTTAATTTATTCCAAAAATATGCAATCAATTAATTATAAAAATAGTTAAACTTAAATATTCTAATTTTGAATCTCCTTCTTAAAACTTAGGTTGAGTTTGAAATAAATTGATCTAATTAATATATATATATATATATATATATATATATATATATATATATATATATATATATATATATATATATATATATATATATATATATATATATATATATATATATAAATATATATATATATATATATATATATATATATATATATATATATATATATATATGTATATATATAAATATATATGTATATAATAGTATATTAATAAAATAAAAAAATAATAAAAAAATAGCAGTAGTTAATAATAATAATGATTTAATTTAAATTTTCTAGAAATACACTATACACCGATATTTCACACTATTATTTTACTATAGAAAAAAATATTGACTATCTGCTCCTCAAAATCTTGGCTAAAATAAACATTTATGATTTTTAGACGCAAAACCAATTTTTAAATTTTTATAAAATGCTGCTGTTTTTCTTTGGGGTTGGACAAAATGCATTTTATATTGGGAGGTAATTTTTTTTTTATGGGTGAGGGATTCAGGCTACGTATCATGTTTATATTATCATATGAAACAGTTATTTGGAATCAGATAAACTTAATTATAAGTAAGTAATTTCATATGCATTTATAAAAGCACAGAATGACTTTTAATATTTTGTTTTTTTTAGGATGTATAAGCACGCAAAAAGATCGACCTCATACCTCCCCTCCATCTTTCACAAATATCTCTGAAAGAAATTACCTGAACAGATGTTTTGGAGTCAATGAAGAAATACTTTGTCTAGACAATGACATTTTTTATCATGGAACCATGTCCTTTAGTTCTTTGTGCAAATCAAGAAGCATAAGCGATATTAAAGAACTTTCTATGCTTAGAAAAAACTTTGGAATTCAAAAAACTGCAATTGTTGAAGAAGAACTTAAGCAGTTATATAAAATTACTGTTCAAGGTATTGATTTGTTAATACACAAATGAAATTTGAAAGTGGGATTCTGTGATTAAATCAGAAGGTTATTTAAAATCTTTTCATTTTGTTCTGGTCATAGATATAGTATGTGATAGTTGCATAGTTGCATAGGATATATAGAATAAAATTATTGGTATTCAGCAAAACTTTTGTTCGAAAGATCATTTAAATCAAACAAATTGATCTCTTCAAGGTTTTTTTTGGTCCTTCAGAATTTATATTTTAGGATTGAAGTCTTATACAGCAGAAACTCTTGTAGTTCAAACATATTTTGAGATCCTTTGATTTAAATTACATTAGTTTAACTCTACAATGGACATAGCAAAATTATTGATTTATGAAAAGTAGCATTCATTTCAAATTCGTGATTTATAATGAAGACTGGGTTTTAATATTTATTATTTAATGCTGAGTATAAATTTGAAGCTATATTTTCACAAAAATATTTTGTCATTTTTTAAATTTAACATTTGATAAATTTTTAATTTTTAATTTTTTTATTTTGCAGATAAGATAATCAAAAAGTCATTAGAAACACCACATAAAACATTATTTGAATGGTAAAAAATTTGTATTAAAATTAAAAAGCAAAACAATACTTTTTTGTTAAATTTTTTTTTTAGATAGGTTAAGGAATATTTTATTTTTATATAAATCTTATTTTATTTTTATTAAAATTATACTTATAAAAAATGCAAAATAATATTTATAATAATTACTTGTAAGTATAATTAATTCTGCATAAAACAACATAAAAGTTCTTAACAATTTTTAATAATTTTAATTTTTAATAATATTTATTTTAGTATTCGACCTAAACAACTTCTTATTATTCTTGTGGTTATTTTGTAAGTATTTTTAACATTAATTTTGATTATATAGAATTTTGTTGTTTTTTTATTATTAACAGTTATTTTATACTTTTTTTTGTTGTTGAGGTTTTCAATTCAAAAAATGCTTTCAAATTTGATATAAAAACACACAAATATTTTATAATATTCATTAAATAAATAAAATAAAAATAAAACTTTATTTTTTTGTTTACCTTTATTATAAGTACAGAATTACCATGATGGATGATTTTTTAAAAAATGTTATAAATAATGGTGAAATTACTTCAGTACTTTATAATGAATGATTTTTAAATTTTAGTATATTCTTTGTTTCTTTATCAATATTGGTGCGTATTAATTATATTTCTAATATACTAAGTTTGGATTCGAACAATAAAAGGTAGAGATTTTTTTTACCAATTTTTGTTTTGTTGTTGATAAGTTTATTATTATTTATTATAATAGTAATAATAAAAATTATTTTAAAAATTCATTGTTATATATTTTTTTTGTCTCAGTGAAACGACAAAGTTTGAGAAGCTTTACATATATAATCATCAAACTCACTCTGATAAAATAAAACAGTACGTTTTTTTAATTGTAATATATAAAAATATTTTTAGAAACATTGTTTTTTACTTTATTTACTTTCCCAAGGTCAAGTCTTCAATTGAGAAATCATTTTTTAAATTTATTTTATGATAGTTGTTATTACCCTATAACATGCTACTGTGTGGAAAAACAAACTGAGTTTGGTACTATCAGGTACTATCAGAGACATCATAGTGATTGAGCTCTGTAGTTTTTGCTTACAAAGAGAGCTTTCTGCCTCTATTTTATTGTAAATGTCATCTTAATAACAAGTAAAAAAAAAAAAAGTTTCATTCTGGTTCATATTTAAACTTAACTGACTAGAATATATACAGGAGATCATAATGATAGCAGAAGTTGCATTTGTATTTTTATTGAAATAACTATTGAATTTCTGAAATTTTTAATACCATATTTATTAAAAATTTTTAATAATTTATTAAAGTATTTATTGAACATATTTAATGTAAAATAAAAGTAGCTAGTAGAGCAATTTTTTTGGGACCACCAAATGGGACACCAAATGGGACCACCAAATGGGACACCAAAAGGGACCACCAAATGCAACAGCAGAACTGAATAAGCAGCAAAATTATGTCATTCATGAAGCAGAGGGGGAAGCAGAGTTTGCTTTAATATTATTTTATTACTTATTAGAGTATAAAAAAAAAATCCAAACTTAAATAAAGTGACAATATATTCTAACGGCTGCACCTCTAATTTAGAACCATCTACTGCAGTAATGGTTTTAGCAACATATTTTCTACAAGCAATTAAAACAGTTTCTTCATTTCATATTGGTTCAAAAATGCAGGGGATTAAAGCTCTCATATTTATACTTGATTTTATGATTTATAAGTGTTGTTAATGCAAATGTTTGGTCATTTCTTCCAGAAAAAAATAATCAGCAAGAATAGTATAATAACCATAATTATTGTTAAAGTTTAAAATTACTTAAACCTTCTTTGGGCACAAATTGGTTACAGACCTCATCTCCTTTGAAAAAGGTTTAGGAATTTAAATCCATTTTATTCATAGTCCAGCTCTCAACTTATTTCTTCAAAACAGTCTTGTCTCTTAGAGTAAAAATGGATATTTTGTTATTTTAAGTTAAAACTGTAAAAGCACATATCTGTTTTACCATTTAAAACTAAAAAAAACTAAAAGAATAAATAAAAGCTAGATTCATATCTACATTATAACGCTGCAGCTGTTGTAATATAAACATGCTAATACTATGAGATTAGTAATTTTTTTTATTAAACACCCTTTTAAACAGGCATCACTTGATTTTCTTTGGGTGTAGGCATTGATTTTTTTTGGTGTAGATATAAATTAATTTTTTTGGGTGCAGACTAGAGTTGAGTTTTTATTGACTTTTAAATTTACTGGTAAGTATTGGTAAAATCAGTAAAAAATAAAATCATAGAAACTCACAATAAATTTTATTTGTTTCAAAATAATTTCTTTACAAGATTCAGATCTAATATCTTTAATAATATTTGTTATTTTGATAAAAAATAAGCTTTGATGATACAATGTGTATAAAGCAAGTTGTTATTCATTCTGGATCGAATTTTTGTCATAAATAATTTGGCAGCAGAAAAGCTCAGACTCAATACTTGTTGGAATCTCCAGTGAATTGAACGAAAGTTCAAGATGGCACTGGAGACTCCTTTTTTTCCAGTGGCTTCATAGACCAATATTTCTTCTAAAATAGCTTTGAATTTGTTTAAATTGTGGCGCTGAATTCCATCCTCAAGCTCACGTTTAAGTGAATGTGGATTTTTGTCAAGATTTGTTGAGCCACACACTTTTAATTCGAATGAATTCTAAGTCATCTGGATTCATTGGGAAAAACCTAGACAGCAAATTTTAGCAGCCTTTTGAAGTACGGGCATCAAAAAGATTTTGAAAACTTGGTGTTGTTTAATGTCCAATAAACATTCTGGGTTGAAAAGCGATCAATACAAGCTTACAAGGTTGCTATGTCTCTCTTCAAAACGTCACAAAACTACACTCTACACTGAAATGCAAATATTTGAATCTTGTTGTTTCAGTCTGTTCACAAGAAACTTGAAAATTCCTTCAGCTGTGAGTAGAGTTGCATCCTGTCAGTAAAGAGCTTCTGCTGCCAAATTGACTGGTTCAAGAGCAGCAATAATGTGGTATAAAATATTTACTTCATCATCATTGCAAATTAAATGTGGAGAAACCTCTTTCAATACTTTTTTGATTGAATCTTTATTTTTGAGAAACTATTAAACCATCAATAGTAGACTGTTTTATTTGTTCTACAGTCAAATTGTTTTTGGTAAAACCTCTTTTCTGCACTGTTTCTTAATTTCTTCTCGGTGGATGTTGTTTTTGAGTGAAGATTTTTGAAATAACTTGACAATTTTCTGACTTTTGTGGTGATAGATTAAAAGTGTACTTTCACTTTTGGAATGGGAATGTTTTCATTAATGGAATCACCAAGAAAAATGACTTTAATGTCAGATTTTGATTTGTCACTGTTGACTTCATCTTTGTCACTTGTTACTTGCAATGTGTTATGATCAATTTTTCAAAAAGGCTTTTTGCACAGCACTTCTTGGATTGCCAAATGGACTCCATGAGTGTAACATGTTTAATGCTCAATTGAAACAAGTTTTACAAGCTTAACCATTATGGAAGTTCCATCTGTGAATGAGCAGACAATGCTGTTGCCAATCTTCAAACTGCATCTAGCTACTTTTTGTGACAACTACTTCAGCTTTTTCAGCCAGAAGAGATCCTGAAATTTAAGAAAAGCCCTGATTCCAGTAAGTATATTTTTTATTAATATTAATATTCATGTACCTTCAATTTTTCAAGGTGTACTTATCCAGTGTAATTGAAAATCATTTTTAAAAGTGGTTTAAAAGTGTTTTCTTATTCACCATAATTTTTCACACCATCTACAAAGTTTTGCACTGACTGAATTGCTTGTGATTTGTACCTGACTGAATCACTTGTGATTTTTTGGAAAATCAAAACCTTTTTCACACATTGTAGATGTGTGAAAAAGGTTTTGGTGACTGAATCACTTGTGATTTTTTTGAAAATCAAAACTCTTTTCACACATTGTAGATGTGTGAAAAGACAAATGAAAGAATTGTTAACAGTGCTGTAAGTTTTGGAATCATTATTCAATTGGTTGCTTTGGAAAAAAAGTTGAAATCTTAGGCTTTTTGATTCTGTTACAGCTTTTGTTGTCAACTTTTCCTTAGTATAGTATATTTAAAATCTTTATTTACCAAAATATAGCAACATAATTTTAACAATAAATCAGCGAAACAATTTTATTGATTTACCAGTAAATTTTTGGTAAAAGCTCAACCCTAGTGCAGACATAAATTGATTTTTTTTTGGATGCAGACAAATTAATTATTTTTGGATGCAGATAGAATTTTGTTTTTTTTTGGGAGCAAACATGAATTGATTTTTTTTTGGGTGCAAAATATAAATTGGTTTTGAGTTTAAAATACATTTAAATGGACATCGTATGACAAAAATAATAGATTGTAAAACTGAGTCATGAAGTCTCAAAATGTTTTGACCAAGATTTAGACAATGTCCAATCTTTAACTTTCAGGAATTAGAAAGTATCATTTCATTGCATACATTTTAAGAAAGTATCATTTCATTGCATACATTAGAAAGTATCATTTCATTGCATACATTTCATTGCATTATTTTGATATTTTTAGACAATTTGAATTATAAAATAATCATAAATATGAATAGATTTTAAATTTTAATTAGTTAATTTGTTTAATTTTTTTTTTAACTGATTATCACAAAAGCAAATTCACAAACATTTTGCAAACAACAAAATAAGCTAATATCAACAAAAGTTCAGTTTACGCCTAAAATGTAATATAAAGGTATCATATAAAGCCTATAATGTAATATAAAGGTAACATATAAACTTATAAGTTTAAGATTTTTGTTTCCTTTCTTACATCTCATCTCTCTACAAATTGACAACCTCTCTCTCAATGCATGACCAATTGTTAACAATTAGGCATGCATGATTGTTATTAACTATTTTTTGTTTTTTGTTGTTTGTTGTCTGTTTTTACTATAAATCTTTTTTTTTTTTTTTTTTAGATTAAAAACAACATTATCTTTAAACTTAAAAGCAATTCAACATGTGAGTTTAATTTATGTTAATGTTAATATATGTTTGGTTCTAATTAAAAAATTGTTAATTTGATTCTGATGTTTTTAATCTCAGTGATTTAAATAAATTGTGTTTAAAGGACTTTTTTTATTAAAATTATATTTGTTCAAAGTGATTTTAGTACTATATAGAGTTAAAATTTATTTGACTGTGGTGATCTCACTTTTTCACATGAGAATAAGATTCTCTTAATAAAAATAATAAATCCTTTAAAAAAGATATTTAAAAAAAAGCAGAAGTAAACAATTCTAAAGAATTCTTTTTATAATAAACAAATCCAACATATTTCACAAATGTGTGACTTGAAATGTGTGATTAACTAAAATAAGTCTAACATTCCATTTCTAATTCATGGTTCTGATCTATTTACTTTTCCTCAGAATAAGGCAGAGATGGATGTAATGGCTATGGGTTTACTACCAATCCAGTGAAACAGGCTAACTCATTGTTAGACATCCAAGTCACTCTGGCCTACAATGATAACGTCAATTGTCAATTAAACTCTTTAAAGACTTGTGGTTCAGACAATGTTTTCATCATAGTCTTACAAATGCGTTTTTTAGAACTCTCTTTAATTCTCGCTAAATTTTTATTATTAATATTAATGTTATTAATAAGTGTTAAATAAGTGGTTCCGATTGCTTTTTACCTACAATAACGATCTTTCTGACAATCTTACATCTAAAGTGGCTCTATTTGCTTAAAACTCAATTTTATATTCTTGTCCTTACAAAAAGTTATAATATTTTGGTTGCTTAGCGACTGATCTTTAATCTGATCTCTCTTCTGTAACAACTTGGGGCTTTTAGTGGCTTGTGGATTTCAACTTTAAAGTACATTGTAAATTTTGTTGGACCTGCTTTATCTGCCAAGCCTGCAAAACCTCAAAATTTTCTCCCTTCTTTATGTTTTCCTTACTTATACAACCTAAAGCTATATATATTGTATATTAAATAAAACTAATATAATGTATGCATAAATTTATACTATATACATTTTTTCCGAGCACTCGCTAAATTTCTTATAATTTGATGTTTATATTTTTAATTATTTTGTACTTATAATTTTATCTTATATGTTATTTTTTAGGCACGGAAAGTATTTGTTGATTTAAAAGAAGATTTATCTCAACTAAAGCAAATATTATGACATAGATTATTAATAAATTACAGTGATAACAGAACAATTGGCTGAGTTGCCCAGTATTATTCTTTTTACAGATATGCAATTTAAAATGCCGAGCACACATATAAAGTATTAAATACTCTGCGCTAGAGGTTTTTAACTTTACTGCCAGTAGTGTTAATGTAGATAGTAAAACTGCACTTTGGTGCACATCTAGTGCTTACTAAATATATAATACTTTATATATTATAAAAAATATATACTTTAAATATTTTTATATGTTAAAGTATATTTTATATTTGCATGAAACTGGGAATATTGATAAGTTGTGAGTTAAATCGACTGTTGTTTTTTTTTCATCAAGCTATTTTTATTTCGTATTTGTTTCATATTAGTAATAAGTAGTTGCAATAACTTTTTAGTTCTTTTTTCGAGAAAATTGTCGTTAAAACTTTAAAAATTGTTAAGTTTAAAAAGTCGATTTGCAAATTTAAAAACAATGCGAGTTCTAAATTTTTATATCCCTGAATTCTTTGCATATGCTGGCAAATGTAAGTTGAGTGGGGAAGAATTACAAGAAGAGTCGACATTACAAAGTAAACAAATAATTTTTTTAAAATAATATTTGTTTTTGTATTTTCGTTATCTCGACATGTTTTGTTTCATTTATGTATGATATTTGCGCGAATAATGTAAATATATATTTATATGTAAAACACAAATATTACTATAATTTCAATGTATTATTTTATGTTTTTATTTTGTTATTATAGATGGCATGATTTTTTGTATTTATATATATAAAAATATATTAACCTAACTGGTTACTCAAAATTAGGACCGGAAATTATATATTAATACAAATATCTTTAGTCAATAACCCAACAATGTAGGGTAGAGCGGGGCATATAGGGACACTTAAGAAATGTTGCGGATAAAATAATCATAGTTAGCACTATTTTTTGTAAATTTCCTAAAATTCATTGATATAAGAAAATAAAAAAACAAAAAAAAAAATTTCTAAGACAACCAAAGTAATAAAGCTCTAGACTAGCAAGATTTTTACATTTTACAACCTGAAAATCATTTATTCTCTATTTTTATTGCTAATTATATTTTTAATAGATCAAATTTAGCAAAAATATTTTCCTTAGTTTTTGCCTTTCATTAATCAATAACGTCTTTAAATCAAGAAAAAATTGTAAAATACTGGAAATATTTATATCAAATCTTTTTTATATATAATTTTACAGTTTTCAGTAATATGTTGGTAAATTTAATAGATATTGACAAATACGGCATTAAACATCAATATGCATAGCAAATAACAGGATAAAACAGTTTTAAAAAATTTAAAAACAAATGATCGTAGTTGCTACTATAGTAGTACTATAGTTATAATAAAAAAACACTAAAAAAAAGTGTCAATGGGGGATTTCTAAAATTTTTATGATCTGCTTCAAAATATTTTACTATAAAACTGTCTATAACAACTGCCTAACGGAGACAAAATTTTACCCATTAGTTATGAAATAACTTATCTTTTTTTGAAAATTTCAAAAATTTTCAGAAAATTTTCCGAGATGAAAATTTCCGGAAAATTTGCAAAGCATATTTAGACATTAAACTTTCAAAAAAGTAACATATCCATAGAAACTACACGCCCTTACACCCATACACCACAAAAAAGTAATAATAGCTAAAGTAAATAAAAAAGTTTGTGTTTTATTATAAAATACCTCCGCTATACTCTAACCTATATATTATTAAATTGGTAACTACTACTAAATTTGAAATTAAACAAAATATTTTATCGGTGACATAAATCACACAAAAATATTCTGAAACTATTTGGCAAAATTTTTAACGAGCTGGCTTATTAGCAATATGCAAATGTAGGGCAAACTTAAATATGCAATAAGTATCAGCAGTTTTTCTAGTTCTAAGTTCCTTTTTACTCACAGCTAAAACTGCATTTCATCCTAATTTGGATGATTGATCTTTCTTATAAAATTTCTTACCTTATTTGTTTACATTAAACGCTATTATTAATCGAAGTTAAGTTATAAAATTAAGAATTTCTTTGAATTAAAATTGATTTTCTAAATAAAAATAATAATATTTCAGAATAAAAATAAAATCATCAAACTGTAAGCAGCACCACGAAATGGTAGTAATATACGAAGTGGTAGTAATTTTTAGCTGAGATTTAGAAGGCTTCAGGCAGAACTGTCTCGTTATGCCCCACTGTCCCGATATGCGCCACTCTACCCTAGCAAAGTATTTATAAGATTGATTAATTTTAAATTTAAAACCTTAAAACAGAAATCTTAGCGACCGAGGTGTGGTGGTTAGAATTCTGGTTTTAGAACTACAGGTTTGTAGTTCGAAGCCAGCTCTGACGTCAGATACAAAAAAATTAGTTCAAAGGTGCTGTTCATATGTGTAAATATGAACAGTACCTTAATTTTTATGTCCTGCGTAACCGGAATGAAAAAACAAAAAAAAAATCTTGTCTTACTTTGGAAACTCTAACAATGAAGAAAGCGTGAATTTCCTAAGTTGTTTTTTTTCTAAAATCCTATTACGCGGTCCTCTGTAATAAAACCGTTAGGACTTCTTCAAGAACCTAAATAACTATAGGAAAAAAATTTAATAGTAGAATTTACAGATTTTTTATTATTTAACAAAATTTTTGACTTTTTCAACCGTAAAAGATGCGTTTGCTTAAACTTTGCTCTGATAAAGTAAAACTCAAATCATCATGAGACACCCAACTTAATGTGATTTTCAAAAGTTTCAAGGAAAAAAGCTCCCAAAAAAAAATTGTTGTTTTATATATAAATATTACAGTTAACAATAATAACGTAACATTGATCTTCTTTTATTTAGACAATATTTGTCCCAAAACCGTCAATCGATGTATGTTCACTCCTTTGCTTGTTCTCCCTATTTCAGTGTTTGGTCAGCAACGATGCCAGGTAACCTAGATATAAAAACAAAAAAAATCTTTTCTCTCTTTGGAAACTCATAATTTCAAAATTGCGTTCATATGTAAAACCAGTACCGGTATGATCTACCGGGATCCGAATTTCACGTGACCTAAAAAAGTCCCGCTTACGCGAGATGACTTTTTCCATATGAACACGAGCTGAAATTCACCACCTTCGGCTAAGCGGAATGTTTTTTTTCTCCATATGATTATCTATTTAAAAAAGCTTTTTTTGCTGTTTTTTCCTGTTCCATTTCAAGATAAACGTATGTGTTTTATGAGATCTTTGGGTTGTTACGAATTTTACATTATATTTCAACAATTTAAATTTATAAATATTTATTATCTAAATATAATAAAGTTATGCATATAGAATTTGTTTTTGATCACAAAAAATCATTAAAATAGTTTATAGACTTTTATACTCAAAAACATTTATTTTGAGCTTTTCAAAAAATTTCAAAAAAAAGAGTCCAATTTTTACACTAGGTCAAGAGACAAATTGTATAAGTTTTTTAACCTTTTCTTTGTAATGACTATAGTAGATAGTATTTTTTTAAATATACTAAGAAATTATCTATACTCTAAAAATCACAAGTTTTTAATTATAACGTTAACAAGTACTAACCCTCTTATTAAAAGTTTTAAACGAGTACTAACCCTCATCGAAACGCAAGTAAACGCGACTCTCAAGATAAGTTGATTACTTAACCACTACACAAATTGCGTTTACACTAGTGTTGTTATTGACTTCGACTAAATCGACTAAAAGTCAACTAGTCGAAAGTCGAAATTAGTCAACTTTGCAAAGTCGATTAATTTCCACTTTCGGCTAATTTTTTTCGGGTAATTTCGACGTTCGATTTCTCAAACTGTTTCTCTGACTATTTCTCAAATTTAAGAAATTGAACAGTCGATTTAGTCGACTTTGAATTTCCTACTAATCGACTTAAAGTCGATTTTGTTTAGTAATACTTTTAAAATCTTATTATCTTTTTATTCAATTTAACTTTTTTAATTATTAACTTTTGTTTGTTCATTTAGTAACAATAATATTATAACTAGTGCATACTGTTTTTTTGTAAACTCTTTAAGTTTTATAAAATTGATAGCATGATAGCAATATTCATGCCTAAGTAAACTTTCGGTTGTGTATTTTATTATTATTATTATTTTTTATGTTTACGCTATAAGATCTTCCATTAAATACGTGCACAGGTATGGAGGGAGTGGGGATTAACGAATGCGTACAAGGTGTGAGTGTGTGTTGGTTTTGTTGTTGTTGTTGTTTTTTTTTTTTTGGGAGGGGGGGAGGGGGGTTGGGATGTTAAAGACAGCGGTTTATCTCTAGTTCTCTATCTCTCTCTCTCTCTTTGTTAACAATTAAAAAAAAAAAAAGACTTTTTGTTATTATCAACAAAAGCATTGAATTTCATGAGTTTAAAAAAGTTATGTTACGTAACATGTTACGTAACAAAGTCGAATTAACTAAAAGTTTTTTTTGTTTTTAATGTTTTGAAAAAATTATGCGTAGGAAAAGGGGGGTTGACTTTGTAATAAACGATGCGTTTGTGCGCGGAAGGAGGATGCGGGGGGAAGGGGGTTTGTTAAAAGAATACAGGTGGGTACAAAAAGAGGTCTAAAATCAATACATACTTTATGTATATATTGATTTTGCTTACATAAAGTATGTACGTACATACATAAAGTATGTACGTAGATTCGTAAAGTATCTACGTAAACACATAAAGTAGGTACGTACCAGTGTTTGGAAGAACGCTTTCCAAAAGGAAAAGATTCCTTAAACTGGTTCTTTTTTTAAGGAACGAAACTAGAAACTAGTTCCTTTTAAAATAACGGAACGAGGAAAGAAAACGAATTCTTTTTTTTGGAAGAACGCGAACGAAAAGTAATAGTTTAATTGAAAAAACTTTTTAAACTTGTATTTCGCTAAAGTTGTTTTTAAAAAACGTTCAAAAAGCATTTTATTTAGATCAAATCAAATCTAAGTTTGGTTTCAGTTACCCAACAGCCGTAACTACTAATTTTTATACTAAACCGATTGTAGGTTAGTTTTTAATTATTTTAGTTAGTTTTTAATTATTATTATTTAGTTAGTTTTTAATCATAATTATTTAGTTAGCCATATATACTACATTTTAATCTATATTGGTTACCAATATAGTTTTAAAGTTAGTGCATGTAGCCAACTAAATCCGAATAATTCCTTCTTAAATATAATTTTCAACATAACTTTATTAGTTATTTTGCAGTTATTATAATTGTTATTTAAAAAAAGTTATTGAAATTAATATATCATTTATACGTGTATAAAGTTCATGCTGATGCAGACTAGGCCAGCAGGATACCAGAAATGTTTAAAAACTATTTAAAATAAATAACTAAATAAAGCACGTTAAAAAAGCATTGCTCGCCAAGCGAAACAATAAATTACTATTACAATTTTCAAAACAAAAAATATGTATTAAAAAAGGAACAAAGTAGGAACGAGTTCTCTTTCCTTTTTTGACTAAAAAACGAGGAACTCGTTGGAACTAGTTCTTATTTTACAAAATGAACGTGTACCAAAACAATATCGTTTAAAAAATGAACTTTCCAATCACTGGTACGTACGTCCATAAAGTATGTACATACATACATAAAGTACATACGTAGAGGGGGTCCAGTATTTATAAAAATCACAAGCATATGGATGTCCCATGATGCTTGTGATTTTTATAAATACTTTCATACAGAGCCTGGATCCAAGGTTAAAGACTTTTAAGAAAAATTAAATCTTGAAACGTTGAAATCTAAATGTCATCTATACAACGATCTATACACAATCTATTTACAAACAAAAAAATAATTATTTTAAAATCTAGCAAAAACCTGAGGCTGAATTTAGGATCATAAAAAAAGTAATTAATTTTCAGTTTTTAAAAATGTATTATTGTATAACAATGTATGCAATTATGCATTATTTGATTTATTTGTTTAAATATTTTATACATTATTTGAATATTTATGGAATTATGTTTGTAATTATGCATTATTGATTATTATTATTATTATTATTATTATTGCTATTATTATTATTTATTATTATTATTATTATTATTGCTATTATTGCTATTATTATTATTATTATTATTATTATTATTATTATTGCTATTATTATAATTGGTATCGTAATATAATCTATCATATTATAAAACTAAAACTAAATAAAACTATCATACTATAAAACAAAAACTATCATATAATAAAATATCTTATTAAACTTATCTTTAAATTTTATTTTTTATTTTGTTTTAATTTAGTAATCCATTAGGTAAGGTCTTCCATCTTCAACTTTTTTCAAAATATTCACTTGGTGGTAAAGCACCAGTAAATTTAACCATAAAAAAAGTATGACCGACCAAATTAATTATATTAGTGAATAGCATGATAAAGGCTTTTTTATCATGGTCATATAAAAAATAAAATAGGTTACTAATAGAAAAGCGAACTTTTTTTTTGGGGTGTGGGGGGGGGGGGGGGGGGTAATAACAATAAACATTTTTGAGCAGCTTAGGCTAACCTATTACAAGTATTTGCTAGCTCATACCTAGGATTAGAGCAGGAATACTAAATATAAATAAGGTATAAGCTAGATTAAGGCTAAACAAAATACCTGGCCCAGGTATTTTAAAATATGCTATGATATAGTACTTTGAAATATTCAAGATTCATTTAATGTAAACATTGATCAAAATGATATAGATGTATAAAAAAATTGAACTTTACCTATAAGTAAACTCATGGTACTTTAGTGAAACTTTGTGATAGATGTATGATAGTCGCATTAAACTCGTTTAATCTTGTTATATTTGAATTCACTTTCATTCTTTTTTCTCGGGATAAAAATATAATGACAAAACTATTCATTATATTTAAACAAAAATGCAAAACTTGACAGCAACCACTGTGGCAAATAGTTGATTTTTAAGCTACGGAGAAAAGTATTTTTTTAAAAAAAAAAGTCGTACTTGAAGCAAATTTGTCCTTTTAATAAAAAAAAAAAACTTCTCAGCTGGCTTTGATTTTATAAGAAAATGATATTCAAACAATCTTTTAAAGGAAACTGATGAAAATATCATCAAAGTACTGATAAATGAAAAAATAGATTTTGCCAAATATGTCAAATCAGCCTGTTTAAAAAACACTGGTTCAATAATTTTTGCAAGAAAATTTTTTATTTTATAAATGTTTTACTGTAAATTAAGCAAAAAATCCAAGCATAATTTAATTACATAAACTCATTAATAATTCTTAAAGAGTGTTCAGTAAAACCTGTTAAAATCTCAGTAATAATGTTAATCATTTGTTGAGGATTCTTAGGTCGTGGTTGTATCTCTCTGAATAAATTTTTAACCATGTCAAAACTCTTTTATAAGATTAAATTGAGGTTGTAACGTGGTAAAAACTGGATAGTACAATTACTTTCTCAATACACCGTTTTTACGATTGATGAATGATGAAGTCGCACATTTTCCATTATTACAACATATCTTCGATCGCTTAAAACTGGTCTTAAATCTTGTTCGATCCACTCGTTCAATTGTTCAAGTTTTCGTATCCAATTCTAATGGTCTTGATCAAAAGATTAGTTGCATTTGCGACAGATTGACTTGTTTTAGTGCTATTTATCATTCTTTTTATTGTAGAAATATTTTATTCGGTTGCAGTTTTTTTTTTTTTTGTTTATACTTCGTTTTTGACATTCGAATTATTACGAAAATAATTGTGGACGCGACGAAAATAATTCTATGTGCAAAAGGAAAAGGGATATGAGTCAAAAAATGTCGAAAAGGAGTTATACACGGCATTCAAATAATCATAATATTAAGTATGTGCGGCCGTGGCGCAGTGGTTAGAGCGCTTGTTTTATAAGCAGGAGATCCTGGTTCGAAACGAACTTTGGACATATTTCGCGTCACGGTAAGGAAGGAGGCGTGAACTTCCTGGTTAAATGCAATTCCGCGGTGCTCTGTGACAAGAACGTAAGGACTTTTTGGGGCAGCTAAACAACAACAACAAAAAAAAAAAATAATAAAAAATAAAATAAAAAAATCATGGAGAAAATTTTGAATTTTAAATATCTCCTCAAAAATTGAGCACTCGATTCATTATACAAGGCTTGAAATCGTACTTTTCAAAAAATTTACAATTGCACCAATTTTATATTGCTTTAGCAGTAAAGTGATATTCATAACTCATGTTCCTTTTGAACACAGAATTATGGATGCGACGAAAATAATTACAGACGCAACGAAAATAGTTGTTGATAATACTGCAAAGTGATGCTCGTTATGTTCGTGTTAATTCATAATGTTCGTTAACATTTTTTCTCTATCAGAGTTGTTAGTATTTGAAATAACTTGCCGTCTGATGTCATAAGTGCCAATAATATCAAGAGTTTTAAAATAAAAATTAACTCGATCAATTTAAAAAAATACTGTTTCTGCTAACTGCATCTCGCATAACAGTTTTTATTTTTGTCAAAGTTTTACTTTATTCCGTAATTTTGTTTTATAATATTAACTTTGATTTTAATATTGACCTTCCTAGTATATTTTTTTATTGTTGTGAGGCACGCTGTCAGAGTCTTATTTTTTTTTTGGACCTGCGAGTCCTTTAGAACATGTCCCAGCGAACATGTCTTATTGGGGCCCACTTGGGTTTACCCAAGTGTGCCCGATGTGAGCCCTTGAATACAAGGGTATTTTGTATTCAAGGGCTAGCCCAACTGGGGCCCATTTTGGACTACTTTACTTCTGCTTTACTGCTTTACTTCTGTTGCTATATCTATTGCACTGTCAATACCGTTAAATATGTCATCATTTATTTTTAGTATATGATTTGGCGCAACCTTTTCCACAATACAATTAAACTTTACGCAAGCTAAAAAGGCTGGAATTGCTTTGGTAGCATCCATAGATACAGACACAGTTTACTGGTACAGTTAATTTATTGGTAAAAAACTTACTTACCAATAAATTAGAAGTTGCTTGTACGACAAAAAAGTTGAGGAAGAGCTCGTGTTAAGTGAACTCGAATCACTAGTTTGTCGGCGTACTTTACTTAAGTTATCACTAACTATCAGTATGTATTGCACTCTCTAACATCGTGTGTAATCCTGTCCGCTTACTCTATGCTATCTTTTTTACTTGACTACTTCTATCTTTAACTTTAACATATCTTCGTTCTTCCTAAACTCACCTTACTCTCAGTCCGTAGAGCAGGTATGACGCTCCCTTGGGAGCTAAACCAGTCTTTGCGGACTTCTGATAAAGTGACCTTTATAGGGCAATTAGCCGGAGGAGGTAAAACCACAATACCAAAAATTTGAATTTACTTATTTATATGACTAATACTTTTACTATTTTATTATTTAAATACTGTGGTTTATTTACAAATGTTTATTTTTTGTTTAGCTTATTCTTACTATGTTTGATTTTTTGTTTTACTTCTATAAAGCTAGACTCAGGTGACATATTCATGACTACATATTAAATTATATGTATTTAATTTAAAAAAAATAAATAATTATTCAAAATATTAAATAAATAAAAAAAAGCGACACATTTTGGTCCCACATTGGCAGCCCATATGGGCTGCCCACTTGGGTCTCATTTCACGCCCAGTGACAATTTTCCTTGGGCGGGATGTGAGCAATCCATTTGGGCCCCATGTGGGGCCCAAAATGACTTGCTGGCTAGGGTACTGCTGTTCTAATGAATTTAAATAAACCAATCAATCAATATAATAAATATTTTAGAAAGTTTAATGGAAGCAACAATCTGCTTAAAAAAACAGTCCACTAATTCCAATACTGAACTTAGTATAAAAACGGCGGTAAGAGTTCTATTACCAACTGCTGTTAAGATTTTTAAATATTCTACATTGGCAGTTTTTTTTGTCATATATCTAAAAACAGTCTTAAAACTCTATATCGTGTTTTTAATAATTATTGTGAACAACATCTAAAGTTTGTTTAACTTTAAATAGTTAAAACAATCTGCATTCTCGTTCATGGACGTGAAACAATACTATATACGACACACAATGGCGTTCCATAGCTTATATTAGTTTTACACGTGGCTTAACGTACAATATTATAGTTAATATAAATACACATAATATTTTACGAACGATGTCATAATGTATCGGCTAAAGTTATTTTAAAGTTAATTTTAAGTTGTTCTATCATATTTTAACTTAATAATCCGTAAACTATTTAAAGTGTCAATTTTCTTTGGAATAATTTTATTTTGAATTAAATTTAGAGTATTAAAGATAAGTATTAAGATATTAAATTTAGAGTATTTTAAGATAGAGTTTCATGGGTTCTGTGGTAGTTTATTCCATCCGCCTAATATATTCCATCCCACTGAGTAAAAACTCGAAACAAGAATGCGTTTTTCACAAGAAGGTTTAACAAACCTCCTTAGTTTTTCAGTTAAAGCCGTTAGAAATGACCGAACATAGTTAGAAAATAGTTCCGTTTTTTATACAGTGGGATGGAATAAATCAGTGGGATAGCATAATCTACTAAAGATAAGTTTCTGCGTGATGTCACATCTTTTTGTTAACAACATGCGCGCGCATACTTGTAGGTAGAAAAAATAAAAACGCAAAAACTTTAATAAGTTTCTAGTAATTCTTTTATACCCTAAAATCAAAATTTGTACTCTAAAATCAATATTTCCTTTAAGAAATTATTGAAAGAATAATGATTAAAATTAATTACAAATTTTACAAATAAAATTAAAGCGTTTTTTCCATTACTCAATATATAATCGATAAACCTAGCATATACACAAAAGAATCTATCAGAGCCTATAAATCCTTGGAAGCATATGATTACTTCACTTGTGGTCGTATTCAAGAATGTTTTTATAATAAAATATGGAATAGAAACAAATTCTGTTTGATAATATCAAAAGTTATTTTTAACATTTAATTAAAAAATAAGTTTTACCCAAGAAGAAAAAAAAGTTTTACCCAAGAAGAATGAAAATAATAATTTATATAGAAATAATCTTTTTGTAATAGGTCTTGCCAAGTCAAAGAGAAAACAACAAAGATATGTATGATGTATGGACATGTCTTGAAAAAGAACTTGGTTGGGTACTAACTGCTAATTGCTCATGTATGGCTAGACTCAGATCAGTTGTAGTCATGTAGCAGCATTATTATTTAAATTAAAAGCAGCTTCATGTTTAAAACCACACAAAACACCTCCTACAAGTATTGTGTGTACTTAGAAGAAATGCAGAAAATCTGTTCAGCTTGCTCCATTGTAACTCATAAATTTTTGGCAACTCAAAAAAATCTTTTACAAAAAGATTTGGCTGCAGAGCTACCTTTAAAAAAAACACTTTTCTAACAATAATCCAATGGATGGTGAGCACTGGTCAACAGCTAAAGATATTTTTACTTTATAAAATTAATCCAAAATCTGCGTTTTTTATGAGTATCGATCTTACAGAATTTATGTCTGTTGAATATGACTCTAGTGCAACTGAAACTTGATCTAAGACAGAAGAAACAACACTTCTTGAAGCTTTCACATCAATATATGATCCAACAAATATAAATTTACCTCAGGATAAGTTGATAATTCTTTGCGAAAGTATATATAACGATTATGAAAATGATAATAATCAAAGTGTAATAACTTATATAACCAAACAAAAACACAATCCTTGAATCCTGTTTTGATGATGCACAGTGCGTGGCGTATAACAACTTTGAATGCAAAAGAAGTATAGTATTCTAACAAAAACTATATTTCAAGTGAATCATTGGTCAAAAAATTTATGGATTATGGAAAATATTCTGTTTTTAAGTACACAAAATATGCAACAGAAACGGAACGGAATGTTGCACGAAAATATTGAAAAATTAAAATATAGTCATTTAAATTTCCAATTTTTAGAAAAGTTTTTATGTGAGAGAACAATACTCCTTCATTGGAGCTTCTCCAGATGCATTAATTAAATGCAGTTGCAATCAAACTAAAATTATAGATAAAATGTCCTTATAAATTTCAAAATGGTTTTGAAGAAACCAAATTGTTGGTTATATAGAATATTATTTATATTTAGAAAAGTCAAAATTCGGTTATACATAATTCGCTCTAAGATTTTGGAGAAGCAAGGAAGAATTGATATTGGTCTGTAATTTTCAGCATTAAATATGTCTCCTGACTTGAAAATAGGTATGACCCTTGCAATTTTTAGTTTTTCCGGATAAATGCCTAGTTTTAAAGAGAGATTAAAAATATGTAAAAGAGGGATTGTTAAGTACTTTATTGATTTTTTAATTACATTACTACTAATATTATCAAACCCACTTTTGTTTAGTTTTAAAAAGTATACTGAATCTAAGAGTTCCTTTTCAGTAATTTCATAATTATCTTAGAGGTCTTATTAGGAGTAAGATATGACTCAAAGTTTACTTCAGTAGTTTCTATTTTCGACGCTAAAGTGGAACCAACACTGACAAAATATTGATTAAGTGTTTCAGCAATTAAAGATTTATTTGTAATAGTTTTATTTTTAATGTTTAGTTTTCCATCATTTTGTTTCGTGCCAATTACTTCCTTAATTGTGTCCCAAGTTTTTTTTGGATCATTTTTATGTTTTATTAAATGCTCAGTATAGTAATATTTCTTTGACTTTTCGATAACCATCTCAAAAAAAAGTTTATAATTTTTGTAATTAGTTTCATTATTGAAAGTTTTTTTTTTTAGAAACTTATTATAAAGTCGTTGCTTTTTTTTCGACAACTTTATAATTTTAGGCGTTATCCATGAATTAAATAATGTTTTTTTTTTCACACATTTTGTAACTACAGGAAAAGCCGAATTGTAAAGTTGTTGTAATTTATCAATAAACTTATCGTATGTCTTATCTACGTGTTCAATATGAAGGAGGTCACGTGTTCAATATGAAGGAGGTCACGTGTTCAATATGAAGGAGGTCACGTGTTCAATATGAAGGAGGTCACGTGTTCAATATGAAGGAGGTCACGTGTTCAATATGAATGAGGTCACGTGGTCATTCCAATTTAAATCTGATAAAAGAGTATTAAAATTTTCCATGGATTTTTTATTTATATATCGCGTATATTTTTTTTTTTTTTTTTTTTTTTTTATAATAACAACAATAACAATAACAATATATATTCTGAAATAAAAGTTTACATTTCATGGTTGTTTACTAATAGTACGAGTAGTAATCTAAGGTAAACACCAATTAAATAATAATAGCAATCATATATAATAATAATAATAATAATAATAATAATAATAATAATAATAATAATGTAAATTAAATGAAGACGATTATAATAATATAAATAATATTATGATCGTCTATTAAATATAATAATGACTATAATAATGATTATATTAGTAATTATAATAACAACAACAACAACAATAATAACAATAGCAATAACAGCAATAATAACAATAATAATAATATAAACAAATATCACATTTATATATTAAACAATTTTAATAAGTAATAATGACGGTAATAAAAATGTAAATAAATTGTAAGTAGTATTAACATCACATATAATAATAATACAATAGTAATAATAATCTATTATAAGCCTAAGATTTTAGTTAGAGTATTTTGCTATCAAAAAGTCAAAAAGACGGGTTTTAAATTGTGAAAAAGAGTTGAGGGATTGAAAATGAAAAGGTAAATTATTTCACCATTTTACGCATTGGTTTGTAATAGAATTATCACCGTATATTACCGAACAGCGATTTGGGATAGATAATTTAAAGTTACTCAAAGATCGAAGGTAATAAAGAGAACTTTTTTTAGTGGTAAAAAAATTGGAGAATGACGGAGGGAGGTTTACTTGTTTATGATTTCAGACAAATAGACAATTTAATAAATAAACAAGATCACATAATTTGAGCATTTTTGATAGAAAGTAAAGGATGTCAGAGTGAGAATGATACTGTTGAAAAAAAATTATTTTTAAAGCTTTGTTTTGTAGGTTACATAACCTTTAAAAAGCATTAGACTTGCATTGTCCCCAAACCTGACAAGCGTATCTAAGATGAGATCCGAAAATTGCATGGTATATATTAAGTAGAGTTTCATAATTGACATAGTGGCGAATTTTGGCTAGCATCCCATTTGATCTACACAATTTTACTGCTAATGTTTTTAAGATGAAAGGAAAAAGATAGATCTGAGTCAATTTGGATTCCAAAATATTTTAATGAAACTACGGGAAAGATATTTTGTCCACTTAGTCTAAAGTTATTCCTGTTATACGTTTTAGATTGATTTAATTTAAAAGTAATAAGTTCAGTTTTGTTGGTATTAATACTTAGTTTGTTAGAGCACAAACATTGAAAAAGGTTAGATAAATCATGATTAATAGGTTTGTTAATTTTTTTTAATGATTTGTTTGTTATGAGTAAGTTGGTGTCGTCTGCAAAATGGTAAGCCGTTGAAAATTTTAGAGAGATATTAAGATCATTTATAAAAATAAGGAAAAGCAATGGTCCTAATACAGAACCTGGGGGTACACCCGTGGAGCATTTTATCGGAAAAGATTTGGCATCATTGATGGAGATAAATTGCGATCTATTAAGAAGATATAATGAAAACCATTGCAGAGTATTACCTCGAACACCGTAATGTTCTAATTTACTTAAGAGGATGGAGTGGTCAACAGAATCAAAGGCTTTCTCTAAGTCAAGAAACACTCCACAAGCAAAAAGTTTATTGTCAAGAGCATTTCTAATAGTTTCAGTTATTTTAATAAGTGCATGAGTTGTGAAGTGTTTGTTACAAAATCCATACTGATGTTTGTAAAGAAATTGTTTTTTGTCAAGAAAGCTATAAAGTCTGTTGTACATGGCTTTTTCAAATATTTTACTAATGTTAGATAGAAGAGAAATTGGTTGATAATTTGTGTGGTCCATTAGAGAACCCTTTTTATGGATAGGAATAACTTTGGCTGTTTTAAAAACATCTGGAAAAAAACCTTTGTTAAAAGAATTATTCAATATGGTACAGATAGCCTTGCAAATAACATGAGAAGTAAGTTTAAGAAGGTTTTGATGTTAATAATTTCTTTTATTCCTTTCCATGTATTTTTAATATTGTTGAAATAATTAATATTTTTTTATTATTATTTTTTTTAATTAATATTTTTTTGTTAAAAAATGAGATGTAGTATGACTTTTTAAGCAATTTATTAAGCATTTTAGAAATGCTTAATAAATTGCTAATTTTATTTCTGTACAATTTAAATTTATCGAATAGCTGACATTTTGAGTTGGAATTTTTAGATTTTATATACTTTTTGTAGAGCTTATTTTTAATTGCAATTGACTTCAGAACTCCATTAGTAATCCAAGGTTTAGATATGAGTTTAACTTGGTTTTTGGTCAGTTTTTTGTACGGGGCATGACGATCAAGAATTGTGTTGAATGTTTTTAAAAAGAAGTTCATTGATTCATTGACATCATCACCATTTTTGATATAAAACTTCCAGTCAATATTAGAAATATCCTAAATAAATTCATTATCATTGAAATTCTTCCCGACGGGCATTTGTTTTTAAAAGTTACGATCTAAATGTCTTTTAAATGTCTTTTAAACGTCTTTTAAACATTAATCTTTAAAAGACGTTTAAAAGACGTTTAAAACACATTTAGAACGTAACTTTTAAAAACAAATGCCCGTCGGGTTAAATGGTCGTTTAGCTGTAATAGATTTTTTTCTTTTGAAAAGAGTACTACTAGGAATGCAAACAAACTGTGCCATGTGATCTGAAGTTGATATTGTTACGTTACCAGAAATAAGATTAGGAATTTGAAAATTTAAAAAGATGTTATCAATAATTGTTTTAGATTTACAGTTTACTCGCGTTGGCTGAATTATTGTTAGGTAAAAAGAATAAGAACAAAGTAAATCAAGGTAATCAGATAAAATAAGGGATTCATTGTAAGTCCATGTTAAAGTCACCCATTAACTTAACCTGTTTATTTTCAGAACTAAGTTTTTCAAGTAAAGAATTAAAATAATCAGAAATAAATTCTTTTGGGTTCATTGAAGGATGCCGGTATATGCAGCCAACAATAATATTTTTCTTAAAAGGATTGATGATTTCAATAAAGATAGATTCTAGGTATTTTGGGGTATATACTATAAGATCTCTTCTGACATTGTAGTTTAGATTGGATTGTAAGTATAGAAGAGCACCGCCTTTTTTAGCTTCAGTAGAGCATTGTTCAATGCTATAACCATTTATAGTAATGTCAGCTATAATATTTCGTTAATGTACAATTTAGATTCGGAAATTCCAAATACAGTTAGAAGAATGGTAAGTGAACTTATGAGACTGCGAAGTTCATCAATATGAAAATGCAAATAACCAATGTTTAGATGAAGGTACAGTTCAGAATTTGATTTTAAAGTTTTATTGAGATCAAGAATATCGTAGTATATGCAGTTGGAATAAAAATTAGAGATTTTATTTATATCCTTTAAAAAGTTTTTGAACTGTTATGAACTTTCTAAAGAATTTAAGGTACTAGTTGATAGAGTTTGACATGATATAGTTAAAGAAAATTGCTAAATGTCCAAAAGTGTGCTAAATGGCATATTCTTAATTATGCAGTCACTACAATACCAGTCAGAAGAGTCTATGACAAGAAGGTTATACAAAAATTTGTTGATTGAATTGCACTTAGCATAAACCCAAGAAGAACAACAATCACATAAAATACCTCTTTGATGATTAGTCACTGCTTCATTGCATTGTGAAAAAAACTGTCACATTCTGAATTGCAATGGTTTTACACGTGACGTTATTTGTATTTTTAAAGTGGTCAGACAAACGCTGTTTTTCTAAAATTTAAATAGCTACAAATAAATCAAAAAGGAAATAAAATTATTTTCAAAAAATGTAAAAATATTAAAACAATAATTTTTATTTATATTTCAGCTGTATTGATCGAAATGACCGTGATTTTATTATCTTACAAGTATTCGGTGATTTCATTATCTACAAGTTTGAAGTTTTAGCTTAATACTATGGTACAGAAGTTATACAAAAGCTGAAACTTTTTTGTTTAGTAATTTATTCAAGCGACTGTAAAGAGATTACGGAAGTAAATTGCTATGAGTGAAAAATACAGTGAAAACTTCGATTTTAACGTTTTTACTGTTTACAGAAAGATAAAATAAGAGGTTTTCAGTCATTTATTTAATAATTTAATGCTATAAACAAGGAGTCTGTTTACTTTCAAATAAAAAAGACATTTTTGTAATGTAAATACTTAACACATTTGTTTCAGGTGTTTTTATTACGCTGCCCCGTCGCGCTTTATGTATTTTAGTGGTAGTTTTGTTTTACTTAATGGTTAAAAAAAGATTTACAAAAAAATAATAAATTATATAAGAAAAAGTTAAATTCTACTTTTGAAAAATATATAATAGTAATAGTCGAAAGTGAGCGGAAAGCATAAAAAATTGAAATATAAAAATGTAAATTTTTGTTTTTAAGAAATGCAATTTGTTCCGATCTCCTTAACTTTATTATTATTTTTTTTAAACATCTTCGCTTCCAACAAGGCTGCAAGCAACCACTAATTAGTGTTGGAAGATTGTAGAGCAAGATAATGATTGACAGACGACTTAAAAGATTGCAAACTATATGAATCAGGATAGCAAGATGAAGGAAGCGAATTCCAAAAAACTGATGTTCGAGGAAAAAAACTAGACGAATAGTAGTTTTTGCAGCAATTAGGAACAGTAACAGAAAAATGACTTAATTGAATGACAAGTAACACGAGAATGAATTTTAGTAGATGGCACAAGAGACGCTCTTTAGAGCAGTGCCTATTATAGTATTTGTAAAAAAGAGAAAGAGAAGCAACATTACGACGATGTGACAGAGGTTGAAGGTTGCCTGCAAGAGCAGGTCCAACTATAATTACAATGCGTTTTTACACCTTGTCTAAAAAAGAAAGGGCATCATTAGAAGATCCGCCCCAGATATGACAACAGTATTCCATACAAGGTTGGATTTGAGATTTGTAGAGATAGATAATAGAATCCAGAGTAAGACAGTGTTGAGCTCGATAAAGAGAAGCAACTTTAGCAGATGCTAATTTTGCAACGGATATGATTTAAGGTTTCTAAGAAAGATAAGAAGTAAGAGTTAATCCTAGAAGATGAAGGGTAAGAGACTCATCAAGTACGTTACCGTTCATGAATATAGGAATCTAAATTATTGCGATAACTATTGGCTGAAAAAAATTTAGAGTTTTATCTGAATTAAAGTTCACCAGCCACTGTGAGCCCCATGCTGTAGCAGAATTGGGATCCTTTTCAAGCTCAGATGCCCCCTGCAAGCAATCAGCGGGAGTTGGCTTCTTATCGTGACAATAATAAAAGATAGTATCATCAGCGAACAATGCCACTTTAGATGTGAGAATATCTGGAAGATCGTTAATGTAAATTAAAAAGAGTATAGGGCCAAGGATTGAACCTTGAGGAACCCCTGAGGTTACAGAATAAGAAGAAGAGTGCTGTCCATTGAGGACAACTTTTATACTACGATTGGAAAGGTAAGATTCAATAATCTTATAGGTGTTTCCAGATACACCGTAAGACGAAAGCTTATGGAGAAGACCAGCTTGCCAAACGTTATTAAACATTTTAGAAATGTCAAGAGCGATGGCCTTAACCTCTCCACCTTTATCTAATGCGCGACTGTTAGCAAATCAGTCGTAGAACGAAAGAATCGAAATCCATATTGATGATCAGAAAGTAGGTTATGAGATTCAAGATAAGAGATTAAATCATAAAAAAGGTGGAGGACTAGGATTTTACATACTTGAAAAATATATATTTAAGATAAAAAAACAATTATGCTTAGCAAATGAAAACTATGAAAGTCTTTTTATTCAAATAATTAATAACAAAAATAAAAATACTATAATTGGGTGTGTTTACCGTCCACCATGTGGAGAAATCAGATTGTTTCAAAATTTTATTGAAAAGAGTGTTTTAAACATAAATAAACAAAAAAAAACAATCATGTATATCCGGTGATATAAATTTAAACGCGATGAATTACCACAACTTTCCAAAAACTAAATCGTTTTTTGAAATGTTGTTTAGAAACAATGTCTTGCCAGTAATCAATAAACCTACTCAGTAGATTTATTGACTACTGTCAATATACCTACTGAGATAATATAGTTATTAACAATTACTTAGAAACGTCATTTCAGTCAGGCATTTTTAAAAGAGATATAAGCAATCATTTCCCGATCTACATTACTATTAAAAAAAAATTTATGGATACTCAGCCAAAGTTTACAAATTTAAAAAAACGTAACTTAACCATCAATAATACAAATAAACTATCGAATAAATTAAATTTAGAAAAATGGAATGATGTTTATAATTGTCATAATACAAACGAAGCTTTTAGTATTTTTTTAGCTAAATTTTTAGCGATATTCGACGAAACTTGTCCATATGAAGAAATACAAATTAAGACAAAAGCACTTAATAATCCTTGGATGAATAAAACACTTATAAAGTGTTCTAAAAAAAAACAAAAACTAAACAACAAGTTCTTAAAAAATAAAAGTTCAGAGAATGAGAAAATAAACATCTTCTTAAAAAAACAAAAAAAATGTATTATGGTAAACAGATTAGCAATTCCAAGTTTGATGTTAAAAAAACTTGGTCATTAATTAATGACTTAATGGGCCGAAGTCAAATAAAAAGTTCAGTATTACCTCAAAGAATTAATATTAAGAAATCAGATATACTTTGTCCTTATAAAATATCTAACGAGTTTAATAAATACTTTACAAATGTTGGGATTAGTCTCGCAAACAAAACTATACCAACTTCTACGTCATTTAAGACATATCTAAAAAAATCAACTGATGAAACAATGTATGATAGTGACTTGACTTTTCTTAAATTTGACGCAGCTTATTTTTCTTTAAAAAAAAATAAATCTCCAGGGTTTGATAAAATTCCCAGTAATATCCTTATATCTAACAAAAAAAAGCATTACAAAACCTTTGTTTCACATAGTAAACCTATAATTAGATCAAGGAGTATTTCCTGATATACTTAAACTTGCGAGAGTATACCCAATTTATAAAAATAATGATCGCGCCGACGTATCAAACTATAGACCCATATCGGTACTTTCTGTTTTCTCAAAAATCTTCGAACGTGTAGTTTATAATAGAATATTTGATTATTTTACAAAAAAACAAATTTTTTAATCCAAAACAATTCGGATTTCAAAAAAAACATTCAACAGAACATGCCATTATTGAATTAGTCGACCAAATAACTGATGGTTTTGAAAATGATAAGTTTACTCTCGGAGTATTCATAGATTTATCCAAGGCATTCGACACCGTTGATCACTCTATTCTGTGAGAAAAACTAAAATAGTACAGGGTATGCAATAAATTATATCATTGGATAAAAAGTTATCTATCTAATAGAAAACAAAATGTTCAAAACAAGAAATCTGGAATACTGAATATTCTGTGTGGAGTGCCTCAAGGATTGATCCTAGGACCGCTCTTTTTTAATTTATGTTAATGATTTTAATAATGCATCATTAAAACTAAATGCTATCATGTTTGCAGACGATACAAATCTATTTTTATCTAACTGCAATATTAATCAACTTTATGCTGACATGAACATTGAATTAGAAAAAGTAAATGATTGGTTCAGGTCAAATAAACTTTCTCTTAACGTTGAAAAAACACAATATACCTTGTTTCATAAAAAAACACAAGAAGAAAACCTTCCTCTAAAACTGCCAAAACTTATTATAAATTATAAACAAATTAAAAAACAAGATACTATAAAGTTTTTAGGAGTATCATTTATCATGGCTCCCACACATAAAATATATACAATCAAAAATTAGTAGAACCATTAGTATTATGTATCGAACTCGCCCATACTTAAATTCACATAGTCTAAAACTTATACACTTCAGCTTAATTCTTTGTTACATTACTTATGCAAATATTACGTGGACAAGTTGTCCACCAACAAAACTTAAAAAAATTCTTTCCTTACAAAAACATACTTGTAGAATTATATACAACAAAAAAAAGGGGGACCACACTAAACCTTTAATGATGGATATGAAAATGATGAACATATATCAGATAAATATTTTCCAACACCTAAACTTTATGTATAAATATACCAATAATCTAACTCCTGAAATCTTCATAAGTAAATTTAATATGAGAAGTATTTTTTAAGAATAAATCAAAGTAACACATATAAATTACCTAAAAAAGTAAACAAATACACAAAATATAGTATAACTTATAGAGGTCCCTAGCTATAGAACTCTTTTCTGAAAGATAATTTAAATATGGAAAAATCTTTAAATTCATTTCAGTTTCAAACAAAAACTTACGTTCTAAATCTTACGGATTAATTTTTATTTTTGTTTACAAAAAACTTTTTTTTAGCATTATATCTGATTATTTAACAGTTTGTATTTTTAAATATTATATGTAATCTTTATATATTATATGTTGAATATAATATCCTATATTTAATTGGAAATTTGTATTTAAATATATTCTTTTATAACTTTTTGTGACTATTAGTATTTATTAATATTATATCTTTTTAACTATATATATATATATATATATATATATATATATATATATATATATATATATATATATATATATATATATATATATATATATGTATATATATATATATATATATTTTTTACTATATGTTCTTTATTCACTATATGTATTTTTAAATATTATATCTTCTTTTTTGACTAATTGAGGGTGTTTTTACTTTTAATTGATACATCTTCTTTTTCTCTACTTTTATTCTTAAATATTATATCTTCTTTGTTACTATTTCTTTTTTTTTTTTCCTAAATTTTCTACTTGATTTATTAATCATATATTACCATATATTATTGTTATGATCTGTAGGGGCTCTATGAAAAGATTAGGTTGGTATTTTGCCATCCATATCTTCTTTGAGCTCCTGACTGTTTATTACTTGTACATTTGTAATTATATTTTATTTTTGGTGAAAGAAAATTGTAATTTATATAAACAGCAAAATAAAAAAAAATAAAAAAAAAAAAAAAAAAAAAAAATTAAATGTTTGTTAATTAAAGATTCAAAAACCTGCTTTTGATAGAAAGAAGACTAATGAGACGGTAGTTAGACGAATCGGATCGCTCTCCAGAATTTTTAAAAATAGGTTGAAATAGGTTAAAAATAACAGATGGTCCAAGTCTGAACCATACAAAAAAGGTGGAATTACAGACTTGCCCTTATTATTGATACTATTAAAGATTCTTCAGAAGTCACGAGAGCCTAATTTTTGTGATGAAATACAAGATTTCATGGTCTGAGAATAGCGGGCTTTGGCGTAAGACAAAACCTTACAATGGTTCTTAGCAGTAATAAACAGACGTCTGTTTTCTGGAGAATTGCTTTGCTGATAGATATGGAAGTAATGGTTTCAATTGGCAATTGCAGCAGCACAATGTGAGGAAAACCATGGAGAAGAGTGAGGCTTGACCTGGAATTGTCGAGAGGGAATAAACGATTCCATGCCAGCTTGAATCCACGTAGTTATGTAAAAAGCACATTTGTCAACAGGAAGACGAAAGATTTCTACCCAGGGTCCATCACGAAGAAAATTACGGAAAGAGTCCCAGTCAGTTTTAAAGTAGTTGTAAGATGTACAATGACAGGGGGATTCTGATGGTAAAGAAGAATGAGATAATAGTATTAGAGGGATCAAACTATGATCGGAAGCACCTAAGGGTGAATGTGGAGAAACTGAGCACTGACTAGGATTAGAAACAAGACATAAATCAAGTAGAGAAGGTAAATGATTCGGGTTGTCTGGAAAGCGAGTTGGAAAGTTGACTATTTGAGTTAGGTATTGAGAAAGACAAAAGTTGTGGGCTTTAATGCCTGCAGAGTTACTGACACTAAAGCCAAGCCATACAATCAAAGGTGATAGAGTGAAGTGGTGCTAAACGAAAGCACATAAAAGAGTAGTCTGTGGATTCGAACCTAGTTTCCCGACAAATGGATGAATTCTTACGAATGTAAATGCCCAGGCCGAGCATGTGACTATTGGAGTCTTTACGAATTAAAGGAAGATAACCATCAACACTAAGATCACAAGATGAGAGAGCTGAACTCAAATAAGTCTCACAAAGAGCAAGTAGGTCTGGTGAACTTTGCAAGAGATAAGACTCAACAGAAGAAAAGTTACTTCGAAGACCACGAATATTGGTGAATAATAGGTTTAGCGAACTTGGTGATGACTGTGGTTTTTTGTGTTTTATAGTTTTTGTTACTTTATTCATTTTTAAATTTGTAAAGAACTTGACTCGAAACATAGATAGTACTTAGTACACTATTTTATAGCCCAAGCAATTGCCTCATTACTACTAATAAACCCTTAGCCGTAACAAAGGGCTCCAATGTGGCCTTGGCAATGCACACCCAAAGTACAAACAGGGTTACCACCCGTGCGAAACATGGCACTGTTAGTACTTTAATATTTTTTAGCTGTTGATGGAATCAGCCTCTCTGTGAGCTACTACAGAGTTTGGGAAACCTGACTACCAACCGGCCTCAGAAACATAAAACTGAGTTTTAGAGCTGTACCCTCATTTGGAGATAATAGAATGAGTTGCCTAGTCATAAAAACAGAGACACAAGCAAAACCCATGTATCGAGTCAAGAAGATCCAGCGTTCAACATCCTAAACTGGAAACAATATATTAAAAATACATCTGCTCCAGCCTAATAGATGAAGAAGGGGTGCGAGGCTGGTCAACAGATAGAATCTGTTTACCCTTTAAGATAGCCCTTAAGATACCCCTTAAACAGATAGAATCTGTTTACCCCTTAAACTACGCTGAGCATACGTATTAGTAATACAAACTCAACCTAAAATTACGGTGAAACTTATGAGTTTTTAATATAAATATTTCAATATAAATCAATATGAAATATAATTATTTCAGCTAAACTAAAATAATCAATGTGAAAGGTAAGTGTTAATATAATACTAAAACTGAGATATACAATTTTGAGAGTTTACATATTCTAAAATGACAAATTTCATCACTTAAATCGTTGTACAGCATTATCGTCCACGTCCAAACATTAAACGTGACTAAAAGATTAAAGACGGAATTCTCGGAGTCGATCGCGTCTTCTATATATATATATATATATATATATATATATATATATATATATATATATATATATATATATATATATATATATATATATATATATATATATATATATATATATATATATATATATATATATATATATATATATATATATATATATATATATATATATATATATATATATATATATATATATATATATATATATATATATATATGTATATATTGTTTAAAGCAGTTAAGACCATCAATGTATGACAAATGTAAACGAGTTCGACTCTGAGAACGAGTTCAGCCTTTAATTTACAACAATTTTAAAATCTACAAATTATAATTTCATAATATTTAAGTAGAGAAACTAATCCTAATCATCAAAATCTTATTTTTCGAATTCAGACAAAACACAAACTAAGAGGGGCTCAGCGTCAAAAAAAAGAAAAGAAAAAAATCATTTGTGACCATAGCGCAATAGTTAGAGCGTTTGTTTTTTAAGCAGGAGATCAAGGTTCAAAACGAGGTTTGGACATATTTCGCGTCTCAGTCAAGAAGGAGACGTGAACCTTTACGGTTAAATACACTTCCACGGTGCTCTGTGACAAGACCGTTAGGACTTCTTCGGGGACCTAAATAGTAAATAAATAAAAAAAATGATGAGAAACAGATGATGCAGAAAGTGAATCAGAATCTGAAGCTGATAGCATAGATGAAGGCAGTTACCAATTGTTTGCCAAAAATAAATAAGACTCAATGGACCAAGGAGGTGAAGATACCCGTGACCCGGATCCTAATAATGACAGTGACAGTATAAATGAAGAAATGATTGAAGATCTTCTTTTTCCTGTTGTATTGTCATTTCTTGATATCGGCTTTTTGAAATTTGACAAAAAAACACTGCAACCTGTCATGCCGCAAAGTCTTAGAACTGAGATCATAGCTAGCGGATCTCATTTATTTCAAAACAAGAATCAAAACAAGAATGGACCTTTTTGATTGCAAACTCATGAGATAAATTACAAAAACTATAAAAGTTTTTACCAAAATCTTATTAAAAAAGCTAAAAACAAATACTACAGTAATGAAATCATTAAATGCAAATTTAATAGTAAGAAAACGTGGTCCATCATTATTGAGATAATGGAAAGAAAAAAATAAATTTAACTTCTTTATTAAAAAGAATTAATATTAAAAATACAGACATATTCTGTAAAAAACAAATATCTGAAGAATTTAACAAATATTTTATAAATATTGGTCCTAATCTTGCTTATAAAATAAGTCCAACATCTGATTAATTTAAACTTTACCTAATTCCTACAAATAACGCCATCATTTACGATAAGGAATTCAACTATAAAGAATTTGAAGCCTTTTTCTCTTTAAAAAAAAAGAAAGCATCAGGATTTGATGAAAGAATTAGTGATTTAGTTATCTTTAATAAAACTAGTCTAAGCAGACCTCTGATCGATATACTTAAGCTCTCAATAACATCTGGGATTTTCCTGATGTCCTTAAATTAGCAAAAGTAATCCGCATATTTAAATGTAATGAACATTCGGATATATCCAACTATAAACCTATGTCAATACTTTCTGTTGTTTCAAAACTCTTTGAACGTGTAATTTATAATAGAAATTTTTTTTCTTTTTAATAATTTCGATTATTTTAAAATGTCACAGTACAATTATATGCCGTATATATGGTGTTGCAATTTAAAAAATTCCAATACCAGTATAATTAAAATAAGAAAAACACTCACATATATAAGTATAAGCATATATACACTTACAGATGTATAGATGCGCACATATATAAATTGCTAACAATTAAACATAAGCTATCTGAAAGAAGATCACAAGATCTTGTCGTCAGAACCTTATATAATACAAGCAAGCAAAATAAAGACTAGTATAACATACAAAAAATAAAGTAAAACAAAAAAATAAAAAAGTAATAAAACCAAAGTCAAATAAAAATTTTCAAAATATTAGAAGTATCTAAGTATATTATCAAGTGAAAAAATACATATTTTAAGATAGACCTTGAAAATATAAAAGGAAGTTGGTTGATCGAGATTTCGCAGAACAATATTATTCTATAGGTGGGGTCTGCGATAAGCAATGCAAAATTGATTAAATTTTATGTGACAAAACGGTACATTTAAAAAATTTATGTTTCGCATATCGTATTTGTTGTTAGGTTTGAGTTTAAAAATATTATTAAAAGCGGTTGGGGATAAATTATTTCTCCACATTGATTTCAAATAAATTAAATAATCTCATTTCAGTAAAAATAGGTTTTGTATGTGAAACGATCAGCATAGTTAATTATGCGGATCGCATATTTTTAAAGACGATAAAGAAGTTTTAATTTACTTTTAACAGTACCCACCCAATAGCATAATTTATGTAATTGTGGATAAAACAGTAGTAAAGTTGGCTTCAGCAGTTTTTATTAAGGTAGTTACGAGCTTTATATAGAATCCCAATGTTTTTTGAAATTTTAGTAGTAACATAATTAATGTGTTGATTCCAGGAGATGTTTTCATCGAGATAAACGCCTAAGATGTGAGTAACAGAATCATTTTTTATTTCAATTTCGTCTATTTAAAGTTATGGCAAGTTTATTGGTAATAATCGCTTTTTTGCATACAAATGGAATATTTGGTTTTATTAAATTTTAAAGTCCATTTGGTTTTATTAATATTTAAAATTAGCTCCTTACATTTAAACCAGTTTGATATATGTTTTAGTTCTTTATTCATAGTGGTAAAAAGTTCATATATATTACTGCTTGAGAAGAATAAGTTGGTATCATCTGCGTACATGATACTTATAAGGTTGGAAGCTTTATTCAAATCATTTATATATATCAGGAAAAGTAGGGGTCCGAGGATTGAACTATGAGGAACACCGCATACGAAATCAAAATAATTATTTTGATAACCATCGTTACTAATTACAAATTTTTTCTTTTTGTTAAGTAGCTTCTGAACCGTACCTTTAATTCCATAATATTTAAGTTTTTGCAGTAAAATATAATGATCTACAGTGTCGAAAGTTTTTGATAGGTCAATGAAGAAACCTAACAGGTGGTGTGATTTTTCAAAAGATTTCGAGATTCACAAACTGGATTGTTGAATGCTCTGTTGAGTTACCTTTTTTAAAGCCGAGTTGTTTGTTATATGGTAAGTTATTTTTGTTGAGATGTTTGTATATTCTATTAGACATTATTTTTTCTAAAATTTTTAAAAATACCGAAAGAACAGATATGGGACTATAGTTGCTACTATTCAATCTATCACCCTCTAAAGAGTATTTTTAGCAACTTTTAATTGTTCTGGAAGTAAAGAAGCTTTAAAAATTTTAATAAACATATTTTAGTATATCGAAACAGTCTATAATTACATTTCCATTAATTTCATCTGCTCCTGTTGCTTTGTTTCTTTTCAAGGAATTCAAAGTTACTTCAAATTTCTCAAAAGGTAATTCTGAGGTTAACTCATCGGAACAAATGCAATTATCCATAGGGACGAGAAAATCATTAAAAGAAGTTGTCGTATTTGGAATCTTATTTGATAGAGAAGGTTCTATCCCAATAAAAATTTTATTACAATATTTATTCACAACATTCCTATAAATCAGCTGGTGTATTCACTAACTGGAGAACGATTAAAAGATCATGAGAATAGCCGCTGTCACCGTCACAAATTTACTATATGAAAAGAAGCTGAACGAAGAATAATTTATGGAAAAGGAATAGATTCAGAACTCGAAGCCCAAATTTAATCTGAAAAGCAACACTGGCGAAACGTCTTTAAAAAAATTCTTTCTCGTATTAAAGTTCTTGCTTCTCAGAACATGGCTTTACGTGGTCATGGAGAAAAAATTAGTACTGCTGATGAAGGAGCCAGTATTGGAAACTTTCTTGCCCTTTGGAAACTCCTTGTTAAGTATGATCTTCTTATTGCAAACTATCTACTGCATTCTAAAGAAAATCCAGGGTCCGTCTTTTATCTGTCATCCAAACATTCAAAAAGTTCATTAACCTACTTGCCAGTACTGTTAAAGATAAGCCCCTCACCAGTATCCAAAGAAGTAAGTATTTTGGTATCTTACTTGATTTGACTCGTGATCTGGGACATCAAGAGCAATTATCCGAAGTAATAAGATATGTGGACATTCATTTTATTACCAAGAATGTTGTGATCAGAGAGTCATTTATTGGATACATTGAAATCCATGCCAAAAATGCAGCAACTCTTGAAACTGTTAATAATGAGAAACTTGAATCGGACAACCAACAACTGGCAAATTGTAGACCCCAATGTTACGACAACGCTGCTGTGATGACAGGACATATCTCTAGGATTCAACAACGAATATGCGACCAAAAACGACTACATGATCCCACAATTAGCTTTAAAGATGCAGCATCTGATATGGAAATGTTGGAAAATTATCTCAAAGAATTTCGTGATTATTTATGCTTAAATGCAATTGAGTATAGCAAGGATAGATGTATAGAATTGAAGTTAAGCAGAGAGTCACCTGATATTATTCGCGACGGCGAATAATGTCAAGTAAAAGGGCTGGAGATCACCTCTTTGCTGAAGATAAAGTTGGCAAGAGTGTCACCACTCTGCTGAAGATAAAGTTGGCAGAGTTTTGAAAATGATATTGGATTGTTTTCAACAAGAACTAACAACTCGTTTTAGACGATTAAATGATCTCAATGAAAAATTTGGATTCTTGCTCGATGCGAGAATATTGCTTAAGAGGGACAGTGATGAAAAACAAGAAAGTTTGCTGCAACACTGTTTGGATCTGGAAAACTTTTACAGTACAAATATCAGTGGAGCAGAATTATTTACTGAAATTGTATACTGTCAGATTCTGCTTAAATTTCGTGGGGGCCCAATACCAACAACTCCGCTGGATTTACTTTCATTTATTTTGTCATACGGAGATGACGTTCTTCCAAACTTACGCATTGAATTACAAATCTTGATCACAATTGCAGTGTCAATAGCCAGTTTGCATTATGATAACTATTTGCGTTTTTTGAAATGAAATTTGTCATATACTTGGAAAAATTAGGAGTATTTTTTTTAGCTCGCATGTCTATATATATATATATATATATATATATATATATATATATATATATATATATATATATATATATATATATATATATATATATATATATATATATAAGTATAAGAATATGACAGTAAAAGAGTTATATTCAAACAAAAATTATATTAAAAAAATTTGTGGGGTTGCTGAAAAATCTCCTCCCCTTACTTGATCGTCTGGATCCGTCACTGACATATGGTGATAGAACATATCGGCTAAAGTTGCATTTAGTTTGTTAAATCATGTTTTAACTTTGGTATCCGCCAATTATTTAACACGTCATTTTATTTTTTTGAATAATTTTCTTTTCGAAAAAATCTTTTAAGTAAATTTAGAATAGCAGTTAAAAAACTTTGTCTGCTCGGCAGAAAATGTTTTTTGGTTTGGCAATTGAGTTTGACGAGTTCTTAGTAAAATATAAAATCCAAACATATCTATTTTAAATTAAAACTAATTTGAACTGAACTGGTGTTAAATGACAATACTTCGCCAAATATCGTGATGATTCTTGTGGCCCATATGCGGAAAAATTGAGACCAAAAATAAATGAACAACGCAAGTAGCTGTTTATATTATAATTTACACTTGTGATAAACTCGAATAAACCCCAAATAATGCTGAAAATATAAAAATACATAGATAAATATTGACGTTAATAAGGGAAAAAGATGCAAAAAATCAACAACAAACTATATAATTACAAGATATAAAAAAGATAATCTTACACGATCTACGCGCACAGTTGTTAAGTTTTAAATCAATCCTGGATTTTAAGTTGCTTAAAGCTGCTTTTATGGAAACATACATTGTCATTTTGGAGTAAACGGAAATGTATTCTTTAAGAAATCCAGCTTGACGCTGAATGTAAGTATTGCAATCAATTCCATCAACTAACATACTTTTATAACCATTTAAACGCTTAATTTCATTTCTTATACTTTTAATATCTTGATTTAATAACAAACTAGCATCATTCAACGATTGCTGACATCCTGTATATAAGTTAATCAATTATAAAAAATATATATTAGTAAATGTTTAAAAAATACACATGTTAAAAACTCTTTTAAACATTTTCCAACGTTCAGATAATTATCGTTATAATTATTCTTATAATATTAGATACAGTTATCGTTTCTAGTTAGATTTTAAGAAAACTAATACTAATACAGTTAATATAAAAATAAGCAATGGTTATAATCAGTTTAAACAAGTGTATATACTTATATAAACTGCGTTTATACGAATACATTAATTAGGTAACCTAATTAATAGTATGAATTACACATTCTAACAGCTTGCGCTATAGCACAAGCTGTTAGAATGTGCAATTCATACTATTAATTAGGTTACCTAATTAATAATATGAATTGCACATTCTAACTAGTAATATATCTTTCTGTATTCTCTTTATAACTTTATAACTCTACTTTTTCTGACTCTAATTCTTTCGTTCTTCTTAAAATCACTTACTCTTGATCTGCAAAGCGGGTCTTTTTAGTAAGCCGAACTCGTCTTTGAAGACCGTGGTAATGTGACCTCTGTATGGTAGTTAGCGGAGGAGGATAAACCACAATACCAGAAAACAAATATTTATACAAATCTTTTTTGTTTTTAAAAAAACACAAAATATTTAAGTAGAAAGATAGTGAAAAGAAGTAACCGAGCCAAGTAATATTAATAAAAATCTTTTTTTTTTTTTAAATTAAACAAAACAAAAAAACAAACAAACTACGAGATGTTCCAGTAAAAAGATGGCGAAAAATAATCATCGCCCGAAATAATTACTCAAATGTTGGCGATCACCATAGATCGGCTGAAATGAAAAAATCGAAAAGTAGACAATCAAATTATGTTTCAGACGATTAGTAAATTTATATTTGCTGATAGATGTACCATTTATAAATTTACATTTTAGTCAAGTTAAGCCTATTTTTTACTTGCAAAACGCTTTATAAATGACAATATCTGCAGATTATTATTATAAAATCAACTAACATACAAGAAAGGTTATTTAGACATTTTTTTATAGCTTTCCTTAAAATCAATTATTTGAATAAACCAAGAAACAATTATTTGAATAAACCAAGTTGCATAACACGGTTTTCAACTCTGGTAATCTTTAAATAAAAAAGTACTCAAGAAAATGAAATATATTGCTAATCAAAGTAATTAGCTATTTATTTCATATTCTTCCAGTAATTTATCTAAAACACACGATCGACCTTGTCCACTTAATAATAAAATTTGATGTAGGCCACATGAACCGTTGAACGATAGCCACACTCGATTCGGCGTAAATATGAGTTATGGGCGGTTTAGGTATTTATACCACTAAGGTGGCAGCCACGTATAGCATACATGTGGCTATAATACTTATAACGCTTAAGTATTTTAAATACTATAACTATACATGGCCATTATCTATGCCAACCCATAAATCACACGTGATAAGCATCAAATTTACTTGTCGATCAGTACCACAATCAATAGCTAGAATGCTAAGCAGCTTTTATCAACCTCAGAAAACATGAGAAAGTAAAACAGTAAATTAGAGTACTAAGCACATAGGAAAACTTTATAAAAAAAAATTACAATCTGGCACAATAATCAAGAGTATAATAAATTAAGAAAAAAAAAAAATAAAGCCAATAAATTTTAAAAATTTATTAGCAAGCATATTGCTGTTGTTGCAAATAAATGGTTTTACATTTAAAACCTTGTTATATTTTTATAGCAAGTATTCATTATTTAAAACTTGAAGCTTTTAAAAATTATTTACTACCAAATAGTAACCTGCAAATAAAATTACACACTTTAAATTGGATTATGTTTTCTATTTGCTTGAAAGTACATCTACATACTTTAAATTTAAAAATGCTACTCTTTCTGATGCAGTGGCCGCACAGTATTTATAATTTAAAGAAAATATTTTAATAAAAAATCATTTAGAAAGTATGAAAGCTTATTTAAATCTTAGTTTTTACTATTGCTACTATTAATCTTTACCTTGAACTTTCCATTTATTCCATGATTTCAGTTTTTTTAACCAAGTTTCATTCTGTTGAGCAGAAATATCACTAATGCTGGGTTGCATATTGGACCACCTTTCACATTGAAGCGACTTAGCAATTCTAATCTCTAAATGATAAACAATTAAACATATATCATTAGAGTTACAACTTTATTTAGTTTCCCCTTGTTACCTCTATAAAAAAAAGTCACTTCGCATTACCGTTTATTATAGAGTGTCTTTTAATTTCAATTTTTACTTATATATATATATATATATATATATATATATATATATATATATATATATATATATATATATATATATATATATATATATATATATATATTTATATATTTATATATATATGTTTATATGTATACATACATAGCCTGACTCACAAGGGAGTGCTGCTACATCGACTGAGGGTTTGGTTAAGCCAGGCATCTAGATCAGGCTTGGGGTTAGGGTTACGGCAAGGTTTAAATTTGGTTATATTATTGTAATTAATTGTTTTTGTAAATAGATGAAGTTAAAAATGAAATATAATATATAAAATATATATATATATATATATATATATATATATATATATATATATATATATATATATATATATATATATACATACACACATATATTTATGTATATATATATATATATATATATATATATATATATATATATATGTATATATATATATATATATATATATATATATATATATATATATATACATACACACATATATTTATGTATATATATATATATATCTATATATATATATATATATATCTATCTATATATATATATATATATATATATATATATATATATATATATATATATATATATATATATATATATATGTATATATATATGTATATATATATATATGTATATATATATATATATATATATATACACATATATATATATATTTATATATATATATATACATATACATATACATATATATATATATATATATATATATATATATATATATATATATATATATATATATATATATATTTATTTATATATATATATATAACCCAGTGCTGTCCCATGTCCTGCTGCCTTGAAGGATGTGCTTTTCTAGGCAAAGACTAGGAGAAAAAAACTCTAACTTAAATTTTCCTACCTTCGGGCACTTGCTTGAATAAAGGCTGGGGTTGACTAATAGTAAGGTTTCCCAAACTCTGTAGTAGCTCTCAGAGAGCTGATTCTATCAACAGCTGTAAAATATCAGAGTATTATCAGTTCCACTTTGCACATGTCACTGTTAGTGCTTTTGGTGTGCATTATTGAGGCAACATGAAAAACCCTAAGTTACAACTTTGGATTAATTAGCAAGACAGAAAAAACTGCATAGCTATTTCTTGGGATGCTTTACTCTATTTTAAATTATACCCAAGGTAACAAAAGTTATTAAACATAAAAAATCATCACTACCATTGTACTGTTTCAATATATCTTTCACAATTATTTGTGGTTTTCAAAGTAACTTTCCATCATTTGAATCTTACCTTTTGCAAAATTTACTAGAATCTTTGTGAGACTAGTTTTTATTCAGCTGTTTATTCTTTAGATTCTTTAGTATTAATGGCTAAAATCCTTTGATTCACAATAATTTCAATAGTCACATGCTCGACTTGGGTGTATACTTATGCAACAACTCACTGATTTGTTGAGAAATTAGGTTTGAATCTTCTTACCATTCTTTTATATTTAGCATCTCTTCACTCAATCATCTTTCTCTTATTTCTTTATTGTTCTCCTTCTTTTTAACCTTATTGTTATCGTCCTCCTGCTTCTCAAAACTTCTTCTATATGTAATTCCTAATGAAATTAACAACTAAACATTTCTCTTCTCTATCTGACTGCCAATGCTGTTGTTATTATAACTTAAATACTCATCACACTAAACGGCTTAGCACTAACACCACTGACCCTGCTGGCACTAAAGCCCATAACATCTGTATTTACCAATCTTTCACTCAGATAATTAATTTTGTGACTCTTTTTCCAGACAACCCTAACATTCACTACTTAATTTGTTTTTTCCATCTGACTCTAGCGTTCAGTTTCTCTTTGCTCTCCTGTATATGCTTCCAACCATGCAATGGTTTCTATAAATCTTTCATCTCGCACATCTTTTCAGACTCAGCCTATCATCGCACTACTTGATACTACTCTAAGACTGATCTAAGAGATTAAGGATTAACTCTAAGGCTGACTGGGATTCTTTTTGAGATTTCATACACGATGGTCCTTGAGAAGATGTCTTTTGACTCTTCGATAATAAAAGTCCTCCTACCTAGCCTCCTAGATACAGGCTTTTAGAAGGATTTTTCACTTCTATATATAGAAGGAATAAATTCTTTTGTATATAGAAGGAATAAATTCTTCTACATATAGAAGGATTTATTCCTTTTTGTAGGTTTCAAGTGAAGCCTCGTTCTACACCTTGATTTTCATCTTCTTTTGCTGCTGCTGTACCTAATTGTAACCTTTTTTTTCATTTTTTCAAAAAAATAAATAATTTTGAGAACTAAGATCTAAGTCGGATGATGAGCTCCAATATTCTTAGTTTACTAAATTTTCTCGAAAGATAGGCTCTAGAGACTTTTGGAAAACCTTTGATGGTGTCATTAAACATTTTAATGGTGTCATTAAACATTTTAATGGTGTCATTAAACATTTTAATGGTGTCATTAAACATTTTATCTTTATTTCATGGGTTTGATATTATTACCTCTCCCAAGAATAAGATAGAGCTACTTGCAAAGAATCGTTTTTCTAATTTAGTGAATTAGAATATTTAATTCTTGAATCTAATAGCCATATTCCTCATGCCTTTCCAGTTAAACTGGTTTTAGACATTTAAATCAAATTAGCTTCCGTTGCTTCAATTTTTTATTTATTAAACTCTTCTTATCATAAACAAAATTTTGGAGTCTTTAATAAACAAATACTTAATCTCTCATTTTAAATCTAATAACCTACTTTCTAATATCAATATGGATTTCAATATTCTTGTTTTACAACTCATTTTTTAATTGTAATAACTGATCGTTTATATTGTGTCTTAGATGTGGAGACGTTAAGGTTATCACTCTTGACATTTCTAAAGCCTTTGATAAAGTTTGGCATGACTATCTTTTCCATAAGCTCTCTTCTAACGGTGTATCAAGTAACATCTTTAAGATTATTGAATCCTTCTTACCAATTGTAGTATAAAATTTGTCATCAATCGACAGCACTTTTCTTCATTTCCTGTAACTTATGGGATTTCTCAAGGCTCTATACTTGGCCATATACTTTTTTAAATTTACATTAACGATTTCACAGAAATTCTCTAAGGTGGCAGTGTTTCCTGATGATGCTAACATTTATTCTTGTCTTGATAAGAAGCCAACACTCTTTGATTGCTTGGATGGGGCATTTGAGCTGAAAACAGCCTTAACCTCTCCACATCTATCTAATAATATGATCTAATGCATGATATGAGTTATATCTAATCCATCATAAAAGTTATTATAACCTATTAAAAATATTTCAAACTAGTTAAAAAAAGTTTAAAAAAACAAACAAAAAAATTAAATAAAAAACAAAAAAACAAACAAGCAGTAAACAAACAAATGATTTGTTTATTTACTGTTTTAATAAATCTTTTTGTCTGAAAATTTTTTATATTAAAATTATATAATTTTAAAAAATATACTCATAAAAAAATTTGCATTTTAATTTTTTAGCACTAGAGATTAAAAAATCATCAGTTGTGATGTTTTTGTTAACATTGCAATACTGCTTTAATAAAAAAAAATTAAATTACACATTGTTACCATGACTATTTAAATTAAACATTGTTACCATGACTATTGTAATGGACAAAATTGTGATTAAGTACAGGAAATATCTATAAAATGAAACTTTTTTTTCTCTTTTAAGTATTGTTTTAAAAATGTGATTTTATACACATAAATATCTTTTGTAAATGATAAAAAAATTTTTACTCTAATCACATGCGTGAAAAATAAGAAATCGAATGTGAGCTAACAAACAGAATTGACTAAAAAATACTTTTTTTTGACATTTAAAATTTTTTTTTTTGTTTAAACTTTAATTTTAGTAATAGTTCTTCATTATTGAACTTTATAAATACAAAAATAACTTATTGCATGAAAATTAACAAGTTTGTATTTTGTTTTTACAGACCTGTAATTTCACAAGTGCAAAAAGTGCAACCACTGTGAAATTACACTGTGCCTCAGATATTTAAGCAGCCCAAAATATCCAAAACCACATTTTATTTAAAAGCACATTTAGTATTAAATCGAAAACATTAATAGATCAACAAAATGTTCAACAGCCGTTTTTTTTTAAGTGAACAAAATTTAGTTTTTAGGGGCAACAATCATAAACTTTAAGCTAAAATTGATGGGAATATCTCTTTTAAAGTATAAAAGCCGTAGATAGCAGATAAAAGAAATAATTCTTGTTCCAGATGGACACCCAGATTGTAAAACTCATGCTGCATTTTTAATAAAACAAATAAATTTTTATGAATTTGTTTGGTAATCAAAGCTTCACAGAAATAAATGTTATAGTGCAGTTTAATGCACTATAACATTTATTCACTATAACTTCTTGTAATACTATAATATTAACAAGTAGAAACAAAGATTGTCTTAATAAATCACAAGGACCAAGTTTACCATTACCAAAATGGAGAGTAAACTCAGGAGATTAGCAGACTATTGTTATTATACAGGCCATAAAAATAAAGCAAATGACAATTATGGCAATATTGATGATATACCAAATGAAGAAAATAAACAAATAGATGAAGAAATTGATACAGTTAAATAATGTGATGATATTAATATACCGGATCGAATATCTGAAACTGAAGACAAGTATAACCATCTAACTCAAACAACTAAAGATAATTTTTAACAATATGATTTTAATAAATTTATTGGTAAAGTAAAAGATTCATTGCAAGAATGAATTGAATAGTATAATAATTTAAATCTAGTTTGGTTTAATAATAAAAAGCTAAAAAATACAAAAACAAACGAGTTCAATACAAATTGTTCAAATCTGGTCAAATACTTAGAAAATGATTTTGAAGAGGTGGATTTCAAATATGAACTTTCTATTTTGAGATATATTTAGAAGGTTATACTATTATATAGATTTTGGAAGAATTATATCCCTTTGTATGTATCATATATTGAATAATTTTACAAATTACTATTACCGTAGCTTATAGTGAATGATCATTTTCAAAACTAAAATTAAAAAATTATTTGCTTTCTAAAATGTCACAATAAAGACTTTCAGGATTAGCAATACTGTTGATACAATACTGCCAGAACAATTGATTACTATGTTATAACTGATGAGTTTGCAAGCAAAAGGGCTAGGAAAATTGCTTTATAATTTTTTTGAATAACTTTTATTTAGAAATAAAACCCAACATAAAAAAAAAAAAAATTAAAAGATTAAATAATAGCAAAAAACAATGTTGAAGTTACATACAATAATTTTAAAAAATAAAATAAGCATATCAAACTTTAAAGGGAGAATGGTTATAAATGGAGAGGGGGGAATAAGAATTTTAGTATATCTAATAAACAGGAAAATTTTAAAAAAAAGATGGGTGGGAATTTTTTGCAGAACACAAACAGAATATTTTAACCCAAGTGTGGTTATTAAATGCGCGTTTTTTAACAGCTGCATTCATCATAATAATAAGATAAATAAACAAAAAACTCATTATTGACAAATTGAAATTTACAAAATTTTTTAAAGATTGACTTTTTTTTAAAGTACTGATTACACTAAAAGTTTTTTATTTTTATGACTGATAATTCTTATCATATTTTATTAAGTTTTAAGATATTGTTTTTTTGTTAATAAAAAGTAAAATTTAATAATTGAGAAGGTCTTAAAAAGCTTGATGTGGTGGAAAAAATTTGAGAAAACTAATAAACGCCACAGCCACCTTGTCTCCGTGTACTAAACACCTAAGAGTATATACATTTTTAAAAAAAAATATTCTTTAGCTAAATACAGCAATTTTATAATATTATTAAAGTAATAAAATAGAAGAAAATCATAAAGCTAATTCTTAAACTTTTTCAAAATTTTAATAATTTTATGAAATTTTTAGCTTACGCATTTTCCAAATTACACCTTATTTGTCATGATTATTTGTTTAACCTAGATTTTTTTTTTTTAAACAGTCAACCATGACCAGCAAGTATTCATTTTGGGAGGTCAAAACAGCAATTTCTGCATTTCAGGCAGTCATTGATCATTGACTGGCCGTTATTTTACACGCTGCCAGAAGACAAATTTATGAATTCTATGTTTCGATTTTTATTAAAAATTTTTGTACTTGCATACTAAAAACTTTTGCAACTAATGCATATTAGTTATGATGAAACAAACTGAGAACAAGAAAGTTAAAAATATTGTAATGCTATTTATTGATAAATCCATTTGAAAAATATTCAATTAAAAATTATTTTTTAAATAAATAACCGCTTAGAAGTATTTTAGTAAAATACACATATATACATATAGTAGATGCAAAAATTACCTATAGTAGATAATACATATAGTAGATGCAAAAACAACAAAAAATCAATAAAATTGAAATTTACAACTTGAATTTATTTGTTGTTTTTGCTAACTATATATTGGCATTGTTTTTATTTTTATTTTTATATTTCTAAATAAATAACTTATTAATAAGTAAAATTTAATAATAAAAATAAAACAAAATCTGACAAATTTGCAATCACAAATTCTTGCAACTTCTCACAAATTTTCCTAACTTGTCACAAATCTACTTAAACTCTGAAAAATCTTTTTAATTGTTAACAAATCAAATTTCTCACAAGTTATGTAAAGTATTGAAAAATCATCACTGATTAGAGAACTTTTTTTTTAGAATTTATTTACTAGTAACAGAAAACCGAATCTAATGTTCACAGATTTAACATAGTTTTTAAAAAAAATACTATATATATATATATATATATATATATATATATATATATATATATATATATATATATATATATATATATATATATATATATATATATATACTTATACATATATATATAGACACTGTAATATTTACATTCTTTAGATTTATATAGATAAATGATAAACTTACTATTATGGCAATACTCAGAGTTGCAGTGTTCTTCCTTTAAAAATTGTCCATTGCAATTATTGAAGTCAATTGCTAAACAACGTCTTTGAAATTTTATTTTTCCTTGTTTATCATCCGTTGAACATAGTTCACTGCATGTACCCATTTGCTCCCATGAACTCCAGATACTTTCATTAGCTTATTAAAAACCAACATTTATAGTTTTATATATATATGTGTGTGTGTGTGTGTGTGTGTGTGTGTGTGTGTGTGTGTGTGTGTGTACATAAATTGGCCACAGCCCAATATTTATAGTATAAATATACTTATAATTGCATATATTTTTTTCTCTCATCTTTTTAAACAACTCAAAAAAAAAAAAACGAAAAGAAAAAGAAAACTCTAATGACTAATCTTTTATACTTATTGGTAAATAGTTTTTTATATTTGTATGTTTTTCGTTTTTATAATTTTTATTTCTTTATTTTTATTTTTATGCAAAGTGTACATACATTGATATAACCATTGGCACATAGGAGTGTACATACATCAACAAATATAGCAATAAGTGGAGTGAAGTTATGTCAATTGAGGGTTTTAATTTAAGCAAACAATTATATAATTAAAAGAAAGAAAAAAAAAGTATATACCCTATATTTAACATAATTGTATATACCAATTATGATAAAAAACATCTCTTAACAACTTTTTGTGTTTAAAGTTGACAAAATCAAGTAAACATTATGTAGAAACCATTAAAATAATCAGGCAAACTAATTAAATTTTATAATTTTGTTAAAAACCACAAAAAAGCTTAATTGACTTAATTGATAGTTGTTTTTTTAATTCAGAATGTTTTAGTTTTTATTTTATTGTAATTATTTACACACATATGTAGTTTCTCTTTTTAAACCTCTATTCTGACATTGAGCATTCTTGGCATCCAAAAACCGGGATTTGAGGGAATAGACAAATTAGAATATATAGGGATAGTTGCTTCTCAGTGTACATACATCGCCTGATTTATTTAGCCATAGACACAGTGAATGTGCATATATTGACTAAGGGTTTGGGTTTGGGCAGATTGTCTAACTAAACAAATCATCTTTTTTTGTATTTGCGGACTTAAAGGTGTCCTGCGGAATAAAAGGTTTGACAAGAGAGCTTAACACATAGATATAGGCAAATGTCACATTGATTGACTTAAATAGGTAAAATATGTCGCTAGATTGACAGAGGGTTTTGGTGTGGGCAAACTATCAAATACAATAATTTTTTTTTAAAGTATTAAAACTTTATCAGGCCTTCAATATATATATATATATATATATATATATATATATATATATATATATATATATATATATATATATATATATATATATATATATATATATATATATATATATCTACTATAGCATATTTATATGCGCAATTGCTCACTTTTTTTGCTAGCCTAATTTAAGTGAGCGTTTTTAGAAAACGATGAGGGAAAACGAAGAATAATGAATAAAAAGGTTGCTGACCCATACCAAACCCTCAGTCGATGTAGCAGCACTCCATGGCGAGTCAGGCTATTTGTCAGTCGATGTATGTACTGAAGCCCCCGGCAGCAGGCTATTTGACATTAGGTGAATATGACATCATCATGCTCACCTAACTCAGCAGTATAAGATATATACATACATACATACATACATACATACATACATACATACATACATACATACATACGTATGTATATATATATACATATATATATATACACATATATATATATATATATATATATAAATATATATATATATATATATATATATATATATATATATATATATATATATATATATATATATATATATATATATATATATATATATATATATATATATATATATATATATAGGGGAGGGGGGTAGAAGAGCTATAGTCCCGGGACACACAATGTTATGGGCCGAGAAATAGTTAAGAGGACCTATCGGTATATTTAAGTCATTTTTACGCTGTTGCACATAAAAAAGGCCACCAAAATAATGCAGCCCCCGGCCCTGTAAAGTCCAACAAGATTAAACCAATAAAACTAACGCTACATAATTTAATTATGTTTTATGCTTAAATTTAATTATGTTTTATGCTTCGCGTAGTTTGAAAAGTTTAACATATTTGAAACAATTCTTCTTAGTAAGATGAACAAATGAAATAACTAAATCATTGAGTTACTGTAGAAATTTAATTAGCTAGATAGAAATTAACTAAAAACGTTTAATTACTTTGTAAGGAGGAAGCGGAACTGCTTAACAATATCGCTGATGATGTTTAGTGAGTGGCCTTTATATTTTTAACTAGTATTTTACAGAAAAAAAAAACTTTAAGTGTAAGTATAACGAGTTTGTAAGAATGGCTGAAGCAAAAATAATTGAAGTTAATAAACCAATTTCTAATGCATTACATACATATAGATACATCCCTTATATATAAAATAACAATGGTTAGTGGTAGCAGTTTCAAGATTGACACAATTTTTCCAAAATTCAGTAGAAAGTGTTAACCTACTATTATGTTATTTGAAATATTATATTATTTAATGTTCTTTTTCCTTTTTACTATTCTTACCAAAAATCTGAAATTTCTTTTAACAAAATAAACAGTTAAACAGTTTTATCCAAATTTTTTTGAATTTTTTTAATTCACGCTGTTGTTTATAGTCATTTTACAGACAAATTTATTAAATTTTTGTTTAGAAAGAATATAAAACTTAAATTATTGACAGTTTAGGTAAGTATAAAAGGCTAAATCAAAAGTATAGTATGAAATACCTTGATATTTCATACTAGAAACTATCTCTATTAAATCTGACAAAGATATAAGGATTTAGGCTGATAACTGCTTGTCAGGTACTTTTATGTTTTTTTGCACTCTTCCCCACAAAAACTGAAAGAGACTGCAAATGAAACAGGTAATCCAATTCTACCATTTTATAACCAAGCAAGAATACAAAAAATTAAACCATGTAAAATAGGAGAGGAAATCATGACACTATTTGATGAGTTAAAAAACCTGCTGAAAATTGACTGTATCCATAGAAACATTGAGAAGAATACCCAAAAATTTAGTGGATTTGAGGATAAACTCAAAAAAATGGTTAAGTTCTGGATGCAAAATGTGCTATATAAATTGATGCAGAATAAATAAACGGATTATATAAACAGATGCATAGGATACTCAGTTTCTGATTAGCATGAAGACTGATAAAAAGGCATCATTTATATAGTGATAAAATTAATGATAAACTGATAGGAAGGCATCAATAATAAAATAACTAAAACTGATAGGAAGGCATCAATGATAAAATTAATGAAAATCCTGGGAAACTCAAAAGGTTGGTGTAATCCCAATTTATTGGGATAGCAAGTTAATCGATTCCATTGACAACAAAAATGTTAGGGAAGAAAGGCTTCTTATTCTTTATTCAGGTACATATAAAATAAAATTTGTGTGAGTTCTCAATTTATAAAGAATTAATAAAGAATTATTATCAAGTCAGTATATTTACTATCAAATCAGTTATAATTGGTTCTGATTTGAAAATTATTTACATTCAGGATGTTCAGGTATAAAATTACTGAGTGTACTAGCGCTGCCATATAAATCCACCGAGAAGATGGAACCAATCATTGCAATAGCATTATATGAGCTACTGGAAGAGTGAAGTTGTACAGATTGTGTGGCAGGCAAGGTTTTTGACACAACAGCTTCAAACACCGGGGCTATAACTCCAAGCTGTCTTTTGATCGAAAATATATTGAACAGGCTAGTTCTATGGCTTCCTTGCAGAAATAATACTCAAAAAGATCCCAATATCAATCTCTGTTTCAAAAGATCCCGATATCAATCTATTTGTAATGTGATCTAATATTGGTATTTGATTTATAGCAATACAATTTATGTGCATTTAGTAAAACATTTTATTTTTATTTAATATTTATAAATTAAATAACATCAATTGTATATGCAATAAAAATAATGACTGCATTGTTTGGTTTTTAGATATAAGAAAAACTTGCCAATTTTTAATTTGCCAAAATATTGAAGACCTTGACATCCCTCAAATTTCCCAGTCTTTGATAAACAAAAAATATCTTATAACCAATCTTTGCCAAGAAGTAATGGTCAAAATTTCAATAGAGGTGAATATAGAGAACTCATTCAATTAACTTTGTTGAATTAAAGTAATCAGAAAAATGTAGTTTTCTCTGGATTTAATAGACAGGGTGCTTTGCACAATGCAAGGTGGATGTGAAAATTGTTATACCCTATAAAACTTGTACTGTTAAACAAGAAAATCAGTCAGCTACCTAAATGAGCAGTTTTTGCTAGATAATAACTTACTTAGCTACAAAAGATTGTTCAGTTTTTTTATATTCCATGGTGGCTAAATGTACCTATTAGGGTTATGACTTTTTATCAACCGCATGCTCCTGTACTGAAGTTTGATGAACTTTTACCTAAAAAACATGAAATGAACGATTTTTTGCATATCTTTTCAAAAAAAATTCACCCCACCATTGAAAAATCGATTTTGACATAAGTACTACTATGTAATTAAATGTATTTAGAATGTTATAGTCATGTAATACAATAAATTTTCAATCCAACAATGACTCAGACTGTTGACCTTGCTCTTGCTTGCTGCACAGAAGGAATCGAAGGTGCAATATGTCTTTATTTTTGCACGATGAATAAATTTCTTCCATTACTTTGATTGCGCCCTCTGTGCATTAATTACTTCTGGGTATCTGTAGTATGGATGGCTCTTGTTTCCAGTGATTTTTTAAAATACCGATACAAAATGTAATTATTTGTGTATAGACTATTACTTCAATTACCAAAATACAACAAGTCTATTATAAGAATAACAAGCCATACTAAAAAACGAATTATAAGTGACAAAAGAATAGGTTAATAAAAAAATATATAGAAAGTAATAACTAAACAGAAAGTGCCATTTAGACATGGTTGACCTTTTTGTTCATACTAGGTTTTAACCATTCTATCTACATACTTTCTTTAAGTTTCAATTCGAACTTATTAGATGCTGAATCTAAAATATAAAAAAAAAACACTTTTTATTTAATTGCATAAAACAATTTTCATTACCATGGAGATGTTTATAGATAAGTGATTTTTTGTCTTTCTGAGAATGTTAAGTTATCTGTGTCTTGAGATGGCGAGTAGTTTTGCCTATATAACAGGAGTTACATTCTACACATACAAATTTGTCGACACACAAACAATTTGAACTCTAGAGGAATAGAATCTTTAGAGGAGAAAAATTTTGAAACTTTTAGGGAAACAAAAACTAGTTAAAAATTTACAGAACAGCAATATCTTTTAACAATTGAATTCAATCTTTTTTTAGTTAAATCAGATATTTTTCCTAAAAATGTTAGTTTAAAGTAAGAAAAAGATTCTTTGATTTTTTGGTTGTGATAAATTGCTTGTGTTAATTTTGTTTAAAAAAGATTTATATATTTTCGATATTAGCCAAAATGAATACATGTTTGTTTGAAATATAACAAATCTAGGGTTCAAAAGTTGAACCCTAGATTTGTAATATTGATTTTACATGTTCTATCAATAAAGCATTTGATAAGACTAACTCTGTACGAAAGCGGAGTGAAACTATAAAAGTTGGTGTGTAGACCAGAAAAGGTTTTTATATAAAAAACTGTAGTAGTTACTGTTTTATTTATTTTGTGCAAAGTTACATCCAAGAAGGATTTTTGAAAATTCACTTCTTGTCATTTGAAAAATTTAAAACTGTACTATTAACATAATAAAGGAAAATACATGCTTCATTTTCTGACTGAAAAGCAGCAAAAATGGCTTAAACATATCGTTTATAGAAAACTGGCTTAACACCATTGTAATTTTTAATCCAATCATTTTCAAAATGACCCATAAGCAAATTGGCAAGAACAGGTGCTAGTGGAGACCCCATGGAAAAAAAAAGGAAGCAATTGCTAATCTATATAGTTTATAGTTTATATAAAAAGAAATTTTTAAAATCACAGTGTTAAATATATATATATATATATATATATATATATATATATATATATATATATATATATATATATATATATATATAGTATTGGAAAAAACATTTGCAACCAACATTGAACAATGCTAAAAAGTGTTCCTAATTTTACATGTCTTAAAAACGAAACAAACTATACTACCACAGCAAATGGTTCAGGAGTCTGGAGTCATAGCATCCCATGAAATGAGCAATCAGCTGACAGGTGACAGCACACAGGCAGAATTTTGTTGACAAGTGCCATTTTGCAGCGGACAAAACAAGTGCAGCTTTTTTGGTTTGTTTCATTTTCTTAAGTTTGGTCCGTATCAACATCATTAAAGTTTTTTAATAATTAAAGGAAGTACCCAGAAATTTTCAGAAGTTTCCAGAAGCATGCAGAAGCTTCCAGAAGTTTCCAGAAGAAGCATCTGGAAGCATCCAAAATCATCCAGAAGTATCCAGAAACATTCAGAAGCATCCAGACACATCCAGAAGCTTCGAGAAGCATCGAAAAAAAGCATCTAGAATCTTCCAGAACAGGTTCACAAAGGTTCATTTTACTATAAAAGAGACATAAAAACCAACATGTAGTTCAGTCAGTATATGGAAGTCAATCAGTCAGTATTATCAAAACAGTTTATCGAAGTGAGTTTTGTCAGAGTGTTTTATCGAAGAACATCAATACAAGAAATGAAATATAACGAGTGTTTCATTACATCAATACAATCCACATCCAATCAAGACGTTGTGTTCCACAGAGCATTATTGCATTATCATAAAGTAAATGTAACACGGTAAGCCTTAAGAAGCGTGATTATTTATTTTTATTATTTTTATGACTTTGAGTGCAAAAATGGCTCCCGACAGTCTTGGATTGGAACGAAGAAAGAAAACTATTGGCAATTACATAAATGTCATAAAAAAGTATTTGTGATAAATATTACGTGAAAAAATGGACCGTATCAAGACTATGTTCCAAATATCATTCTACGGGGAAGTTGGCAGTAGATAACAAAGGTGGAAGACTGTGTTCCACTACTTCTAGAGAGGATTCTTTGATGGTCAGATCCATCAAAAAGGATCCCTGGAAATCATCAGTTAAGATACAAAAGCAATTAGAGCTGCCTGTATCAGACCGAACAACCAGACAACGTGCTGTTGAAGCCAGATTGTTTTCTCAACGCCCTGCAAGGAAACCGCTGATTTCACTAAAGAACCAGAAGAAAAGACTCCTGCTTTTTCTACATCTCATATTGACTGGAATGTGCAGAAATGGCGAACTGTCCTGTTCAGTGATGAATCGAAGTTCAACATCATTGGGAGCGATGACATTTGTTGTGTATGTTGACCGGCCGTAAAACGCCTCAATTTACGTTACTGCCATAAAACCGTATATATAAAAATATCCTGAAAGGTGTTATGTTACCACATGCTGAATGAAAGATGCCAATAAAGCAGGTTTTTCAGCAAGACAACAATTCGAAACACACTGCAAAAATAGTAAAGCAGTGGTTTCAAGACAACCACTATCGGTGATTGATTGGCTGCCTCAATCTCCGGATCTCAACTTTATCAAGAACCTGTGGAAGATGGTCAACCGCAGAATTAATCGTGAAGGTGTTCGTAATAAGAATCAACTGTTTGAACAAATCCAAAAGGCTTGGGCAGCGACTCTGCAAAGTTTCATTGATCACCTGATCGAATCTATGCCTCGAAGATACAAAGCTGTGATCGACAACAAAGGATTTGTCACAAAATATTGATAGCAAAATACAGCTTGGATAACGTTTTGTGGAGTTGCACTTGTTTTGTCTAGAAAGAAATCAACTTTTTTTTAATACTTTTGATTAATTTATTAATTTTCACGTACAAATAATGAACTTTGTGATAAATAAAACTTAAAGAACGTTGTCTTGAAACAGTTACATAGTTATTTCTATAAATTAAAAAAATGCAGCACATTTATATAAAGAAACTAAATTAGCATTATTTTGTTGCACTTGTTTTGTTCGATACTGTGTATATACATATATATACATATATATATATATATATATATATATATATATATATATATATATATATATATATATATATATATATATATATATATATATATATATATATATATTATATATATATATATATATATATATATATATATATATAAACGCACACACACAATTTAAGTTAAGCATACAAAAAGAGAACAGCCTGTTAAAGACAAATATATATATATATATATATATATATATATATATATATATATATATATATATATATATATATATATATATATATGTATATTAAAACATATTTAAAAATGCAAATTTAGCTTTGCATAGAATCTCATTGATGTCATGATAAAATAGTTATTTACAGCAGCTTTAGTAAAAAAAAAAAGTTTATTTTTATCAAAAGTAAGACTTTTTGTTTTTTCGATAAATCAATGAAAAAACCCAAAATCTTATAAATAGACCACAGTATAATATGCACATTATTATTAAATATATATATATATATATATATATATATATATATATATAGATATATATATATATATATATACATATATACATATATATATATATATATATATATATATATATATATATATATATATATATATATATATATATATATATATATATATATATATACATATATACATATATATATATATATATATATATATATATATATATATATATATATATATATATATATATATATATATATATATATATATATATATATATATATATATATATATATATATATTTATATATATATATATATATATACATATATATATATATATATATATATATATATATATATATATATATATATATATATATATATATATATATATATATATATATATATATATATATATATATATATATATATAACTTTTAAAAAATAACTAACCATTGCAGTGCATCAAAGAAGAATTGATAATATTGTCTGCAACAAAACCTATTTTGCATTTGCAGTAATAGCTTCCATATGTGTTTACACAATCAGCATTGGATTGACAAGCAGTTTTATTTAATATGCACTCATTTATATCTGTTAAAAAGAAAAACTAATTAAAAACATGGTACATGAAGAACAAATTTTTTCATAGATGCAGTTATGCTGCCATGGTAGTGGTACTTTAGTGATAATAGTTGCAATATTAAACAACCTTGCCAATTAATGTTAATATTTTATTAAAAATATGTATACAGCAAATATAGCCAATTAAAAACATAGAAAGCATAACAAAGTATTTAAAATCTATTCAGTAAAAAAGAAATTAAATTAACTTGAATTGAATTTAAAAATGTAAATATTAGTTGTGCATAACAAAGTAGTAATGTATGCACAATGTTAAAATTAGTGGTGTAGTATATGTACAGTACCTCCAAAAAAAAAGAATTAAAATTTTGCTGCTTGAGCTAATTTAAACTAAATTGAAAATTAATTGAAAATTAAGAAAATTTAAATTAAAGAAGAGATTGAACAGGTTTTTTTTATCTATGAGATAAAACTTTTTTAAAAAAATAATGCATGTTAGATGACATACTAAAACGTAAAACTGGATATAAAAAGTTATTGAACATAATTATAAAAAATAATAAAAAAACTGCGATATATAAAAAATTAATGCAACAAAAATAACATCTAAACTAGTATTTAAAATAACCCTCCCCCATTCCCCGAGCTTTTTTGGTAGCAACAACATTTTTTTTGCATCAATTTATAAAGAGTGTTGCAAACTTTGTTTAGAACTCATCTCCACATGCAAATCTCTAAAACTTGTTTTAGGCTATTTATGGATTTATTTGAATCTTGAATAATTCTTTGTCCATCCAATCTCAATTTGATTTGATATAATCTGGTAATTGAATTGGCCAGGGTAATAAATCTACATTTTTTTTTTTTCCTATGTTTTACTGTACAAGCAATTTCAACAAGATTTGGCAGGGGCCAAACCTTGTTGAAATTGCAACTATTTGTTTCGTTAAATCAGGATGCCCATTGATGGAACCATACAGTGCTCTAGTCTCTATATATATATGTTGGTTGATTCGACCTATATAAATGTTACCTAATCCATTAAAATTAAAGCAGCCCTAAATACCAACACATCCGCTGACACCTTGCAACCTCAGCACAACAACAAAAATTACTATAACTTTCCAAATTGAATCTTTTTACAAGAACTTTTTCTATTTATCAATTCAAAGTTACTTTTATAACTAAAAATTGAGAAAATTGGGTGATCTTTGGAAAAGTGGAAGCAACCACTTTTCGAAAGATCACCCAATTTTCTTCTTACACTACCTTAATCTTGCGACGCAATCTCTAGCTTAAAACACTTAAAAAGATTTTAATGTCTAAAAAAGATTTTAATGTCTAAAAATGGTTTTAATGTAATTAGCTGGTTATCATAGGTAAATTTATCAAACCTTTTATAAGAAAAATTATTTATTAATAAAAATTAATATTTAAACAAATAAAATAATTATGAACAGCTAATTAAAAAAGTAAAACCGAAATTAAATAAAAAGTTTGTGCACCTTATAATTTCTTTTACTAAAAACAAATTATTAAAAAAAAGTGAACTTGTTATTGGTATGTTAGTTGTAGCAAAACTCAAAATAATCAAAAAAAATAAATAAATAAAATAAAATAAAGTCTTTAGCAAATGTGGATGGGTTTTTATGTTTTAAAAAAGAAAATGAACTAAATATTTTATTGTACCAATATTTTTTGAAAGAACTGTATGTATGTATCTATAATTAAAAAATTAAAAATGTTTTATAATAATTTTGAATTTACCTTCACAGTCACCAGTAGAAATTAAACTAAAACCAGTCAAACATATACATTCAAAACTTGAAGTAGTATCTATGCATTGCTGATTCAATTTGCATAAACTTTTATTTGCTTGCTCAGCAATTTTACATTCATCCACTAAAATTACTAAAGAAGTCAATAAACTTTAAAATTTTCAAAATTTTTTGATAACAAGTATAAAACATATTTTAATAAAAATTATTTTTATATTTATTACTTACATGTGCAAAAATTACCAACTGCTTGATAACCATTAAGACATTCACAACTCCACATTTCAATGCCTTGTTTGTTCACACACCTTGAATGTGGTTTATCAGAGCATATGTTTGGATCATTACATTTGTTTATCTCTAAACAATTGCAAAGTTTTTATATAAAAATCCGCATTTAAGGTTCTTTGTTATATATTTTTCAATTATATATAAAGTCAATAAGAAAAAAAGCAAAGTGACTATAAACTTATTGAAAAAAATGCTAACAATAAATAATTACTAAGAAATTAAATATTTGAATAAGTAATTACCAACACAATTACTACTATAATCCATAATCAATCCATTTAAACATTGGCATGAAACTGACCCAGGTATTGTCATGGTACAAACTGAATTATTAGGACATTGAAAACCTAAGGTACACATATTGACTTCTAAAAAAAAGAATTTAACTTTATAAACCAATGAACCAAATGTGGTTGTTATTGTACATACCTTGTATATATTATGTATAAGCCAAATGAAATACTATATAAATAGAATTTACATTAAAGCTGCATTAACTATAATGTTGATAATATGTTAATCATGTATGCATTTATATTACAATATATATAAAAAATATAGACGCTGAAATATATACATATATATATAAATTATATATATACAATTTAAATTATATATTTATGTATATATATATTTATATGTATATGTATATATATATATATATATATATATATATATATATATATATATATATATATATATATATATATATATATATATATATGTATATATATATATATATATATATATATATATATGTATATATATATATATATATATAAATATATATATATATATATATATATATATATAATATATATATATATATATATATATATATATATATATATATACTAAAAAATTTGAAATTAGTACTGACTATTAACTGCCCTATTATGACTATTAACTGCCTTGTTGTATATACTGTATAAAATTAATATTTAACCAGAACTAACAATACATCTTTACCAAATGATTATGTTTAATAGGATTGTCAAAGAATGGTAATGCCTTAAATAGTTTGCTAATCAAATTAATGTAAGATTAAAAACAGCGACTTTTTATTACTTTTATTATTATAAATTATTATAAAAAAATTGTCTTTATTTTTATATTTATATATTTTATTATAAATCATTTTTGCCAGATGAATATGCTTAAGATGAGATCAATGATCTTAAATAGTTTGCTCTATGACACCTTATATGATCTTTCTTTTATCTCAATTAGTTTACATTTTAACACCCGTGATCGTTCGTTATCGATCGTTATCGTTTGTTATCAATCGATCGAGTGTTAAATAGTTTGCTCTTCAACATCTTCTATGATCCTTCTATGATCTTAAATAGTTTGGTTTTTAAAATCTTCTATTCATACTTTCTGACAATTTAGATGAGATTATATCTGATAACACATTCCTTCAAAAGATTTTAACTGCTCTTCAAAGGACTATTCTCCTTTTAATAAGATTTTCCTTTAACTGGACCTCCAAACTTTTTGTTTGTCAATTATTTCAGTTATTTAATTTTTATATTTTCAAATACGCAGGTGTATATATATATATGAATAATTATAAAAAGTTTCCAGAAAAAAACAACTCACATTGGCATGCATTGACACTCACATATATAATAAAAAACATTTAAATGTTTTTCAATTAAAGGTTTTTATTTATTTACACTTCACAATTATTCAATTTATTCAAATTATTAATTATATTTATTTACACTTCACAACAACTAATTTAAAAAATAGTTCTATTTACGACTAAATATTCTCAAAGTTTCACATACTAAAGTAATTAATCTTTTTTCTATATTGTAAATTAATATGGAAAAAAGATTAAAGTTTATCAAACAAAAAAAGTGAAAAACTTATCTTATCCTTATCTTAAAAATCAATTATTTTGTAAAGAAAAGGAATAGCTACAGTAAAGTAATATCTTTAAAGAAATATTGTTTCACATTGTTTTCTTTTTTTTTATTCCAAAATTTTGATTTTTTATTGCGAAATTTTAATTTTAATTAGATTTTTTTCAATCTTTTTTTCCAAATCGTTTCCTTTAAATACTAATCCCATTTTTAATCTTCATTTTTAAGACTCACTTTTTTTTTCTTCCTCTTTTATGATGTTAATAAACTTAATGTCTAAATTCATGCTAAAATCTAGTATGAAATATTTTTTCTTAACTACATCACTGATTTATCTGGTTTTAAAATTCTAATTGATGATTGGGTAGATTTTTTCTTGACATTCTTATTCTCTTAATCAAGATCTAGCTAATATCTTTGGTGGGCACTTTTTACAAACTTTATAAACTTGTTTGTTAGTTCTATTGTTGAAGACATCAAGTTGTTCTTTTGCATATGCTTTACTTTTATCTTTCTTGATATCATTGATCTTTTTTTTCAAACTAACTTTGGTTACAATCTTATTAACATTAAATCCTCTCTATACACTTGCTTGACCATGACTTGTAACTAAAACCAATGTTGTTGCATAATTTAAGTCCTTTGGTATATTGATAAAGAACTTATGAAAAAAATTTATCCACATAACTGAAAGATTTCACCTTTTCAGAATCTTGAGATAACATTGCCAACAGATCTAAATATTGTGGCAAAACTTACTCTGCTAAAGTCGCATTAACAATCTTTAAAAACTAGACAAGACAAGTGTTGTTTCCGCTTGCTTCATGATTTGACTTGTGGAAACTAGGTGATTAGGAAAAGGTAGTACTAGGTAACTAGAAAATTGGATCAAACACATTTGCTTTTCATATCAGGCACTGATTTTGACTTTTTTTAAATAACTTTCTCTAATATAACAATTACCAACAGATTTTGATTTATCTTTACCTAATAAATAATGAAGTTCTTCTTCTGCTGAAAATCAGAAATTATTATCTTTTATTTTTAGATAAATAACTTTATTATCAAAACCATCTCAGTGAAAAACGATGGGTGGTCTTAATGTGAACAGTTCACATTAGGACCATCCATCAATAGTTGCACTTGTTTAGATAAATCCAAACCATATTTATTCTTTTAAGTAATTCTGTAGCAGTAGCATGTCCAATAAACAAAGAATCCCAATATAGCACTTTAACATTGTTGCTAAGATTGTTTTAAAATCTCACTGCTAAATCCATATCAGATTTTTTAATGTCTTTGTTCAACCTTTCATCATGACTAATAGCCAGTAATTCTGATTCATAGATTTGTATTTTTAAAAGTTTTCTTTTAAAAATACAAATCTATGAATCAGGTATACTGGTAAGATTCCATAGTTCACAATGTATTTTAAATTGTATTTGCCAAATTCTATCAGAGATGCAACCTTGTAGTCTGGAAACATTGTCTAAAATGTATTAACATTAATGGTAACAGAGCTATCACTGTATCAATAAATAACATGCTTAAGCTATATCAACTTTACATAGTCTTAATCTTGCTTGAGTGTCCACTGGTGTTTTACATCTCAATGAATTCAAGCAATAATTGTAAAAATAGTTCAATTTTGTTACATCTGGAAAGGAACAAAATAAAACAACAAAAATAAAATGAACATTATAGAACAAATACTGATTGAGTCTACATTACTTGTATAAAACAAAAGAATTTAATGTTTGATAATTTTTATACAATTTTATGTAAATATATAAATATAATTTATGCTCTATCAATCAGGGTCACTTAAAATAACATAGATAAAATTAACATAGACAAAATGTAAAAACTTTAAAAATTTAAGAGAAATATTAAAAATAAAAATAAAATAAAAAACTTGTTAAAGCCTAAAAATTATTTAGGTCTACAATTATTTAAAATAATAATTAAATTTTTTTTTTAATGAACATTTGATGGTAGATTATTAAATTTTCTAAAAATAGAAAACTTCAAAAATATTTTATAGCCTGAAAAATAATTTATGTTTTGCTTCCCCTGACCACTAAGTAAATTCCCTGACATTCCCTGAGTTTTCCTGATCCAGTTGAAAAAGATGCACTTTTTATTTAATAAAAACAATATCTCAAAATAATAACTCTTAAATGAGTCTGTTATATATGGTTCGTTATATATAGTTTATATTAATTTGAATAAAAATTACAATAAATTGCTTGCATAAAATATGAATTATAATTAATTGCTTAATAAACAAATATTTTATAAAAGATAAAATTATTTAAAACTTTATTCAATCACATTCAATTTCTAATTTTAATTCCAGTAAAACTTTACTCACGTTCACATTGATGGGTAACATTAGAATAAGCATATCCAACAGCACACATACATTGAAATCCACCTGCTTGGTTTATACATCTACTATTTGTTCCATTACACCAGTTTAAGCACTCATTAACATCTATTGGAAAAATATTTCTTATTAAGTTATGTATTTATATATACATATATTTACCTTCAAAAAAAGATATGTACAATTTTAAAAAATTTTTAAAACGGAAAAAAATACATACTGAAACTTTTTAGTCCCTGTGTAATAAGAAAGAACGAATATTAAATATATTGAATTATTTCACGTCCTGGGAATAATCTACTGCTGTAGAGTGGTAGCCCTCTTAGAAAAGATTTTAGTTGGTGTACACAATTGCAAATCAAGTACAACAATTAATGAGTGCAATCAAGGAGAAATCTATTGAAGATATTAGGCCCTAGAGCAGGCTAAAATGAGAGTAATTATCAATAATGATGCATTGACAAAAACTACACTAGTAAAGTTGTTGATATGATCAAAATTACTTTAATGGCAGTTATAACCCAAATCAAACATCATCATGACAAAGTGATCAATGATCTTCGAGACAAAATCAATGGAGTAAATAACAAACCAACAACAGAAGCTAATAAGTTTTATCTCGATATAACAAAGTGCAACACTTATGTTAACTTGTGTTAGGTCCACTTTTCTAAAGTTTCTGGTTTATATAAACAACCTTCAACACAACATAGTGCATCATATAGAGATCTACGCAGATGATTGTAAGATTTTAGCGGTAATCAAAGCAGAAGATGAAGCAATAAAACTACAAGACATAGATCATGCAGTCGAATGGTCTAAAAAGTGGCTCATGTATTTCAATCTAGACAAATGTAAAGTCATCCATGTTGGTTACTCAAATAAATCAGTACGCCTTTACTCAATGCTTGATATATATGGTAATCGAATAGAACTTGGAACAACAATTATTGAACGTGACTTAGGTGTTCTAACATCAAACAACCTCAAAGTTAAGCATCAAGTAGAAGCTGCTGCAGCTAGAGCAGACCAAGTACTTGGCAAACTAAAAAATCTTTTCGCTAAGAGGGCTAATGTCATGGAGGGTACTCTACATAACATACATTAAACCTCATCTCGAGTATGCTATCTAAGCCTGGTCTCCTCACCTAAAAAGTGACATAAAAGCACTTGAATGCATTCAACAGCGAGTAATAAAGGTAATAAGCGAGATAAAACTCAAAAGCTACAAGGAAAGACCGAAAAAGGGGCGACCTCATTCAACAGTATAAAATCACCAACGAAACAGAAAAAATAAACTTTTGTAGTTCCTCAAATATATGCCCAATTGCTATCAGATTATAATTTGCGTGGACATAATCAGCGACTATCATGGCAAAATGTGTAATCTTGCCAAGAACAAGAAAATTATTTTACTAATTGAGTTGTTAACAAATGGAATGGGCTACCAGCAAATGCAGTCAATGCAAGTTCTACGAAAATTTTTAAAAGTCAATTTGATGCATTTTCAAAACTAACCAGGATACACTGTGTGTCCCAAATTACGTCATCATAGTGGTGCCTGATGCTGCTCTACTTCATCAAAGCTTACAGTTCAAACTTTATTCTTTTATGATGGTTTTTTTTTAAATGGCTTTTAAATTTTTGATTTATGAATAAACAAATTCAAATTCATATTGTTATTGCTATTTTATATGAAAACTAATATTTTATGTTATACTGCAAAAAAACCATTTTTATCATTTTTTAATAAAAAATAGAAAAAAAAAAAAATCTTGGTTTTTGTTTAATCTTTTTTTAAACTTCTTTTCATCAGAAACGATAACATTTTGCTTCTTTTGAGACCATATACATATATATACATATATACATATATATATATATATATATATATATATATATATATATATATATATATATATATATATATATATATATATATATATATATATATATATATATATATATATATATATATATATATATATATATGTATATATATATATATATATATATATATATATATATATATATATATATATATATAAGGAATAAAACGAGATGGGAGTAGCAAAAGGGGTAAAGCATGTTCTTATACACAGAACATTAAATAATGATGTATCGATTTTTTTACATTAAAAGTGCTGCTACATCGACTGAGAGTTTGATTTGGGCAGGCAGTCTATCATTTAAGAAAAAAATAATAATAATTAAGGTTTTTTAACTTTTTCTGGTCTGGTTTATTATATATATGTGTATATATATATATATATATATATATATATATATATATATATATATATATATATATATATATATATATATATATCAGGGGCTATTTTTTAGTATTTTATTTTTTGTATTTTTTAACCTGTAAATTATAACATTAAGTTACACAGGGGCTATTTTTTTTGACCGTTTTTGACAGGCCTCCCAAATGAAAATCTGAGGACCTTTTTTTTTTTTTTACATTTTTTACGGCAAACAATGTTTTTTTCGCTAAGTTTTGCAAGGAACGGGAGGTATCGCCGCCCAAATTTTTTTTCTAGAATAGGCCCTGTATTTATATATATATATATATATATATATATATATATATATATATATATATATATATATATATATATATATATATATATATATATATATATATATATATATATATATATATATATATATATATATATATATATATATATATATATATATATATATATATATATATATATATATATATATATATATATATATATATATATATATGTATATATATATATATATATATATATATATATATATATATATATATATATATATATATATATATATATATGTATTTATTTTTTCACTTGAATTAAGGTCTTATTTTATAAAAAAACTAGACTCTCTTTTTTACAACAACAAAATATTAACAATTTTAAAAAAGAATTTACAAGTACTTTGAACCCTATACTTTTAATTTGATGTAATTACTTAGATGTTATTTGCTACTGGAGCCTGAAAACTATTGATATTTTAAAAGTATTTTAAGGCACGGCATTGTAATTAAATTTAATTTCAACGTTAAAAATCATTTAAACTAATATAAAAAGAGTTTTTGAATTCAGTATTTGAAAAAGATTATATTTCCTTATAATTTATTTATTAAAATAATTTTATATTTACCTTTGTTTCGTAATCACATATTATTTATTTTAGGTTTTACATATTTAATGTCATATTTTTGATAAAGGACTATAAACAGTTTATAGATAAATTTTATCAGTTACCAATAAGATATTTGTAAACATAATTTATGTTCATAAATGTATTACATCAAATCTTTACACAATGATGAATTAATAAAAAATAAAAAATTTAAGATATATTTGCTTTTGCATTTTATAATCTATTATAATGATTATAATATAATTAAAATATTAATTTCTAAAAAGAGCATTTATCTACAACTGTGAGTTTTTTAAAGAAATAAATTATTTTATAATTTTTTTTTTTTTTTAAAAAACTTTAACCCTAACCAACCAATGATTCCGTTTACGGAACAAATCTTTGAGATGCTACAACTTTTTTTGTAATCATTATTTTTTTATTCTGTAAAAAGTTATAGAAAGATGACATTGTTGCAAACAAATATGTAAAAATATAAATGTTTATTTTTTTTTAAACTTATGAAATTTGAAATTGATTTTGGAATTTTTTCCAAAGATTTAACTTAAGTATTAAAATAATTTTTTTATTATACAATTATGTGTAATAACTTCATTTATTAGAAAATTAAACTATTCTTTGTTTTTTCCAATATTTCTAGAGCAATTTATGTGTGTTCTGTATATGGAACATTTGGTTGTTCCGGTCGTTGTTAAAAGTGAATTATTTAATTACGGCTTCCATTTATAATTTATTACGTTTTTTTGTTACTGATTGGATAAATATGTTGTCATAATTTAAGATCCAGTCTTTTGTATTACTGGTTTGACTGGATTATCTTGATTTTAGAACTGTAAATTTGTTGTGACTTGAATAATTTAAAATGACACAAGGTTATTATAGAAGAAGAAACTTGAGTTCAATTCAATTGAGAACAATTCCAGATTTGTTGTTTTTTTCAAAATAATTTTAAAATTATTTACAATTGTAATGCGCATTTTATACTGTGTTTTTTATACAGAATATTGGAGGGAGGGAGGAAGGGGGAGGGGAAATTCTTTTTCGAAAAAAATATATATATATCATAATTCCATATAATTTTTCATTTCAGATGAATAATATTAAAAATCTTAGAGAAAGTAAAAAGAGAGATCCAATAATATGTGATTTACCATTTGCGGATGAATCTGATATGGACAATGAGAATTTAGATGATGATTATAATATTTATATTATGCAATCTAAATTGAATAAAAAACTTAATTTAGGTGATGGTGAAGCACCTGAGAGCGAAACACTTGACAATGATTCATCAGAACAATGGGTAAATGAACAGGCTAAACTCAAAAAAAAAAAAAAGATAAAACAACTTAAAAAAATTTCTGCAAAATATAAAGCTCTTGCAGAAAATAACAACAATTTGCTAAGTGGTTAAATGGAAAATTTATAAACACTGGCTCAAAAGATTTTTTTGGTAAAATACCAGAATATGAAAAGTTCCATACTGGTAGATCCATACTGGTAGATCCAATTGATTTTTTTTCAATTTTTTAAAAAAAGATATGATTGAACATTTAGCTAACCTAACTAACATTTATTCTGTAGAGAAAACACTTAAATCAATCAATGTGAGACCAAGTAAAATTGAGCAATATATTGGTATCCTGTTCCATATGGGAGTTATTTAAATACCATCTTTTTGTATGTATTGGGCACAGAATACAAGATATTCAAAAATAGCTGATACAATGCAACGGAATCGATTTGAAGATATCAAAAATAATTTCCATATAGCAAGTAATAGTGATCTTATTGGTAAAGATCATCAAAATTATGATAAATTGTTTAAGTTTCATAAACTGTATGATCATGTTTTACTAAATTGCAACGCTATTATCCAGAAGAGTATAATAGTATTGATGAGCAGATTGTTCCTTATAAAGGTAAAAAAACCTCTATGCGACAATACAACCCAAAAAAACCTTGTAAATGGGGATTCAAATTCATAACTCAGTGCGGTGCTACATCTGGGATCATTTATGATTTTTTTCTTTATACTGGCGCAGAGAAAACAAACATTGCACCAATCTCTACTGTAACACAAAACACTATGGCTTCATCAAATATTGTACAAGTTACTGATCAATCTAAGCTCATTAAAAAATCATTTCGTTCATCTATAACAGTATCTCGGTTTTATAATAATCCCTCTCAAAAAACAAAAACCTCAGATAACATACTTCCTCAAACTTCAGCATCAGCTTCCAGTGAACCATTAAGAAGACCAATATGGTACAAAGCTGTAAATTGAATCTCTACACCGCCAACAAAAAGAACGCTTGGAGCAAACTTTAATAATACTGCTTCAACAATTTTTGAAAAAGTAGAACCATCTGTTACATCTACTGTGATGCAATTGGTTAGAAATATAACTAAATCAAAAAATTTCAAGATATTTTTTGACAACTAGTTCGCATCTCCTATGCTGACCATTGATTTGAAAAAGATGGGTTGCCAAGATGAAAAAGATGGGTAGACTGAATAGAGTTCAAATAAAACTAACGCCAAATTTTGAATAAAAAGCCAAGAGGAACTATTGAATTGTATGTCAATAAAGATGATGGTATTTGCTTGATTCGTTGGAATGATAACAAATCAGTCAATTTGTTGTCATCTCATGTGGTAGTGATCCAGTGTCAACAATCATTCGTTGGATGGTAAAGCTAAAAAAAGAGTTCAAATTGCATGCCCTACAATTATTAAAGAGTACAACAAGTACATGGGCTGTGTTGACTTATGTGATGTGTACCATTTATTATATCGTATTGATCACAAAAGTACAAAGTATTATGATCACATAGTATACTATTTATTCAGCGTGTGAATGACAAATGCTTGGTTGATACACGATAATTGTTAATAAAGATGGTAAAGATAAGAATATTTTGCTAAGAGACTTTATTCTAAAAGTGTCTTATAGTTTAATGTTGACTAATAAAATGGTGTTAGATCTACCGAGACGAGGAAGACCTGCAGCAAATCTTGCAAGTAAGAGTAGCATTGAAGAAAATTTTCGTCCAACTTCAAAGCGAAGGAAAGTAAATGACGATATAAGGTACAATAGAGTTGATCATTAGCAAGATTTTATTAAAGGAAGACATCGATGCGCAAACAAAAATTGTGATTTGAAATCCTCAGTACAATGTTCAAAATGCAAAGTTGTTCTACGTTTAAAACCAACTTTTAATTGCTTTTATCAATACCATCACAATGATTAAAATTTAAGTTTAAGAATATTTTGATTAAAAACATATATAAATAACTTAAAAATTACTTCATTTTACAATATTGACACTTAATTATTTCAAAAAATAAAATGTTACATGCGTTAAATAAAAATTAAAATAGTATTTTTAATGCCAGATGTTCCGTATACGGAACAAATTAAAATATGCCTTGTGCAACTGGAACAACACAATGTTCCATATTCGGAACATTCTAGATTTACCCTAAAATGTAAAGTTTAAATATTTTTTTTCTAATCTTCATTAAATTTATTTTAAATTCATTTTATAAAAAACTCTATATTTAAAAATGAAAATGCAGGTTGGTTAAAGTTAAATTAAATATGATTTTAAAAAATTGAGTTTTGAAGGAATGTAAAATAGTAAAACTTGAATGCAAAATTTAGTTTCAAAGGAATGTAAAATAGTTTTGCAATTTTTATTCAGGAAATTTTTTTTTCTTATCATCTGAAAACTAATTTGTTATATAAAACATGTCTCTCCATCATAGATTAATAACCTATGATGGAGATACATGTTTTATATAAAGAATGAGTTTTCAGATAATAAAAAAAAAATTTCTTGAATAAAAATTGCATAACTATTTTATATTCCTTTGAAACTAAATTTTACATTCAAGTTTTACTATTTTACATTCCTTCAAAACTCAAGTTTTAAAAATCATATTTAATTCAAAGTTTTTTAATTGAAAATTTTTTTTTTTAAATGTTTCATTAAAAAACTCGCAGTCGTGGATAAATGCTTTATTTACAATTTATTATTTTCTGAAAAAATGTCACGTAAATAATATTAATAAATAACTTAAATATTACAAAAAAAATTTTTTTTTGCTTAAAACTGAATGCATTTTATATTTGAAATGTGAGCTATGTAACGCTTCTAAACAAAGCTTGTCAAAGTATTCTTTTTTGTTAAATTTATTTCTATTCATTTATCTTAATCCTTAAATAAAATATAGTATTCTCAACTAAAATTTGTTAAAAAAATAAAAATAAAATAGAATTTTTGTTTAAATTATAAAAGCTTTTAGTTTTTTATTTTTGAAGTATTTTATTAAATACATTCAAATGCTCATAGTTTTTTTATGTTCTAATTAAAAAATAAATATATGAATTAATAAAAAAATTAATGAAAATGTGGAAAACAAACTTTGGCACTGTGACTTAAAAAAGATAGTTTTATCATTATTTTAGATACATTACTTTTCTTTTTATTTGAATTATCTTTTTACCTTGAATAAAAAAAAAAAAAAAAACTAGCTTCAAATCTTAATAACTAAAAAAGTTTTTTTCTGCTTCTTAAAATGTCTTGATATATTTTATTTAAAGTCCTTTTTTTAATAATTTTTTTATTTTTCAATTTTTTGCTATTTTACTTGGTTTATTTATCAAAGGTTATCAGATAAATATCTGGCTAAATTTTCAAAAAAAAATTTAATGTCTAGAGGTTGCGGTACTATTTAGTTTTATTTTTAAAATATTATTTACCAAAAAACTGTTTCTTTAGACTTAATGCTTTAAAGGAATTTGTTGAAATGCATGCAAAATATATTTTTGAGCATGGTTGACCACAGCTGTTGTGTGATTAAACAGTTTGCATTATGAAATAAACTTTTGTTTTTATATATATAAAATTTCATCTACTTATGAAAAAAAAGTTGGATGTGAAAAGTAGCAAAATTGAAATTTTAAAAACTATTAATTAGATGGGTGAATATTTTATTATAATGATGAATCTCAGAAAAATAACTAAGATTAGTTAACTGATCCTCCTGAATCCAATAATTTGCCAAGCTTCAACTGCCAACCAACAAAAAAAAAACGTGTGTTAGCTAGATACACTCATTTATGTTTTTAATCACTTCATTTCTGCAAGAGATGTATTTAAACTTGTTCTGGGTGAGCTTAAGGAAGTTTAAGAAAAAGCTGGAATACCAATACAATCAGATAGGTCTTGCCTTTAATTGCTTACAAAATTGTTGAGAAAAATGGTGAATATAAAGAAAAATTCAGTAGTTAAGTTTAAATATTGCTGGAAAAAATTGTCAGATTTTGTAATGAACTTGAGCAATTTTGCATTATTTCAGCAGTAAATACAAATGAACTGCTGTTGGTGTCACAAAGACCAAAATGAAAAGAAAATTGGGCATTTTATGAAGATCAAATAAGTAGCAGAAAGTATCACATGACAAAAAACATTGATCTAGGTGTTTTAGTATGTCAAGAAGCTAGAGTGAGAATGGATTTTTTGATGTCCATATCAGTATCAACTTTGCATAGCTAAAGAGCATATATGTGGGAGAAAACAGTTCTGTCAATTAAAACTGGCTAAAAGATAAATAAAACAAAAAAATTTACAAATGTTAAATGATAAACAAAACAAAAATCTCAACAAAACTTTTTTTTTTTTTTTGTTGAGAATCACATTATGAGGAGATAGAACGAGTTCAGATGAACCAATTTTTAAACGTTTCCAAGCTGAATTTTCAAGATTTTATATTGATTACTCAAAATTTACTTTTTTTGAGTGGCCTTACTGACATCAAATCAAAAATAATTAATCAAGCAAACTCAGTTCTGAGAAGACTATCTTGAATTAATTGAATTCTTATCTACCTTCAAGTTTTAAGTTAACTCTTATTTACCTTGGTGAAAAAATATCAGTGGAAAGAATATTTAAAATTTCACAATGTGATATTTATGACAATCTATTTTTAGTTGCAATTGGTATCAAGAAGAGGATTCAGATATTGTAACTGGTATGATTTGATTGGTTAACTGAGACCTTTAGTATTTAACCAAAGACCTTGTTATTTTATGTTTATTTAATGAAAATTGTCAGTTTCACCAGAAAAATTATGGCAAAGAAATATTTTTTTACTCGAAGACCAAAAACGTTTTAATTGTAAAACAAAAATTTCTGACATTTAATTCTAAATCTTTTTTTTGTTTTATTTGGGCCATGGTTTTGGCTTCTATTTGTTTTATTAGGAGTCAAGAATGGCTCCAATTCACACAAGTGGATTCAATTGTGAAAATTTAATAAAATAATTAGAAGTAACAAATGATTGCAACAAAAGAGGAATCAACCATATTTTTAATACAGCGACTGTATTTTTATCAACCATATTTTTAATATTTTTAATATTTTATAAACCATATTTTTCAACCGTATTTTTATCAACCATATTTTTAATACAGACATTAACCATTTTGAAAATTTGGCTAAATGCTCATATATATATATATATATATATATATATATATATATATATATATATATATATATATATATATATATATATATACACATATATACGCATACAATAATAAATACCATGTTAATACTTGTAAACATATATATAGACATATCTTATATTTATTATATACAATATACTATTACTTATATGATATAAATAACTAAAGAATGTGTAAAGGTACAAACCAGTACAAGTATTTTTCGAAGATAATGACCAGCCTGTTGGGCAGGAGCAAACATACTTCACAGGAAAAGGTCGATTCTTACAATGACCTCTAACAGAATCGCATGGATATTCAGCTCCAGTAAAAAGGCACTCGTTTATGTCTAATTAAGTAATACTTACAATCAATTGGATAAAATATTAAAAAAAAAAGTATTTTAGCAAATATTATAATAATAAAACAGTATTATTAGAAGAGCTGTATTACTCTTTTGCAGTAAATTATTAAATTAAGTAAAAAATAAAATTAGATCAATTAAAAAAAAATAATGAAGTACTATAAAACTTAGCAAAACAACATAAATTATATAAAAGTATATTTTTCACATTACAGTATAGTTTTAAAAATCTAAACCGTGATCATGAAATTCAACTAGTCTATTATAAGGGAAGGTAAAGCTCCGTAACTGTAGTAAAAAAACTTGCCTAGGAAAAAGAAAACTTTGATATAAATCCTCTAACTTATTTATGGGGGGATATGATAACCTTTGTATGATAAATTCCAGGTTTTTTATAATACTTTTCAGTAACAAAACTCCTGATCAATTTTTTCTGTAAAAATATTAAATGCAAGTGTCACATTTACATTTAAATGGTAACAACATACTTGATCAAAATTTTAAAAAGATTTATAATTTTCTATATAAATGATACTACATTAAATTGACAATAAACTTATTTTTACCTCATATTTCTTTGAATAAAATTAATCAATTATAGATAAAAAAAAAATGCACACTTTCTGTATTGGTTAAAAATAATTTGTCAATTAAAAATGAAAGCAAACAACTTTTTTCCCTTTAAAATTTTTTTCTTAAAACAAAGAGTAATTAAATAAAACCATTTTTGATCAGCTATTTGACCGCCATATTGAACTTTAGGAAATTTATTAGTCAATTTTTATGAACTTTATTAGTCAAAGTATTGTTGGAAGAAATCTAGATGATTATAAAACAAAACTTTAAAGTTACTTATAATTAAATGGTAGAAATCTGAGTACAATAGCAGCATAAAGTAAGTATACACCATTGAAGTATACACCATTTTCTTCTTAAAGAAAAGCTTCATAAATTAGAATGCAATTTAATGGTTTCAAAGAAAAACAAAAAAGCATATTATACAGATCTGCAAAAACTTATTTTTGATGCTGTGGCTAACCAAGTATAAAGTAAGTATACACCATTGTATACTTACTTTATGCCGCTATAGTAGATACAAAATGAAATTGATAAATTTATTCTGTAATGTCTTTTTTCTTGAACAATCTTTAAAAACTTTTTAATTTTGTATATAAGACCCAATTTAACTATATTATCTTTATTTATGCAAGAGCTCTGATAGAAAAGTGGAGGGTGTATGATGGGTGGAGGGGTTGTATGCTTTATTATATACAGTAGCTATAGTACTTATATCTTAAATACAGTAAATATTTTATATACAGTAACTTACCTTGGCATAGTAATACTGAAGAATTAAAGAATTGGCCTTGCGGACAAATACATTTAAAATTTCCTACTTTATTTATACAGGTAACACTATCATCCAAACCACATTTATTTTGTAAACATTCGTTAACATCTAAATTAAGTTTATCCGAAAAAAGATTTTATATTATGTAAAATCTTATTCTAAAACAAACTAAGAAAACAATAAAAACACACAAATTAAATAATAAACATCATCAATAAACCTAAGTAAATATATATATATATATATATATATATATATATATATATATATATATATATATATATATATATATATATATATATATATATATATATATATATATATATATATATACATATATATATATATATACATATTTATGTATATTTATATACATAAATATATATATATTTATATATATATATATATATATATATATATATTTATATATATATATACATACATATATATACATATATATATATATATATATATATATATATATATATATATATATAAATATAAATATATATATATATATATATATATATATATACATATATATATATATATATATATATATATATATATATATATATATATATATATATATATATATATATATATATATATATATATATATATATATATATATATATATTATATAATCTCCACGCCGATTGTTGAAAGTTACGCTTATTATGAATTTTGACTAAATTTAGAGCATGAGCAAATTTATGGCACAAATTCAGTTAATTTTTTCATCGATGATTTCTTAATGTGTTTCTGTACCAAAAAAAACTCTGTCTAATAATTCAAGAAATAGATTGTTTAATATTTTTCACTGATTACATAGATCAATTAACACCTAATCTAATTTTTCCAGTCATACAACCAACTTTATAATTTTTGTTATCAAATGTTTTTTTAAAAAAAACATTTGATACCAAATGTTCTCTTGTTTTCTGTCTTTCTCTTGTTTCTGAAACAAATTTGCATGAGAATTCAGCGTTGAAACACTGCAAATGTACAATAAATATTTATATACAAACAAATTTTCAGCTTAAAAAATATATCTCAAGAAAAAATGTAAAAAAATAATTTTTAATTGTACTTTTAAGATTCATAATTTGTAGTTAGGTATTGGATCAAAATTCAAATTAGAACTTATTTTTAAATACAAGAAATATATTTCTTATTTTAAGAAATAAATCTCTTAAACTATGGTCAACAGATTTATGATTTTGCTGTGAGTTCTGATGAGTTGTTAGCAACTTTGAAAGATTTTCAAAGTTTTGGAATGTTATTGTACCCAAAAAATCTGAAGGAGTCTCATATGTAGGCATTTTTTCAAACGATGACCTAGAATATTAAAAAATAACCAGTAGCCTGGTGAAATGTACAACTCAAGACCTAGCGGTTGGTTTTTACAAACAAAATCTGCTTTCGGAAGGATTTCAGCTTTGATTCTATCTGTTTTTAAATCTTTTCGGACCTCTCGTTGTTTTTGATTACAGAACTTTTTACCATTTTTATATTGTGATTTTGGTCAAAAGATGCTTATGCCAGCATCAAATACCTCTATGGTTTTACCATGATTTGAATTTCACCTCTGCAGCAGGCTCAATATACATCTGCCAATAGTCTTGTTGATCTTAAAAGTGTAAATTAAAAATAATACAATGTAGATAAAATAAGGTTTAAAATGACACTGCTAAAAACTTATTACATTTAATTTTGACAAGATAAAATCAAAGTGCAATTTCTATTGATTTCATTTTTATAATATTTCTACTGATTTTAAGAAAAGTTTATCATGGGAAAAAAAATTGGTTTAGAGTTATTTTCTTTGTATTTTACATCTGATTTTAAACCATTTTGCAAAAACATTGTTTTTAAACAATTTGTTACTTTATGGCACAAATAATTAAATAATTAAATTAATCTTAAATAATAAGATTGATATTTTAGTTATGTTTTTAGTAAATTTTTAAAGTGAAACTTATGAAATTAAGTTTCACTTTAAAAATTGCAGAATCAGAAAAGTCGTAGGTAAAAATGCCCTGGAGAAAGTAATGTAGTCAATTATTCTATTGATCTCTTTGAGTATTTTATTACTCAGAATAAAAACCTGCCTAATTTTAGAGAAATGCAACTTGAATTTCATGAAATTCAAGGCATGTGAAACAGCTCCATATCTGTAAATTTTCACCTAATGATCTAATTTTTTTCCTGCAAGTTCACAATAACCTCTTCACTTCTCAAAAGTCTAAATGTAAATAATTTTAAAATTAGAAACCTATACATTTTTTTCTTGCAAAAACGTATTTTATAGTGAAGTAGTTTTATCTTTACCTTACTATTTTTTAACCTTTTATGGTTTTATGATATAAATAGTTTATTCTCCGGCTTATTTACAGCTTCAGCTGTATGATGCTTTCTGACAAGATAGCAGGAAGTGTACAAGAAAAATGGTCGCCTGGGAAACTTAGTTTAAAAATTAATGGAAAAACCTTCTAATAATTTTTTAATGACATTATTTCATAGCTAATGACTTGTAAATTTCTATTTGCACCGATTGTTTGAAAATACCCTTAAAAAACTAAAAAAATGTAAAAATGTTAAACTTTAAAAGAATTACGCGAGTATAAATAATATAATTTCATAAAGAAGGCAATACCTTGGGAATATTCTATGACACTCCGTGTATTAAAATTTGTTCATGAGGGTCAAAATGGGATGAGCTAATAAGCTAATATATATATATATATATATATATATATATATATATATATATATATATATATATATATATATATATATATATATATATATATATGTATATATATATATATATATATATATATATATATATATATATATATATATATATATATATATATATATATATATATATATATATATATATATACAGTCTTGCCAAAAGTTTGGAACCAGTTATAAATTTTAACTAATTTAATATTATTGACCCAACATAATTAAAAGTACATCAAGTTGTTAATTTATTGAAGACTAGGGATCACTAGAGATTGTTTATTAACTATTATCAACAGGTACTAACTATTATCAACAGGTATTAACTATTATCATCAGTTTATCAACTATTATCAACACCTCAGCTGTCTGTATTTCCCTATTCAAAAAAAAAGAGAGGTTAATAGACATTGCATACCCTACTTCTAGGAGATAATGCGTGACTTATTCAGGCCAATTACAAGCCATAACTGAAAGTAAATAACTTTGAGATTAGTAAGCTGATATTGAATATTTGGCTGTAAGAAGTTGATTTGGACCGAGCTCAGGTCAGCTGCAAGATTAAACTGGTATGTCTGATGAAAATAAATTAACTTAACTAATTAAATTAAAATTCTCATGTTTTACCCATTCATTTTATAAATGATTTATAATATGTTAAATTATATGAAAACATTAAAAAATAAAACATAAAAACAACAAATTTAACTTTTTTTAAATCAAATTAGTGTGTGAAATAGTGCATTCTAAAGAATTATCAACTGCACAATGGGCTCAGATTCTTGTTTCCAGCCAGCTGAAATCTGAGAAACGCTTTGGTAGACCAAGAGTGATGTTAGCAGCAACTGATATGCTTATCCAAAGAACTGTGGTAGCTTATCCAAATATCTCATTGGCCAACATTGCTACCTGGATACCTGCTAAGGTGAGCACCCAAACTCTCAGAAGACATCTGCTAGTTAAATTTAAGCTGACCTCATGTAAGTAAGCCAAAAATTTTTTGAAAAAGAATGTCCAAGGTCACTTGACATTTTGTAAGCTGCACAGAACCTGGGCAGAAGATTAATGGATAAATATCATGTTTTCTAAAGAACCAACCTTCACTCAATACACATGTTAAATTAGGGTAGTTCAGAGGCCCATCAACGAAAGGTACAGTTCAAAATATATGATATTAACAACCAAACAGGCCCCAAAGACCATAGTATGGGCAGCTTTTACACATCTAGCACAGGTTGTTTAGTTTATTCCAAAGAATATGGGTATTAATGGGCAAGTTTACCTGGATGTTTCAAAAGAAAAGTTTCCCCAATATATGGCAATACACTCCTACATCCATTTTTAGCATGATGGTGCACCCTGCCACAAGACAGCAGCTGTCAGATGCTGGTTGGAGAAGCAAGAGGTTCAGTTGCTTGGCCCATGGTCTGGATCAACTTAAACACAATTAAAAACATGAGGACAATGATGAAGCAGAAGGTTAGCAACGAACATCCAACATCAGTTGAAACGTTAATAGACGCCATCAAGAATGTATAGGCCAGCATAATACTGCTGAATAATACCTGAATACTGAATACTGCTGTGTAACCAGCAAAACACCTGAATATTACAAATCTTTGGCCTGTTCTATGCCTAATTAAACAGCAACTGTTCTGAAGGTCAAGGTACAGTATTCAAAGGTATATATACATATATATATATATATATATATATATATATATATATATATATATATATATATATATATATATATATATATATATATATATATATATATATATATATATACATATATATATATATATATATATATATATATATATATATATATATATATATATATATATATATATATATATATATATATATATATATATATATATATATATATATATATATATATATATATATATATATATATATATATATATATACAGTGGGTGCTTTATTAGAAAATTATTAGATAATTATTAGAAAATTATTATATTATTAGAAAATCTTTTTTTTGAAAATTATGTGTTAAAGGTTATTTATTATAGAAATAAAAAGGTTGCAGACTATTTTTTCGTAACTTTTAAGTGTTGCGGTCTATATTTATTATAAAAAACATACTTATTTATTTTTTAAAATAATTCCACTATTGTACAAGCAAAAGATTACATATTGGTGATTTATTTTAGTATTTTGTTATCCCTCCCTTGGCACTTATTACTGCTTCTACACGTCTTGGCATACTTTCTATGCATTTTATTGCATTATTTTGAATATCTATGTTATTGTGCCAGACTTTGATCATCTTTTCAATTAATTGTATTTTGTTGGTGATCATTTCAGAAGCAATTTCCCTTTTCATGATCTCCCACAGATTTTCAATAGGGTTTAAATCTGGTGAGTTTCCAGGCCATGGTAGCACTGGAATTTTCTTTGCTTTTAGGTACTCAGTAACCTTCTTTGCTTTATGGCATGGGGCAGAATCATGCATAAATGTAAATTTTTGGTTCTTTGGGAACCATTCCTTCAACTGTAGTACCAATCTTGTGTCAAGAACTTTTATGTATTGGTCCTGGCGCATAGTTCCCTCAACGATATATAAGCGCCCTGTTCCATGTCCACTAATGACAGACCATACCATTATACTTAGAGGATGCTTTACATGTTCTAAGATGCAGTCTTTGTGGAATTTTTCTCCAGCTTGTCTACGCACAAACTGTGATTTGTTCATCAATATCTGGATTGTCAATTCGTCCGAGAAACATACCTAAACAACATCAAAAAAACTTATAAGTCAAAGTTTTAATGTAGGCAAATCTCTAAATGGAATGTGTACAATTATAAATGAAGTACTTACATTTTTCCAGTCATCGACGGTCAAATGCCGATGACTTTTAGCCCAAGCAAGGCATTTTTGTTGCATTGCTAGAGTGAGCTTAGACTCTTTAGCAGGTCGACAGCATCGAAATCCTTGTTCTTTGAGTCGGCGACGAACTGTCATTGGAGATACTGGTATTCCAGCATCTTGCATTAAAGTGGTTAGTATTCGCCTAGGCTTATTCCTATTTTCTAGGCAAATATCTTATATTTTTCTATCATCTCTTGGCGTTGTTAGCCGTTTTCTACCACATTGTCCTGTTCGTTGAGGAGTATAATCAGCATTTTTGTCCAGATTTTTTTTTATTCGGTTGACTGTTGCCACTGAAACCTTTGTCATTGATGCTATACACCTTTGAGAATAAGAAGTATTCTTCAATAATGCTCCAACTTCTCTTTTTTTTGAGGGTGAAACATCTTTTGCCTTTCCCATATTGAAAAAAACACGTGATTCTAGTAAACCGTTATAGAAGTCAAATTATATGTAAAAATATTGATTTAATCATGTTTAACTGTAAAAAATAGACACACAAATAGAACTTAATAACAAAACAATAAAAAAATCTTTGAAAACTTTAAAAAGAGAGCAATACACAAACAGCACTTCACGCGACAACAACTAACTAACTAACAACAGGTATAACTGCCAAAATTGCCAAAATTCGGGAAAAACCCTATAACTTCATAATGAGATGAAATGCAATGTTGCCAAATTCCCAGATTAAAGTAAAAGGTACATACATACTATTTGTAAAATAAAAAAAATTATTTTGCTAAAATGTTTTGTTAATTTTGAACTTTATTGACAAAGTTTTTAAAATTTGGTCGTGTTTCTAATATTATGAGCACCCACTGTGTATATATATATATATATATATATATATATATATATATATATATATATATATATATATATATATATATATATATATATATATATATATATATATATATATATATATGTATATATATATATATATATATATATATATATATATATATGTATATATATATATATATATATGTATATATATATATAAATATATATATATATATATATATATATATATATATATATATACATATATATATATGTATTGAGGTAATTCTAAACTTTTTTTGAATATATATATATAAAGTTTAAAATATTGTTCAAAATCAAATAAATAAATTATCAAACAATAGCAGTATACCTTCACATCCCATTCCATCATTAGTAAGTATAAAACCAATGGGACAAGTACAATTGTAACCACCATCTGTATTTACACATATGCTATTATCTCTACAGCCATTTATTCCTGATGAACAGTCATCAACATCTAAATAATATTTAGTATATACCTATGTTTTGTAATAACAATAATAATAATAATAATAATAATAATAATAATAATAATAATAATAATAATAATAACAACAACAATCATAATAATAACAACGATTATTATAATTATAATTATTACTATTAGAATTACATTTGTTGTAACTGATTTTAACTAGCAAGTATTTTAAATAGCAAAATGACCGTCTTTTCATAAAAACCTTTAAGTCACAAATTAATTTAAAAAATATATATATTTAAGTTCAATTGTTGAAGCCACTTTTACTATTTTATTTGGTAGATTATCTCTATCAATTACTGCTCTATTTGTAACAAATTATTTTAAAATCTATTGACTATTTTAAATATTTTGTTTATTTTCCATGCCATGACACAACATTTGAAAAAATATTTTTTTGTAACAGTTGTTATTAACCCTTTGTTTTAGCATTGATATAAACACTTAATCAAGAATCATAATGAAAAGATTCACTTAATCAAGAATCATAATGAAAAGTTTTTTGAATTCATTTATAATAATCTTTTTTTTTTGATTTCTTTGACTACATGACGACTCTTGGCTAGACAACTGAAGGCTTGTTGGTGTTAGCTGCAATTCATGGCTCAATTGAACAACTAAAGAATGAGTTTTTTTAATACAAAATTTTTTTGCTGTTTTGTTCAATATAAATTTAAAATTGTGAAATCGCGGATCTAAATATGCAGCTGAGTACAACTTTTTATTTTTATAAAAATCTTCACATTTTCGATTAAAATTATACTTGAATTTGATGGGAAGATTCATAATTGTCCAACTATTTGATTCACTTTTGAAGTTAGCAAAGTAATCAGTTAATTTTTAAACGGCTGGTAATATAATTGAACAAGTGGTATATATTGATGTGCTCAAAATTTTTGTAAAATCATATATTGGCTCTAATAAATTATTTAGCTCCCCAATAATTTCCAGTTCCCAACTTTTTATTAACAAATACTTTTTATCTTTGTTCTCTGGCTTGATAATAACATCTTTGATCAATTCGCTAAGTTTAAAAACTGACTGCAACATTAAAAAGGTCAAATTCCACCGAGTAGCAAGGTTTTATTTTAATTTATTAATTAAACATTTATCTTCTTTGTTGTCAATTTTCATATTATTTAACTCAACACAATTTACAAGTTGAGCAGAAAGCTTATTTCTTTAAAATTATGAAAACACAATGATTTTTGTCAGTTGATAGCTAATTCTTTTTTACAAACACATCTTCAACTAATTAAATTTAATAAATGACAAAAACAAGAAATGTACAATTTATTAATTAGATCTTCTAGACAATGTTTGATATTTGCAGTAGTGTCACTACTCGTTGAAAGAGTTTTATCACTTATTTTCCATTCATTTAGAATTAACTCATTTTGCTTCGTTAAATATAGGATAGTATGGGCTTTTGGGCTATGCTTTAATGCAATCCGAATCAATTTCAAACAAAAATTTTGATCAACAAAATGTACTGTGGCGCCGATGTATGAATGTGAGGCTTGTGATGCCCATCCATCTGTGGTTAGATAGCAAAATTCAGCTTGGTTTAAAAGATGCATTATTTTGACTTTAAGTGATTCAAATTTAAGCGGCACTATTTCATACGGTAACTTTTGCCTCTTTGGCAATTTGTACTAGTTATCAAACGAAGCTAGCATTTTAATAAAATACTTATTACCAATTATTGACAGCAGTTGACCTGTTTGAAGAACAAAGCTGCGCATAAATTCCTCTAAATCTCTATTTTTCTGTGAACTTGAACAATATGAGTGAGAGTTTGCAAATGCAGCTTTTATAGATACATGACCAGTTGTTGTACTTGGAAATTTAGACTCTTTATACTAATCCTTTATATTAATCCGATGGTTACTATAAAAATGAATTGCCATTGAGCTTGTATTTTTATTGATGTTTTTTTAAGTTTTATATAAAATCCACACATCTACTTATTGGTTTCAGTAATTATCTCATCATTTCCTATTAAAAACTTATAACTTTTTAATATAGACACTCTAAATAATTTTTTTGTAAAACAAAAAGTTTACATATATAAATATTGCATTTTTTATTATCTTGATTTATTATATTATTTTTTTAATATATATTAAACTTTTAACCAATAAAAAGGTAAACAAATGTATTTCTTTTCCAAAACAAAAATTTTTAGAAAAATAAAGAAAAGTTGGCATTAAGGTTGGGCTGAGCTGGGTTTTAGTCTTTTGGGTCAGGTTAGGTTATAGGTACAACCTATATAAAGAATAATTAATCTGAATTACCTATGCAAGTCATCATATTGTCCAAAGAAAAATAACCATTTTTACACAAGCATAACATTTTAGTAGCACTTTTTACATCACATACTTTGTTTTTATTTTCTTCACAGCCTTCACATATATCTATAGATGAAAAAATTAAGTCAGTGTAGCAATAACAAATTTTTAAGAATACGTTAAAATTTTTTTTTGTTGATCACAAAAAATGAAGTTATGCTTTTAAATATTAGTTTAAGTTTCAAGTACATTTTTTGATTTATTTAAAAACTAATATTTTTATAAACTGTTTATTAAACTTTGTGCAACTTGGTGATGATGTTCATTTTAATATAACATTTTTAGTCAATTAAAATAGCACAACAAAAAATGTTAAGTGAATTTCTTCATTAAAAAAAGAAAAACACAAATAAGAATTTTTAAATATTCTCTATGTTGAACATTCAATTAATTATTTGTAAAATTAATTTTACAAATTCAATTTTAAAATTTATTAATTTTATGGAGATGACAAGAAATAAAAATAAAATTTTATGGAGATGACAAGAAATAAAAATAAAATTTTATGGAGATGACAAGAAATAAAAATAAAATTTTATAGAGATGAAAAGAATTTAAAAAGTAAAAGTATGATCGGAGTAATGGGTTCAAAAAAATAAAGTGGTGAAAAAATAAAGTGAAAAAATAAACACCTCATAATGATCAAATTATAATATCAATTATGCATTCAGAAAAGAAATTTTATTTTTCTTAATAATTTTGTTACAACTCTAACTTTATCTTTTTATTCAGAAACACAAACCTTGATAAACAAGCCTACGTCATGAATTACATAAGTTGATATTATTAATGTAACATCGAAATCAAGGCTATAAGGATAACTTTGTATCAGCAAGTCAAAACCTATGCAGCCTAAGTGCTTTAATATGTTTTCATTTATACTTACTTACGCATGCAGAAAAACATTTATGACAGGCTGCAGGAAATATTTTTAAAAAATCAGACAAAAATTAATATTTTAATTATCATAAACAATTAAAGATAAATGGTAATTTAAATAATAAAAATATAAAAACTCACCAATGCAGCTGGAGTTATCTTTTCCTAATATCCATCTATATTTACATGAACAAATAAAGCTTCCCAGTGTGTTTAAACATACTCCATTACTCCAAGAACAGGGATGAATATTGCTTGAGCATTCATCAACATCTTAATGAATTAAAAAATAGAAAAATGATAAAAAAATTTTTAATAAAAAGTTGATATAAAAATAACTAAAAAAAAAACAATCAATTTTATAGTATTTAACACTTGCTAGTGGTGTAGTGGTAAGTGCTTGTTTATAAGCAAGAAGCACCAAGTTCAACCCCAACCATATCTTTAGCAGTACTGTGTTTCTCTGTGCAGAAGCCTTCTCTTAAACAACAGGTTAAGCAAAAAAAAAAGAAAAGAATAGCCTCCACAACTGTAGCGGGCAGGGAAATATTTAACTGTAGAGTGGTGCATAAAGTAAAAAGAACTATAAGTTCTATGGTGCTATATAGTCTATTATATGGCGTCATGAAAGTTGAAAGAAAACATACCTGACATATACCTGACAATATATATATATATATATATATATATATATATATATATATATATATATATATATATATATATATATATATATATATATATATATATATATATATATATATATATATATGTATATATATATATATATATGTATATATATATATATATGTATATATATATATATATATATATATATATATATATATATATATATATATATATATATATACATATATATATATATATATATATATATATATATATATATATATATATATATATACATATATATATATATATATATATATATATATATATATATATATATATATATATATATATATATATATATATATATATATATATATATATATATATATATATATATATATATATATATATATATATATATATATTTGTATATATCAGTCTTCTCCATTTGAAATTTACCGCCAGCACACAAAAAAGCACTGGCCGAACAGTAATTATTTGTCTGGCGTGTACGATTTTAAAAAATATTTGTTATTTATACCTCTTTAATAAGTATTTGATTAGGAAAAAAGTTTTGTTGCAATTTAAAAACACTTTTAAATTTTTTGGCAAGCACCTAAAAAAGCGCCAGCCCTAGTATTGGCAGGCTTGAGGAAAACTGCAAAAGTGCAAAAGCGCTTGTTAAACAGAGAAGACTGATATATATACATCAGGCCTTGTTTTAAAGCATTATACGTAGAGCCATTTACATATGCCTTAGGCAATTTTTATGTAAGCAGTGAGCAATTTCGGTTAAGCAACTTTTTATCATTTTTTAACTTTAAACTTATTTTTATACTATAAGTGGTAAAATAAAAGAAGTAATTAATTTATAAAAAAAATTAATTTTTGAATGACGTTTATGTATAAATATTTTTGACAATAGTTTGAATGACAATTATGTTTTGATATAAGTGTTATCTAAATAATAAATTTAAATAATAAATTTTTTCATTAAAAAATAATAACTAATAAAAAAAATCAAATAAAATTAAAAGCCTAATTTTATTCTGTTTTTATTTTATTGATTTTTAAAGCTTGAAGCAAAGATCATAAAATCAAAATTTAATTCTGATAAAAAACATATGATTTAATTTAAAACTAATTTAATAAAAATATATAATTTTATTCTGATAAAAAAAAAAAAAAATTTAAAAATATATAAATTAATTTTGATTTAAAAAATCTATTTAAGTTTATTAAAATTAAAGTTAATGCTTGGTTTTACTTAACTGTCAAATCTATTTAATATTACAAAATATTGTTCAATTTTTAAATTTTATTTGTTCTTAAAAAAAATCAGCCTATTTTTATTGCAATTGTTTTTTCAGTTTTTTTTTTTCAGTTTTCCATCCAAAACATTTTTTTTTATTTAAAATTAAATTTTAAATAAACTGCATCAAAAGTTTGAAGAAAACTCGATTTTAACTTCTTTTTTTTATAAAACAAGTTAAATCGCAGCTATTATTATTAATAAACAATATATTAATTGATGTGATTTTAATAATAAAATAATAATCTAACAAAATTTAAATAAATGAAGTAAATAAATTAATGTATTTTTTTTTATTTGATGCTAATTTTTTTAAATAAAAAGCATTTGTAGTTGCAAAGCCACAATTAGAAATTTAAGAAATAATCATTTTAAAAACTTCAAAATTTAACATATTTTAAATCATTTATGCCCATGTTAAGAAAAGAAAGAAATTTGTTGATGTCAAACATTTTTAAAGCAATATTAAATTTAATTATTTAATCTATAAAAAAACTAAAAGAAATAATCATTATCTAATTTACGTTTTTATATTGGTATACAAATCAAAGATTTTTGATAAGTTCAAAGATTTGGAAAGACCATTATTTTTTTAAAAGTACAAATTTTTCAACAATATTTGATTACAAATTTATATAAAAGCAAAATCACATTAATTTTTGTAGGATATTCTTTACAATCAAGAATGGCTTGGCATCTATGAGGCATAAAAGCAACAAAATGAATGCAAACATCAAGGGGGCTCAAGTCTCATGTTTCTTTGATTTTATTAAATAAATCAGCATAACTTATTGGCTTGATTCCTTTCATTTGACGGCCAACATATTCCCATAGATCTTCAATTGGATTTAAGTCAGGTGATTGGGATGGCCACTTCAAAACATTAACTTTACTCTTTTTGAAAAAACCCTAAAATCAATTTGGCTGTATGTTTGGGATTGTTATCCTGTTGGTATATCCATCCTTAAAGCATTTTATCCTTTGCATAAGGTAAGATAATATTCTAATATAAATATTTGTACTTTTATTGATTAATAGTCTCAGTAATTCTATGGAGAGGACCAACTCGATTTCAGCCCCAAACCATTACATTACCTCCTTTATGCTTTACAGTACGCATTTAGTATTTAGGATTGTATCTTGTACCTACTGGACATTGAACATACTTGATTCCATCTAACCCGAACAGCATAAACTTGCTTTTGTCACTAAAAAGAACTTTTGACTATTGTTGACTACTCTACTTTAGATGTTCTGATGCAAATTTATTTTGAGCGTTACAGTTTTTCTAAAAAACTAACGGTTTTTTAGCTGTATGTCTTCTAAATAAATTAATGTGACATAAACAACGTTTTTTAGGAGAAATACTATAATTCATTCCATAGAAACTTCTTATTTGTATGTTTAAATTGACAGCTGTCAAATAGAGATTGTTTTTTTGCTTAGAACTACAAGCTTTTTATCCTGATAATGAATTGTTTTGTGTGGACTTCCTGATAGATTTTTATTCTTTGTAAATCTAGTATGCTCATATTTCTTTATAATTTGTCCAACAGAAGACTTAACAACTCAATAAAGCTGTGCTGTTTTACGAAACGAATTTCTATTTTGAACTGATCTCAAGATCAATTTTTTCACTGAAGATGAAATATATTTCTTAGATCCCATGATCTCAATCACTTATATTTAAAGTTAGTAAATAAATTCCAAAAAATATTTGTTTATAAAATCAACAAAATAGCAATTTCGTGGTTAAAATGATAAATGTTTTAGTTTGTCTGCAAATTTTTGAACTTATCAAAAATTGTTTTTTTGTAAACCAATTTTAAAATGTTAAATAATAATTTATTGTTTGTTCAAAACATAATTGTTAACCTGAAAACCTTTTAATTGGTATATAATATAACGGCTTATGTTATATATGCGCTGAAATATTAGTAAAATTTAATTTTTTTAGGACTGTCCCTTAACTTCTGGACGCTACGATATAAATATATATATATATATATATATATATATATATATATATATATATATATATACATATATGTATATATATATAAGAATATATAAAAGATAAAAAAGTTACCAACACAACTGGCATTATCTTGACCCAACGCCCATCCAACACTACACGAGCAAAAAAAACTACCATTAGTATTAGTACATACTCCATTGCTCCAAGAACATTCAGAATTGGTTTGAATACATTCATTTATACCTAAACAAATTAATACAACATTTTTAATACAAATAAGAAAAGAATAAAAAAATAGTACATTATAGTTAGTGGTAAATCATTATCATTATTATAAAAAAAGTTTAAAGAATAGCATTATCGTTAAAAACCATAAAAAATTGTAGTTTCTATTCATCTAGCAATATTAAAATTTTTCATTTTTGTAAATATTTTCATTTATTATATTTGCACTTAAATCAGAATCATAAACATAACAACTATATTCAGAACAAGAGCTGTTGTCATTTTTAATATCAACTAGCTGAGTAGGAGAAGAACTGTAAGAACAAATCACTGAAAAAGCACGAGAAAATATGTTCGTGAAATCAAGAGACAGATTAATTAAAAAATTCAAACTTCTTCAAAATCAACGCATTAAGCAAATATCTCATTTAACAATCTATACTAAAGAAGCTGTTTTAAACTTATGCAACACAGAAATTCCATAACATTAAAAAAGTCTCCTTGGACCAAAATTTGTACTAACAATAAAATCTCTTCCGCATCTTGACAATTGTCTCAATAACCGAGTCATCTGCTCTAAAACTTGAGTACAACAAAAAAGATAAAGCTGCACAAACTCTGAGGAGAGAAGTTTTGAGAGAATTAAAACTAAATAAAAATAATAAAAATGACAACCTGACTCGTCAACAACGAAAAGCACTTACACAACTAAAAAAGGATAACAATATTGATATATTTTGATAAAGGAATAGGCTTTGTAATAATCACTCATAATAAAGCAACAAAAAAGATTCGAGAACAAATTGAATCAACTAAAATAATCAATGAAGATCCGACACAAAATTACGCAATTAAAATCAAAGTCCAACTATTGAAATTAATAAAAAAGGTCGGTTCATAAAAGATGAATATCAGCAAATTTATCCCAGTGACCCAATTCCATGTCGTATGTATAATGTTGCAAAGGCACATAAACCTGAAAAATCTTACCTAATGCGAATTGTAGTATCTACAATAGACACACCAAACTACAGAATCTCAAATTACTTAGTAAAACTAATACAACCAATATCAAATGAAAACCCAACTAGATTAAAAAATTCGCAACAATTTGTAGAAAAAGCAAAATCGTGGGACATATTCAGTGACAAATTTCAAATATCATTAGACGTTATAAACTTATATCCATCAATTCCACTTAAAGAAGCAACTGATGTACTCATAAGTATATTGGAGGTGAGCGATAATTTTAAAAAAGTGACAAAATTAAATATAAAAGAAATAAAAACTCTGATAGAACTATGTTTATACCAACCATACTTTTTATTGAACAATAAAATACATGAACTTGAAAATTCAGGTCCAATAGGTCTTTCTTTTATGGTAGTTTTAGCTGAATATTTTCTTCAAAATCTTGAAAAAAGAGCGCCTAATATAGCGCTGAAAACCAACCCGCCTATTGACATAAAATCATTTTATAGATACGTAGATGACAGGATGCTAGAGTCCCTAACATTGCCCAGGCTAATCAATTCAAGACAATAATTAATCAACAGCATCCAAAAATACAATATACAATTGAATTTGAAAATGACAAAAAAAAACACTAAATTATCTAGAAATATGCATAATAAATAATAAAAATGGTAAATACGAATTTAAAATACACAGAAAAAATGCTACTAACATTCAAGTTAAGGCAACATCAAACCATGACCCACAAATTTTAAATAGAATATTCAAAAGTTTTGTACATAGAGCATTTAATATATGCAGTGAGAAACATATAGAAAACGAACTGAAATTCTTTATTCAAGTAATTGTCAAAAATGGTTACAAACATTACAAGCTCATAAAAATCATAAAAGAAATAAAAGAGAAGTACAAAAAACCTCTAGTGACTACTAAAAATATTGACATCACCAGTACGCATCCAACAACTTCATTACCTTGGATACCAATAATGTCTCCCTAATAGCAAAAGGTGTTTAGGAAGGCAGGATATAAAACGGTCTTCAAATCAAACTTGAATCTAGAAACAATATTGACATCAAAAAATAAATCCAAACTACAAAGGAACAGCCACCCAGGAGTTTACTTTATTGAGTGCTATTGTAACAAAAAGAATATAGGTGAAACAAAAGTTAAAATAAAAACACGCATGCAACAACACAAAAACAGTACAATAGAAAATAAAACAGAACGATCAGCATTACCCACACACATGAAACATTGTAGACAACAAATTAACTGGGACAGTTGCAGAACTCTAAAATTCAATAACAAAAAAATTGATAGAAAAATTCGTGAGGCGCTTGAAATACAGTACCACCAATGTGCCCCTCAACAAAATAGTATCAATTTAGATAAAAGACAATATGTGTCAACAAAATTATGGACACCATTTCTAATGCACTTCAGTCAGAAAGAGAAAATACCAACCCATCGACATATAATAGAACTGCCGTTTAAAAATAACATATAAACAAAAACAAACAAAAATTTTAAGCTGAAGACACTAGTCACAACAATCCAGCTAAAACTACTTTAAAAAAGAAAAAATAAATTTAGAATTAAGAGCAAATTGTATTTATTGGTGTTTATGTAATAATAAATATATATATATAATATATATATATATATATATATATATATATATATATATATATATATATATATATATATATATATATATTAGAAATATATATATATATATAAATATATATATATATTAGAAATATATATATATATATATATATATATATATATATATATATATATATATATATATATATATATATTTATATATATATATATATAAAAATATATATGTAGTATATATATATATACACATATATATATATATATATAAAATATATATATATATATATACATATATATATATATATATATATATATATATATATATATATATATATATATATATATATATATATATATATATATATATACATACACATGTCTACATATAAAAGATTTTTTAACAAAATTATTATTATTATTCATTGAGAACACATAAATTTTCACAGCTAAACAGTTGCATACATTCTCAGAGCATATATATATATATATATATATATATATATATATATATATATATATATATATATATATATATATATATATATATATATATATATATATATATATATATATATATATATATATATATACACACACACACATATATATATATATATATGTATATATATATATATATATATATATACATATATATATATATATATATATATATATATATATATATATATATATATATATATGTATAAAGATATATATATATCTACTAAATATGTATAAATATATTTAATTAAATATATATTTATATATATGTATATATATATATATATACTTAAATATATATAAACATATATATATTTAAATATATATACATGTATATATAAATAGAAATATATATATATAAATATATATATATATATATAAATAATTATTTTTCATAATGTCTTATATATATATATATATATATATATATATATATATATATATATATATATATATATATATATATATATATATATATATCTTGCCTATATATATAAATATATATATATTTATATATATAAATATATATACAAAAAAATTAGAGACCAAAAATACACTAATTATTGCTCCCACTGAGTGTATGAATGTGGGAGCACTGAATGAATGTGGGAGCAACAAGTTTATAAAATATTTTTTCTATTATTTATTATTTTTTAAATTTTTTTTTTTTTTATCTATTATTATATTATTTTTTTTTAAATTGATATCCATCATCAAGTTTTCTTTTCATCAAGTTTTTATCAAGTTTTCTTTTCATTATCAATCCTTTTTTATAATTTACTAAACTATAATTATTAAAAATGTTATCATTTATATAAATTTATTCAAAACTAATTATAAATGTTTCTAATCTAGGTTCTAATTTATCCTCCAAGCTTGAGCTTCTACTCTACTGCTTCTACTCCAAGATTGTAGTGCTTTTTTTTTTTTCTTTCTATCAATACTACTATGGTCATTGCGTAAGTGAACTATAATCCACCATCCAAAACACATTCATTGTTCAATAAGCATTCTTTTACTGTAACTGTTCCTTTATGCTCAAATAAAAAACTCGATGCATCTAGGTTTTGTTTTGGAACAACTTTAAATTTCTCATTTATCTTTATGTTTTCTTGACTCGGAGATCATGATAATTTTTCAAGTCGTCTGTCAGCCATTTTCTTGCTTTTTAACTCTCCTCTCTGTTTTCTTGATGCAACTTCTAACTTAAATAATGGCTGCTTGCATCTAGTTGAGTTAATTTAAAAACAAAACAATTGAAAAATGAAAATATATAAAATATATTGTCTCTGACACAATAAAAGATTTACCATAAGTCTTTAAAATATCAGATAAAATAAAAATTATCAGATATAATAAAAAATTGAGCAATCAAAGAGTATGGAGCTCAGAGGTGTACACTGGATTTTTAGATGTTTGAGTTTTAAACTAGACACTTGCACGCGTTGTGCAAACTCTAAACTTTTGTATGTTCATGCTTATGTCAAATGAGAATGTTTTGCAAAGAATTCCAGTGATTGGAGCCTGGAGGAAAAAAAAAAAAAACACAATTTTTGGGCTTACCTATCCCTTAACGTTGATAGCAACAAGTTTATAAAATATTTTCTTTAGTATTTCATCTAAATTTGTATTCATCAACAAATTTCATGCAACAATCTCTTAGTGTTTAGCTTTTATGAACATGCAAACTTTACAGCCAACTCAAATTGAAGTGTTTTAAAACTTTATATGGTCATAATTTTCACGAAATAAGAGATTGTTGCATGAAATTTGAAACTTGAAGATGAATATCAATTTTAAAAAAAATAATATAATAATAGATAAAAACATAATAAATTTAAAAAATAATAAACAATAGAAAAAAATATTTTATAAACTCGTTGCTCCCACATTAAGGACTGGGTGGGAGCAAAAATTAGCGTATTTTTGTTCTCCAATTTTTTTGTGCTCCAATCACCACTCCAATCACCACAATTCTTTGCAAAACATTCTCATTTGACATAAGCACGAGCATACAAAAGTTTGGAGTTTGCACAATGCCTGTAAGTGTCAAAACATAAACATCTCAAAATCCAGTGAACACCTCTGGGAGCTTGGTGTAAGAAATTACCCTTTTGCATCAATTTTTTGCAATGATAAAAAAGCATTTATTTTCAATAGAAATCTTTTGTTGTCCTACAAAAAGAAAAAGAAAAAAGGAAAAAGAAACCTTTTGCATCAATTTAGTCAAACTAAACTAGGCTCAAAGACAATGTATAAATCAAGCAGTAAAGGTAAGTGATTTGGAAACTTTTTTTGGAGTCACACAGGCTGGGCAATTTAGAAAGACAAGGGTTTTGAGCTTTACTGCCGAAGAGAAAACAAATAAACAAAAGCAGTGCTCATTGAAAGAAAATAAAAGAAAAGTCAGTGGATGCAAACTTTCACAACAAATATGTAAACTGATACAAAAGTAAATGCACTGGCCAAGCATACAGCTATTGAAATCTTTGCAAATCAAAGGCTAATATTTATCAACATTGAGATTCAAAAACGAAACAGCTAAATTTAAATTAGAATCGTAAAGAGTAGATTCAATGTAAGGTTTTATACAAACTTGTAAGATTCAATGAATAAAAAAAGAATTACCTTTAACACTCAAACTATTCGAAAGATTATTTGATAAATTAAAACATTTTGGTGGTAACTATGCATATATCATAATACAAAAACACTATCTTATGTTTAATATTCAAGAAAAAAACAGCATTGTGTTCATCATTTCAATATTAAATTTCAGATTATCAGTTTTCTAATGGAATAAAAAAAGACAGCGTAACTTTAAATACTATTAAAACTTTATACTTTAACAGAATATTTTTATGCATATTTTCTGAAAAAAAGTCTTCACAAGTTGATCATTGATTAAAAAAACTAAACTTTATAAAACTCAATTGATTATTTGACTCAAATAGAATTCAATACTATTAAACCTCACAATCAAAGCGCTTACCAACACACGTAGCATTATCTTGAGCCAACATCCATCCTTTGTTACAAGAACAAAAATAGCTGCCATATGTGTTATTACATACTCCGTTGAATAAAGAACAAGGAGGACTGCTACTTGCACATTCATTTACATCTTAAAAAAATAAATTGTATAACACACATCAATGTATATAAAGAAATATATAAACAAAAATACTAAAAACTTACCAACACAACTAGCGTTATCTTCACCCAAAGTCCATCCCATATTACATGAACAAAGAAAACTGCCATTTGTATTCATACATACTCCATTGCTCCATGAACATGGAGGATTGCTTTGAATACATTCATTGATATCTAAACAAATTTATAAACGTTCATATTTTAAATATCAGAAGGAAGAAAAACTAGTAGTTTTGGACTTTTGCTAAATTATTAGTAAAACATATCAAAGAATAAAAAAAAAAAACTCTTTTATATTCTAATATAGATTTTTTTGATGTTTTTGTTTAACAGACATGTCTTCAGTAATGGTAAACATCACTTTGACACAAATTTAAAAACTCACCAATACAGCTGATACCATCTTGACCTAATGTCCATCCTGTGGTGCAGGAACAATAATAGCTGCCATTTGAATTAGTACATACTCCATTATTCCAAGAGCAAGGTGGATGAACATCGCATTCATAGTTATCTATAAAACACACACACACACACATGTATATATATATATATATATATATATATATATATATATATATATATATATATATATATATATATATACACAAACACACATAAAAACCAATTAGCGTAAAGTTATCAAACAATGAATATAATTTTAAATGACACTACAATTAGCCAACATGAAAAACAGAACACATCTCTGGTAGTGACTTTCACACAATTGATATAAAGTTTCAAGATAAAATCAATTTATAGTTATGTTCAATGTTTCTATGTAACACTTATATCCTTTTCAAAAAAATATAACAAAACGTACAAAAAAAAAACAAAAACAAATTACAAAGCTTACATATATAATATAACAAACATTTTGTGAATAAAAATGTATTTTAAGCAACAACCAGCGTTTACAATATTGGTAAAACAAACTCATTCATTCACTGGTATTTAAACAATTATTTAACTGGTAGACAGCTTACCACCTTTTTCATTTTTCTTGATGAACTTTAAAGATACATGTATGGACATGCATATTAAAGAAATTCTTCATTAAAATCAATACCAAGTCAATAGTAATACAACAAGTAAAATTTGAAAGGAATTTTAAAAACACAATGCTTTTATATGTTATTAAAGCACAAATTTTGCAATCAATTTTTTCTGATATTACTGTTTTATTTTACTAACATTCGGCTGTATGCGTGTGTAAAAATACAAAAATGTTCAGGAATATTGAACCACAGACATTCCGTTTACAAAGTCGATGCCTTATCCAAATATGCTAAACGCGCATATAAGTATGAAAACAATCAATATACTTATTTTAAAATAGGTTAATCTTTTATCCATATAAAAAGTTAGCTTAATTAAATTTAACTAAATTAATTGACTTATTACAAAACTAATTATTGAATATTGTATTGTCACCAAGCAAGAGTATGTATGCAAAATTTGAAAAAAATCTATCATCAGGAAGTGACTCAAAAATTGATTGCAAGATTTGATGCTCACAGACAAACAAACAGACAGAGACAACGATTTAATATAAGCATTGGTAAATAAAACAAAATAATAGCAATACAATAAAAATAATACAAAGTACATTATAAAAAGTAAATATCAAAGATAAAAACATTTTAAAAATCAAAAGTTATTTTAATCAGTAAGACGAACAATAAAAAAAAACTTACTAGCCTTTCCATTGATAAAGAACAAGTTTCTTATAAAACCATCCTGAGCTTCAAACCAAGTATCTGAAGCATATACTGTCACATTGTAAAAATCTTGAGCTTGCTCATTAGTATAATCAGAAACTGTGTTCTCGTTTATTCGGATTGAATTTACATATTGTGTACCAATTAGAACTTGACTTATCCTAACATTTGTCCATGTATTTAATGCAATTGGATTTGGGTAGGTAAAAAAATTTCCATTAGCAGGAGCTGGGATAGCCATATTTCCATTTGGATAAAGTAAGAGAGCTGGAATCATATCATTATTCGAACGATTTAAACCAATGGTAAAATAAACAACAATACGAACGTCAGTAGTAAAAGACGCAAGATAAACATCAAACGAAACTATGTATTCTTTTTCTAGTATTGGTATATTAGCAATGACAGCACCCTTTGTCAACGGGATTGAGTTACTTGCCACTAAGTACACTGTAGTATCAAATATATATACGTATATATATAGACTTATTGTATAATAAATTGCTAATTATAAGGGGGTTTATGTTATTTATGGTATTTCTAATATAAATGCTTATGCTACTACTACTAATGCTTTTATAGTATATGCACAAAAAACTTTAGCTAATAAAAAATTATTCAGAATAATGAGTTTAAAAAGGCCATCACAACCTTTGCTTTTTATCAAAACGTGTTACTTCAACTTTAGTAGAAACAAAAAACAAGAAAGACTTTATTATTCGTCTTTACTAAAAGTAGAAAAATACTTTATTGCAAAAAAATTCCTCTTACGCTTACAATAGGTCATATTTTTATAAGAAAATGGTATAATTGCAAACCAACCAATCCACACACGTGTAAAAGCATTGGCATTAAAAATTATTATATTTCTTCATGCAATCCTTTTTATAAAAGGGGGCACCCATAAAGTATGTACGCAGTAAAACCACTATTTCAGAACACCCTAGCCTTGTATGCAACAATATGTTTTCAACGAACCCCCCTTTTCTGTGTACATACACTTTACTCCTTACAAAATCATCGCCAACCAAAAACTTTTTTAAACATTAAATTTCGAAAAGATTTATATCAACTTTAAGGAGAAATAGAGGACAGTAGAGAGAGTCAAACAGCTTACATACTTGACAAGAGATAACCTCCTCCACCTTGAACGCATTTGTATGTTTTTGGGTTGAACCTTCCCCCCATACGTGCGTACATACTTTATGGAAGAACCCAAACCATGCATTACAAAATGATTTTTTATATACTCTAATTTTTATTTATTTAAAATTAACTAAATGTATGAATTTCACATTTCACTAACACAACTAAAATTATTTTGAGCAAAAGTACGTTCTATTTTACCTGGACATCGAAGTTTCTCGTCTACTGTTATACAACCTCCATTGGAACATGATGTAACGTTTTCAATACACTCATTTACATCTAAAATAATTCCATAAAAGTCTATGAAATAATATAAACATTGCATAAATATAAAGAATCCTTTTTTATAATTTACTAAACTATAATTATTAAAAATGTTATCATTTATATAAATTTATTCAAAACTAATTATAAATGTTTCTAATCTAGGTTCTAATTTATCCTCCAAGCTTGAGCTTCTACTCTACTGCTTCTACTCCAAGATTGTAGTGCTTTTTTTTTTTTCTTTCTATCAATACTACTATGGTCATTGCGTAAGTGAACTATAATCCACCATCCAAAACACATTCATTGTTCAATAAGCATTCTTTTACTGTAACTGTTCCTTTATGCTCAAATAAAAAACTCGATGCATCTAGGTTTTGTTTTGGAACAACTTTAAATTTCTCATTTATCTTTATGTTTTCTTGACTCGGAGATCATGATAATTTTTCAAGTCGTCTGTCAGCCATTTTCTTGCTTTTTAACTCTCCTCTCTGTTTTCTTGATGCAACTTCTAACTTAAATAATGGCTGCTTGCATCTAGTTGAGTTAATTTAAAAACAAAACAATTGAAAAATGAAAATATATAAAATATATTGTCTCTGACACAATAAAAGATTTACCATAAGTCTTTAAAATATCAGATAAAATAAAAATTATCAGATATAATAAAAAATTGAGCAATCAAAGAGTATGGAGCTCAGAGGTGTACACTGGATTTTTAGATGTTTGAGTTTTAAACTAGACACTTGCACGCGTTGTGCAAACTCTAAACTTTTGTATGTTCATGCTTATGTCAAATGAGAATGTTTTGCAAAGAATTCCAGTGATTGGAGCCTGGAGGAAAAAAAAAAAAAACACAATTTTTGGGCTTACCTATCCCTTAACGTTGATAGCAACAAGTTTATAAAATATTTTCTTTAGTATTTCATCTAAATTTGTATTCATCAACAAATTTCATGCAACAATCTCTTAGTGTTTAGCTTTTATGAACATGCAAACTTTACAGCCAACTCAAATTGAAGTGTTTTAAAACTTTATATGGTCATAATTTTCACGAAATAAGAGATTGTTGCATGAAATTTGAAACTTGAAGATGAATATCAATTTTAAAAAAAATAATATAATAATAGATAAAAACATAATAAATTTAAAAAATAATAAACAATAGAAAAAAATATTTTATAAACTCGTTGCTCCCACATTAAGGACTGGGTGGGAGCAAAAATTAGCGTATTTTTGTTCTCCAATTTTTTTGTGCTCCAATCACCACTCCAATCACCACAATTCTTTGCAAAACATTCTCATTTGACATAAGCACGAGCATACAAAAGTTTGGAGTTTGCACAATGCCTGTAAGTGTCAAAACATAAACATCTCAAAATCCAGTGAACACCTCTGGGAGCTTGGTGTAAGAAATTACCCTTTTGCATCAATTTTTTGCAATGATAAAAAAGCATTTATTTTCAATAGAAATCTTTTGTTGTCCTACAAAAAGAAAAAGAAAAAAGGAAAAAGAAACCTTTTGCATCAATTTAGTCAAACTAAACTAGGCTCAAAGACAATGTATAAATCAAGCAGTAAAGGTAAGTGATTTGGAAACTTTTTTTGGAGTCACACAGGCTGGGCAATTTAGAAAGACAAGGGTTTTGAGCTTTACTGCCGAAGAGAAAACAAATAAACAAAAGCAGTGCTCATTGAAAGAAAATAAAAGAAAAGTCAGTGGATGCAAACTTTCACAACAAATATGTAAACTGATACAAAAGTAAATGCACTGGCCAAGCATACAGCTATTGAAATCTTTGCAAATCAAAGGCTAATATTTATCAACATTGAGATTCAAAAACGAAACAGCTAAATTTAAATTAGAATCGTAAAGAGTAGATTCAATGTAAGGTTTTATACAAACTTGTAAGATTCAATGAATAAAAAAAGAATTACCTTTAACACTCAAACTATTCGAAAGATTATTTGATAAATTAAAACATTTTGGTGGTAACTATGCATATATCATAATACAAAAACACTATCTTATGTTTAATATTCAAGAAAAAAACAGCATTGTGTTCATCATTTCAATATTAAATTTCAGATTATCAGTTTTCTAATGGAATAAAAAAAGACAGCGTAACTTTAAATACTATTAAAACTTTATACTTTAACAGAATATTTTTATGCATATTTTCTGAAAAAAAGTCTTCACAAGTTGATCATTGATTAAAAAAACTAAACTTTATAAAACTCAATTGATTATTTGACTCAAATAGAATTCAATACTATTAAACCTCACAATCAAAGCGCTTACCAACACACGTAGCATTATCTTGAGCCAACATCCATCCTTTGTTACAAGAACAAAAATAGCTGCCATATGTGTTATTACATACTCCGTTGAATAAAGAACAAGGAGGACTGCTACTTGCACATTCATTTACATCTTAAAAAAATAAATTGTATAACACACATCAATGTATATAAAGAAATATATAAACAAAAATACTAAAAACTTACCAACACAACTAGCGTTATCTTCACCCAAAGTCCATCCCATATTACATGAACAAAGAAAACTGCCATTTGTATTCATACATACTCCATTGCTCCATGAACATGGAGGATTGCTTTGAATACATTCATTGATATCTAAACAAATTTATAAACGTTCATATTTTAAATATCAGAAGGAAGAAAAACTAGTAGTTTTGGACTTTTGCTAAATTATTAGTAAAACATATCAAAGAATAAAAAAAAAAAACTCTTTTATATTCTAATATAGATTTTTTTGATGTTTTTGTTTAACAGACATGTCTTCAGTAATGGTAAACATCACTTTGACACAAATTTAAAAACTCACCAATACAGCTGATACCATCTTGACCTAATGTCCATCCTGTGGTGCAGGAACAATAATAGCTGCCATTTGAATTAGTACATACTCCATTATTCCAAGAGCAAGGTGGATGAACATCGCATTCATAGTTATCTATAAAACACACACACACATGTATATATATATATATATATATATATATATATATATATATATATATATATATATATATATATATATATATATATATATATACACAAACACACATAAAAACCAATTAGCGTAAAGTTATCAAACAATGAATATAATTTTAAATGACACTACAATTAGCCAACATGAAAAACAGAACACATCTCTGGTAGTGACTTTCACACAATTGATATAAAGTTTCAAGATAAAATCAATTTATAGTTATGTTCAATGTTTCTATGTAACACTTATATCCTTTTTAAAAAAATATAACAAAACGTACAAAAAAAAAACAAAAACAAATTACAAAGCTTACATATATAATATAACAAACATTTTGTGAATAAAAATGTATTTTAAGCAACAACCAGCGTTTACAATATTGGTAAAACAAACTCATTCATTCACTGGTATTTAAACAATTATTTAACTGGTAGACAGCTTACCACCTTTTTCATTTTTCTTGATGAACTTTAAAGATACATGTATGGACATGCATATTAAAGAAATTCTTCATTAAAATCAATACCAAGTCAATAGTAATACAACAAGTAAAATTTGAAAGGAATTTTAAAAACACAATGCTTTTATATGTTATTAAAGCACAAATTTTGCAATCAATTTTTTCTGATATTACTGTTTTATTTTACTAACATTCGGCTGTATGCGTGTGTAAAAATACAAAAATGTTCAGGAATATTGAACCACAGACATTCCGTTTACAAAGTCGATGCCTTATCCAAATATGCTAAACGCGCATATAAGTATGAAAACAATCAATATACTTATTTTAAAATAGGTTAATCTTTTATCCATATAAAAAGTTAGCTTAATTAAATTTAACTAAATTAATTGACTTATTACAAAACTAATTATTGAATATTGTATTGTCACCAAGCAAGAGTATGTATGCAAAATTTGAAAAAAATCTATCATCAGGAAGTGACTCAAAAATTGATTGCAAGATTTGATGCTCACAGACAAACAAACAGACAGAGACAACGATTTAATATAAGCATTGGTAAATAAAACAAAATAATAGCAATACAATAAAAATAATACAAAGTACATTATAAAAAGTAAATATCAAAGATAAAAACATTTTAAAAATCAAAAGTTATTTTAATCAGTAAGACGAACAATAAAAAAAAACTTACTAGCCTTTCCATTGATAAAGAACAAGTTTCTTATAAAACCATCCTGAGCTTCAAACCAAGTATCTGAAGCATATACTGTCACATTGTAAAAATCTTGAGCTTGCTCATTAGTATAATCAGAAACTGTGTTCTCGTTTATTCGGATTGAATTTACATATTGTGTACCAATTAGAACTTGACTTATCCTAACATTTGTCCATGTATTTAATGCAATTGGATTTGGGTAGGTAAAAAAATTTCCATTAGCAGGAGCTGGGATAGCCATATTTCCATTTGGATAAAGTAAGAGAGCTGGAATCATATCATTATTCGAACGATTTAAACCAATGGTAAAATAAACAACAATACGAACGTCAGTAGTAAAAGACGCAAGATAAACATCAAACGAAACTATGTATTCTTTTTCTAGTATTGGTATATTAGCAATGACAGCACCCTTTGTCAACGGGATTGAGTTACTTGCCACTAAGTACACTGTAGTATCAAATATATATACGTATATATATAGACTTATTGTATAATAAATTGCTAATTATAAGGGGGTTTATGTTATTTATGGTATTTCTAATATAAATGCTTATGCTACTACTACTAATGCTTTTATAGTATATGCACAAAAAACTTTAGCTAATAAAAAATTATTCAGAATAATGAGTTTAAAAAGGCCATCACAACCTTTGCTTTTTATCAAAACGTGTTACTTCAACTTTAGTAGAAACAAAAAACAAGAAAGACTTTATTATTCGTCTTTACTAAAAGTAGAAAAATACTTTATTGCAAAAAAATTCCTCTTACGCTTACAATAGGTCATATTTTTATAAGAAAATGGTATAATTGCAAACCAACCAATCCACACACGTGTAAAAGCATTGGCATTAAAAATTATTATATTTCTTCATGCAATCCTTTTTATAAAAGGGGGCACCCATAAAGTATGTACGCAGTAAAACCACTATTTCAGAACACCCTAGCCTTGTATGCAACAATATGTTTTCAACGAACCCCCCTTTTCTGTGTACATACACTTTACTCCTTACAAAATCATCGCCAACCAAAAACTTTTTTAAACATTAAATTTCGAAAAGATTTATATCAACTTTAAGGAGAAATAGAGGACAGTAGAGAGAGTCAAACAGCTTACATACTTGACAAGAGATAACCTCCTCCACCTTGAACGCATTTGTATGTTTTTGGGTTGAACCTTCCCCCCATACGTGCGTACATACTTTATGGAAGAACCCAAACCATGCATTACAAAATGATTTTTTATATACTCTAATTTTTATTTATTTAAAATTAACTAAATGTATGAATTTCACATTTCACTAACACAACTAAAATTATTTTGAGCAAAAGTACGTTCTATTTTACCTGGACATCGAAGTTTCTCGTCTACTGTTATACAACCTCCATTGGAACATGATGTAACGTTTTCAATACACTCATTTACATCTAAAATAATTCCATAAAAGTCTATGAAATAATATAAACATTGCATAAATATAAAGAATCCTTTTTTATAATTTACTAAACTATAATTATTAAAAATGTTATCATTTATATAAATTTATTCAAAACTAATTATAAATGTTTCTAATCTAGGTTCTAATTTATCCTCCAAGCTTGAGCTTCTACTCTACTGCTTCTACTCCAAGATTGTAGTGCTTTTTTTTTTTTCTTTCTATCAATACTACTATGGTCATTGCGTAAGTGAACTATAATCCACCATCCAAAACACATTCATTGTTCAATAAGCATTCTTTTACTGTAACTGTTCCTTTATGCTCAAATAAAAAACTCGATGCATCTAGGTTTTGTTTTGGAACAACTTTAAATTTCTCATTTATCTTTATGTTTTCTTGACTCGGAGATCATGATAATTTTTCAAGTCGTCTGTCAGCCATTTTCTTGCTTTTTAACTCTCCTCTCTGTTTTCTTGATGCAACTTCTAACTTAAATAATGGCTGCTTGCATCTAGTTGAGTTAATTTAAAAACAAAACAATTGAAAAATGAAAATATATAAAATATATTGTCTCTGACACAATAAAAGATTTACCATAAGTCTTTAAAATATCAGATAAAATAAAAATTATCAGATATAATAAAAAATTGAGCAATCAAAGAGTATGGAGCTCAGAGGTGTACACTGGATTTTTAGATGTTTGAGTTTTAAACTAGACACTTGCACGCGTTGTGCAAACTCTAAACTTTTGTATGTTCATGCTTATGTCAAATGAGAATGTTTTGCAAAGAATTCCAGTGATTGGAGCCTGGAGGAAAAAAAAAAAAAACACAATTTTTGGGCTTACCTATCCCTTAACGTTGATAGCAACAAGTTTATAAAATATTTTCTTTAGTATTTCATCTAAATTTGTATTCATCAACAAATTTCATGCAACAATCTCTTAGTGTTTAGCTTTTATGAACATGCAAACTTTACAGCCAACTCAAATTGAAGTGTTTTAAAACTTTATATGGTCATAATTTTCACGAAATAAGAGATTGTTGCATGAAATTTGAAACTTGAAGATGAATATCAATTTTAAAAAAAATAATATAATAATAGATAAAAACATAATAAATTTAAAAAATAATAAACAATAGAAAAAAATATTTTATAAACTCGTTGCTCCCACATTAAGGACTGGGTGGGAGCAAAAATTAGCGTATTTTTGTTCTCCAATTTTTTTGTGCTCCAATCACCACTCCAATCACCACAATTCTTTGCAAAACATTCTCATTTGACATAAGCACGAGCATACAAAAGTTTGGAGTTTGCACAATGCCTGTAAGTGTCAAAACATAAACATCTCAAAATCCAGTGAACACCTCTGGGAGCTTGGTGTAAGAAATTACCCTTTTGCATCAATTTTTTGCAATGATAAAAAAGCATTTATTTTCAATAGAAATCTTTTGTTGTCCTACAAAAAGAAAAAGAAAAAAGGAAAAAGAAACCTTTTGCATCAATTTAGTCAAACTAAACTAGGCTCAAAGACAATGTATAAATCAAGCAGTAAAGGTAAGTGATTTGGAAACTTTTTTTGGAGTCACACAGGCTGGGCAATTTAGAAAGACAAGGGTTTTGAGCTTTACTGCCGAAGAGAAAACAAATAAACAAAAGCAGTGCTCATTGAAAGAAAATAAAAGAAAAGTCAGTGGATGCAAACTTTCACAACAAATATGTAAACTGATACAAAAGTAAATGCACTGGCCAAGCATACAGCTATTGAAATCTTTGCAAATCAAAGGCTAATATTTATCAACATTGAGATTCAAAAACGAAACAGCTAAATTTAAATTAGAATCGTAAAGAGTAGATTCAATGTAAGGTTTTATACAAACTTGTAAGATTCAATGAATAAAAAAAGAATTACCTTTAACACTCAAACTATTCGAAAGATTATTTGATAAATTAAAACATTTTGGTGGTAACTATGCATATATCATAATACAAAAACACTATCTTATGTTTAATATTCAAGAAAAAAACAGCATTGTGTTCATCATTTCAATATTAAATTTCAGATTATCAGTTTTCTAATGGAATAAAAAAAGACAGCGTAACTTTAAATACTATTAAAACTTTATACTTTAACAGAATATTTTTATGCATATTTTCTGAAAAAAAGTCTTCACAAGTTGATCATTGATTAAAAAAACTAAACTTTATAAAACTCAATTGATTATTTGACTCAAATAGAATTCAATACTATTAAACCTCACAATCAAAGCGCTTACCAACACACGTAGCATTATCTTGAGCCAACATCCATCCTTTGTTACAAGAACAAAAATAGCTGCCATATGTGTTATTACATACTCCGTTGAATAAAGAACAAGGAGGACTGCTACTTGCACATTCATTTACATCTTAAAAAAATAAATTGTATAACACACATCAATGTATATAAAGAAATATATAAACAAAAATACTAAAAACTTACCAACACAACTAGCGTTATCTTCACCCAAAGTCCATCCCATATTACATGAACAAAGAAAACTGCCATTTGTATTCATACATACTCCATTGCTCCATGAACATGGAGGATTGCTTTGAATACATTCATTGATATCTAAACAAATTTATAAACGTTCATATTTTAAATATCAGAAGG
>NC_061164.1:37014768-37104768 GCF_022113875.1 Hydra vulgaris
TGAGTGCATGACATGTGAGTATACAAGTCAGAATGAAGGAATAAAGGAGAAAGTAAAAAACTTCAATGAGATTGAGTTTCAAGAAGTTGGAATTGATTTACCGGTGTTTCACGATGATACAATTTTTAAGCGCTTTGGAAATAATAATTCTTCACACCGAAAGCGAAAAACACGTTTAAGAAGTGATAGTGATGATTGTGACGACTCTTTTAAGAAAGGTTTCAAAACAAAAAAGTGCTATCATAAATGGTAATTATTTAATTATTAAATGTAATACTAATTTCTAAATTGACTCATAGATTTCATAGATATATATAGACATAGACTACATAGATATAGGGAGTTTAAATTATTTTTAGAAAAAGACAGAGAAAAGCTTTTAAATTTTTTCCATTTCAGCAGAATTATTTTCTTTGGATGAGTTAATTCAAGCTCCGAGCATAACATATCCAATATCAAATGCTAGTAAGTTTGTGTCATTCAATTATTTAAAAGTTTTAAACATCAATTGAATTAGAAAGTTGATTTATTTTATGTTTTATTAAATTTATTTATTGCGAGAGAAATTGATAAATTTAAATAGTAGGGAGCTCAATTTATTTGGTATTCCAAATAAATTGAATAAATATTCCAAAATCCAAGTTTTAATACTAAATAAGTTGAGAATATTGTTTGAAATGTGTCTAAATATTTTGAAGTTTATTCTAATTTTTAATGATAAATAGAAAAAGAAAAAAAAAAACAATTTTTTTTTTAGGTTTTCAACAACAAGTTCTTGCATTTCAAGAAAAATTTGTTAAGTGGATGAGAGATAAATCAAATTGTTTATCTTTACCGACGACTTCAATTGCTCAACAAACTTCAGTTATTTGATTTTGAGTGTGTTTAATCAAAAGAGGAGTTTTTTCTGTATGAAGAAATTATGAACGCGGATTCATTCGTCGATTCATTCGAAGAAGAAAAAAAAGATTATTTAATATATCAGAGTTATTTAATATGTTGGTACACACACATGTATGCGTGTTAGGGCTCTAAAATACTGCTAGTTAAATACAAATTTTACTTCTTAGATTGTACAACTAAAGCAAATAGGAGGGCTTGACTATAAAAATACAATAAATGAACATGAATGGTACCGGAGGCCAAAATAAATTAGCTTTTGGAGGAACCGAGACCTACAAAACAGTTTACATAGTAGTCATGCTCAAGTTCCCAAAGATGACGGAAAAAGAATTTCATCAAGTGGTTTAGAGCCTCCTTCGAAATGCCGCTGCTTGAATAAAAAAGAAAGCAGTCGTATAAAAAATGACAATATAATTGTATATTTTATTGAAGATAAAGTTTCTTTTAAAATTTAGTTATTAATAATCTTAAACATAAAAAAAATCCAAATTTGATTTTAAATATAGTTTATGTGTCGAATCAGCTTTATTAACATTCCTACTGCATCTTTCAAAGACGTAAAAGATGTATTTTACATTTATAGTTTATTTATATGCATTATATTATTATTTTTTTAATATTTTAAGTTATTATATATATATAAATATATTATATGTATATATGAATATATATATAAAATTCTTATTATAGTTATTTTTAATGTTAATATTATTTTAAGAGTGCCTGCAAATTTGAATCCCTGGTGGGAAGAATCAACAGGTTTTTTTACTTACAACATAGTGTTAACATAAAAAATATTTTGTTGCTAGCAGGGGAACCAGGAAATTCTTTTTATAGTTTTTAAAAGAGTTTTTTGTCTTTTAGAAATTTTCTTGGCCCACTTGTCCTGTTTGGCCTTGTGGGTAAATTTGACTTGTTAAGTATAACCGAGCCGGAACAAGTTGTACAAGAAGGAAAGGCACACAACAGAAGAAAAAAAGGTAGACAAGAAAATTAGAAGGTTATTTATTGCAAGAGAAATTGATAAAATTAAATAGTCGGGAATTTATTTGATATTTAATGGTATATACTAAATTTGAATATAAAATAAATTGAGAATGTTGTATGAATTGTCTCAAAATCGCTTGAACTGTATAATATAATTTTTAATGATAAAAAGTATATTAAATGTTTTTTAGGTTTTCAACAACAAGTTCATGGCATTCCAAAAAAGTTGTTAAATGGATGAGCGATATATTCAACAATTTGTCTTTACCAACAACTTGAAATTCTCAACAACCTCCAGTATCTTTATTTGACATTGAGAGTATAAAATGGAAAGAGAAGTTTATCCTGTTTGAAGAAAGTATTAAAATGGATTCATTGCTCGAACAAAAAGTAAAATTAGTTTAATATGCTGGTATTATTATTTGTATCAAATAATGGTGCTTGCTTATAGTTAATTTATTTTATATAATTATATATGTGTGCGTGTTAAAGCTCTTAGATACTTGTAGTTTAATGTGACTTTTACTTCTTAGATTGTAAAACAAAAGGGCTTGATTACAAAGGTACGATCAAATACATAATGAAAATATTTGCCATGCGTGAAATAAAGGGTACCGGAAGTCGAAATAAGTTAGCTTTTGGGTGAACCGAGAATTACAAAACAGTACATGAAATAGTGACGTTTAAGTTCCCGAAAGAGACGAAAAATGAGTTTTATCAAGCTATTCAGAACCTACTTAGAAATGCCCCTGCACGAGCAAAAAAGAGAGCTGTATAAAAATGGCACAGGGTTCATGGCACTCAGGGAAAACCTGGAAAACCAGGGAAAAGTTTTAAAAATTTAGAAAATCAGGGAATACCTGGAAAAGTCAGGGAAAATTTGTTAAAAATCTGTAAAATCAGGGAAAACTCAGGGAATCTTGTTCAGTATTATATTTAGCTTGAATTTATTTTGCAAAATACACATTTTGAGTGTTTATTGTTGTTGAAAATTGCTCACTAAAGTGTTTTTTTAACTTTTATATTATATAGTAACTATATGTTTAGCTAAATGTATAAATAAATATAATAATATAAGACATGACTTCAGAAAAGACTTATTTTCAAGAGGATTGGTTACAACAAGATATTTATAAAGATTGGTTAGTTCCCAACGCACATGCAAAAACTAAAGCTTATTACAAAAAATGTAAAAAATCATTTGAATTGTCCAATATGGGTATTCAGGCTGTTAAAAGTCATGCAGCAGGTATTTACATTAACTTTTTTAACGTGAGAGTGAGAATTAAAAAAAAAAAATGTTGCTTGATTGATTCATTATTTTATATTTTAATATCAGTTTCAAACACATTGTAATCAACTTTTGATTGCAACCTGTTTCAGTTGTTTTTCTTGTTGGTTGGTTGCTTATATTGTAATTTCAAACTTTGCAAGCTAAACAGATTGAGAAAAAAGATAAAAAATTTTAGACATTTTAAATGTTTTATTATTTATTTATCTTGTTTTAGGTAAGAAGCATCAGTCTGCTACAAAGCCTGTTAGTTGTTTCTTTATTAATGGAAAAGAGTTGCATGCTGAACCACTTGGAAGTGAGGAAAAAATATCCACATTTTTCACCAAAAAACAAGCAACTATTGTCTTTTTAATTAAATCATCGTTATCAACTAATGCTGAGATCATATGGGCCCTGAAATCTACAATGAGCTGCTACTCTAATAACTCATGTGCAAATTTAAAGACACTTTTAAAAAGATGTTTCCTGATAGCAAGGTAGCAGAAGATTTCACTATGAACACCTCAAAAGTATCATACATTGTTAACCATGGACTAGCCCCATACTTCAAGACACTTTTAAAAGAAGAAATCACAAAGTCTGATTGTTACATTGTATCTTTTGATGAGAGTTTAAACGACATAACCCAAACTTGTCAGATGGATCTACTTGTTCGGTATTGGGATGGCAATGACAAAGTTAAAGTGAGATATTGGACATCAGCATTTCTTGGTCATTCTGCAGCTTCTGACCTTCTTACACATTTCAACGAAAACTTATCAAGATTTGATTCAAGTAAAATGTATCAAGTTTCCATGGATGGACCCTCTACGAATCTGAAATTTCTAGATGATCTTAATAAACACAGAAAGGACAATGAGATGCCACAACTTATAAATATTGGAAGTTGCTCTTTGCATGTAATCCATGGTGCTTTTAAAACAGCTATCGAATCAACAGCATGGAATATTAAAGAAACTTTAAAAGGGTGTTGGCAAATTCTTCATGATAGCCCAGCTAGACGTCAAGATTATGAAACAGTCACAGGTGCAACAAAATACCTTCTTTTTTTTTGCAGAACAAGATGGGTTGAAAGTAATTCTGTTGCAGATCGTTGCATTGAAATCTGGCCTAATATATGTAAGTTGATTGAGTTTTGGGAAAAGTTACCATCTTCGAAACAACCTAAATCTCGAAGCTTTTTAAATGTAAAAAAGGCTGTTAAAGACAAACTTATTATTTTAAAATTTGAAGTTTTCAGCTTTGTTGCAAGCATATTAGAGCCATATTTGTTGGCATACCAAACTGACAAACCAATGATTCCATTCATGTATAGTGACTTAGAAAAACTGTTACGAACCATACTAAGCTTGTTTGTGAAACAAAATGTTATTGATAATAGTTGTATTTCAGTACAACTAAAAGAAGTTGATTTTCATAAAAAAGATAATCTACTTAAAGGAAATCAAATCAAACTAGGGTTTGCAGCTGAAACAAGACTGGCTGCTTTACGAAAGAAAGATATAATAACCATTGCTGATATTCAAAGTTTTCACAAAGATTGCACTAACATGTATGTTCAATTAATTGAAAAGTTCATGGACCGAACTCCGCTAGGATCTATCATTGTACGCAACTCTCAGGTTTTTAACCCAAATGCAATGGTAGTAATGACTCAAGAAGATGCTGAGAAGAAGTGTAAATCTTTATTGACCCACTTGATTAGCTTGAAATATGTTTCACCAATCTTTTCTGATAAAGCTATAAATCAATTTGCAGATTTCTTTAGAGAATCAAGAGTTTATCAAGACATCTTTCATGAGTTCAATCGAGAAAGAGATAGCTTAGATGACTTCTATTTTAAAAAATTTAACCTAAATAAATATAAAGAGTTTGCATTGACTGTTAAAATATTATTAACACTAAGCCATGGACAAGCCTCAGTTGAGAGAGGTTTTAGTATAAATGCCACAGTACTAGAACAGAATTTAAATGAAAAATCAATAACTGCAAGACGTTTAGTCAAAGATCATATGCTATCAAATAATCTTCAGCCACATAGTATTGAAATTACTAGCAAAATGATCATCAGCAGGAAATCGGCACACGAAAGATATAGAAGCTACCTAAATTCAATCGCAGATACTAACAAAAAAGAAGCAAGTCAATTGGCAAAAAAAGTTGTTAGCGATGAAATAAAAGATGTTGAAACAAGGCGAGATCAACTGAAGAAAACCAGTGAAATGTTGCAGTTTGATTTTGTAAAATTTGTTGAGGAAGCAGAGGAGAAGCAAGATCTAGGGTTAATTTCTAAAGCTAATGCGATGAAACGAAAAGCAAATGAAAAAAATGAAGAAATAAAGAAATTAGAGCTAGCACTTTGCATCTTAGAGCAAAAAAGAAAAATGCTAAAATAATATATTCGTTCTCACATGAAGTTTATATTTTGTTAACAAAACACATTAGTTTTTTCAAAGCATATATAAAATGTTATTATTTTAATATTTCTTTTAGTTATCAGATTAATATGGCTTTGTTTCTTGTTTAAAACACCTTTAACAGATTGCTATAAATTAATTAAAGACAGTCTCTGGTTTCTTAAAAAATAGTGATAAAAAGTATTTAGGGAACAAGGATTCAGTTGCAATAGTATTATATTTTTCAACATTGATAGGCAAAATATTTAGACTTTTCACCGCACGAACTCAGGGAAAAAATACTTGAAAATCAGGGAAAATCAGGGAAAACTCAGGGAAAATGGTTTTTCAAAACTGCCATGAACCATGTGGCAGTTGTATACACAAATTTGTTTAATGTTTTATTGAAGATATATAATCTTGTTTATGTTTTGGTTATGAGTTATCTTAAACGTATAAAAATAACTCAAATATAATAAACTATAACTTTAAATATAATTTAAGTGCTGAATATATTGAGAGAACGTCTATTAGACGTCTTAAAGGTGTTAACAAATAGACGTCTCAAAACGTTCTTTAAACGCTGAGGCGAATTTTTAATCAGATGTCTTAGAGACATCTAATACTAGACCTCTTATAGACGTCTAACACAGTACGTCTTACAGACGTCTAAACGATACGTCTTAAATGTCTTGAAATGTGTTAACAAGTAGACGTCTTAAGACGTACTTGAGACGCTGACTTAAGTTACCGTTAGACGTCTAATAGACGTCTTTGTGCCGGCTGGGGAACCTCGATCGGCAAATCAAGATTTTTATTTATTTTTTCATACATTTTTTTATTTTTCTTTCATGTATTTCTTAGGATTATTTATTTAATTATTTATTTATTTTTCTTCAATTTTTTAGCGTATATAGTTTTACTTATTACTTTTTGTTAGTCATTTGTTTGTTTTTTAGTTATTATTTATTTTTAGTGGTATATAAATTTTTTATACAGTTATATAATATTTGTTTTTATTTTCATTTTAGCCATTTATTTTAGCCGTTTAATTCTACCGTGTATTATTATTATTTTTTTTAATTTTTTTTGCATAGTTTTTTAGTTACTTTATTATTATTGTTATTATTATTATATAAGATTATTATTATTACTATATATATAAATTATTTTATATAAATAATATATATATAAAGTATATATATAAATTATTATTTTTTAGGTATTTACTTGAAATTAATACTTTAATACTATTTGTAAATAGCCTTGAAAATTTATTTTTTTTGAATATATATGATTGATTGGTTGATTGATTGATTAAACAAACTTGATGTCATAATTTTTGCAGATGATACTAGTTTATTTTACTCATCGCCGTCAATTACAGAACTTTTTGAAACAACAAGTGTTGTACTCGAAAAACTTAATATTTGGCTAAAATCTAATAAACTATCTTTAAACACAGAAAAAACTAATTACATCTTATTCCATCCCAAACAAAAAAGAAAAAAACTACCAAATATGTTGCCATTGCTATAAATAGATAACAAAAATATCGAAAGAACCACAACAACTAAATTTCTAGATTACTTATTGATGAAAATATTTCATGGAAAGCACATATTGACTATTTAAATACTAAAATAACCAAAAACATTGGCGTGCTATACAAAGCTAGACCAATGTTATCCCAAAAAAATCTAAAACGTCTTTATTTCTCATTTATACATACCTATTATACATATGGTAGTATAGCAAGGGCAAGTACTCATAAATCCAATTTGAAATCACTTTATCGATATTAAAAACATGCCTTTAGAATTGTTTATAAAAAAAGATTAACTCACTCAGGCTGAACCTTTGTTTAAACACCTAAATGCACTAAACGTCTATAGAATTTACCAAAACTTATTGTTCATGCTAAAATATAAACTCGGGCTTGTCCTATCACATTTCTTAAATGAATTAAAAGAGAAGTAGGAAACTTTAATATACCGTTCAGAAAAACAAAACTATCGCGTTTCGCAATTTCATATAGTGATCCCTATTTCTATAATAAACTGATATCAAAAAATGCCATAATTACAAAATTAGATAACATAAATTTTTTGAAAAAACTAAACTACTTAGGTCGTTAGAGAAGTTCGTAGAACTTTATCTATAAAGTTACAATAAAACAGGAAGTAATTATCATCTTAAACTGTGTTTAATTATGAACATTTTAAGTACTTGTTGAAATATTTTGAATGTTTATTTAAAGAGTTAATTAAATTTTATTATATACGTTTAAAAGAAAAAGTTTAAAAATGGAAAAACTTGAATATCGCCCGTATTTTAAAACTCGTGCTCTACTAGTTTCAGCACAAGCCATAACCGATGAATTGGTTTTAGTTCATGGTGACCAAGCTCCAAAATATAGTACAGTTGCCAAGTGGGCTACTTCATTTGAGAGAGTCTTGAAGATGATCCTCGCTCAGGTCACCCTAAAACCACGTATACAGCTGAGAATATTAAACGTGTGAAGCCATTATTAAAGAAAATCCGCATAAACACATGATATAATTGAAGCCTTGACATCAATTAATCGTTTTACAATTAAAGGAATCATTCACAGCGCACTTAAAAAAAGAAAGCTAACATCACGTTGGATATCCCACAAGTTAATCGATGAAAATCGAAAGAATAGAGTTAAGGCATGTAAGGAAAATTTAGCCCTTTTCAGAAACAGCCCATGGAGATATTGTTACAGGGGATGAGTCATGGTTTTATTTTAGACAAGTTGGACACAAGTCAGCTAACGCTAATTGGGTCGGTGAAGGTGAAAGTCCAAGAATTATAGTAAGATGCGATAGGTTTCAGCCGAAAAGCATGTTCTACATCTTCTTCAAAATAACAGGTGTTGTTCATTTGCGTTATGTTGAAAAGGGAGACACCAATACTAGCGAATATTATATAAAAAATTGTTTGAAACCTCTTATATGCGAATTAAATAAGCAAAGACCTAAAACGGGCGCTCACAATTTCAAATTTCTTCATGATAACGCTCGACCCCATGTAACTCAAACCGTCACAAATTGTTTAAACCAAGCTGGAATTACAATAATTTGCCACCCACCATACTCACCAGACTTAGCTCCAACCGATTATTGGCTATTCGACTTGATAAAAAAATCATGATGACAATACTGACGTCGAAAGCCAAAAAACTCGCATAACGAAGCTATTTAAAAGTATACCCAAAGAAGAGTATAAAAAAACGTTTCACAAATGGCTTGAAAGGATGCAACTTTGTATAGATAATGATGGACATTATTTTGAACATTTAATAAAATAAAATTAAAAAAAACTATTTTTTTTTTTATATATATATATCTACGAACTTTCCTAACGACTTAAGTAAAACTGAAACTAGAACCAAAATTAGCGTTGAAAACAAAATTCCAAAAAACTTCAATAATTTATATTTATATAAAAAAATCAATATAAATCAGTAATAATTGTATTTCTGCCTAATAATATATTTATGTGTATTATGTGTACTACAAACAGCATTTATCAACTTCTTTCCTTTTTTTTTAAACATTATATTATATGTGAATCCAATATAAAATGAAGTATTTTGTGAAACTAGAAATATTGTAAAACGAAAATACAAAAAATATTACAAGTATAAGCGGTTTCTTGATGACAAGACTATCTGGTCTTCTGCAAGTTTCCCGCGTTCTTTTAATATTAATAATACCTTGTAATTATATGTTTTGTATTCTATAAAATTGTGATATATATATATATATATATATATATATATATATATATATTTAATATCATATAATTTAAAAACATTATAACCTTGTACCAGTTATGTAGAATCACAATATTGTAAAGATAAAAGAACAAAAAAAAAAAAAAAATCCCGGTCAAAACGGAACGAATGGTAACACGGCCTATTTATATTAAATATAAAATTATAAAAATGGAGGAACAGAACTGATAAACCTTAGTAGCAAACTGACAAAACTAACATGCAACGAGTCACTTGTCTGGTGGTATAAATGTCCTAAAAATATATCATTCATTTAATTTTATTATGAAGAATACCGCATTTGGCATCATCAGTACAAAAAAAATAAAGTCTCTAGTCACGGCTTTTTTTAAGTGGACATACGGCTTCTTGCTATTTTTTAAATTATTCACTTGTTATTCACTGTAATAACTTTTGAAATATTACAGATAATTTTATTCTGTAAAAAGAGTATAAACGGTAATAAAATGCTTTATCGTTTAACTTTCAATAAAGTATCAAATTTTATTTTGATTTTTAAATTACGAGATTAGCTAATTTTGAAATGTTTAATGTTACATTTTAGCAAAGTTATTCATAAAAAATATACTTTTGTTGTTTAATATATAATATAAACATTGCTCGACCAATTTAAGAGCAAAAAATTTTATTTAAAATTATGGTCATAAGAAATAGATAGTCTGGCCACTTGCGGTATTCTTCTAATCAACTATTGTTAGCAATTTTTTAGTGTCCAGTCCACCGCAGAGTGCACAAATTTATTTTCTTTGAATGTTTTTTCCAAGTTCTGCTTGTTTTAATTGCATATTCTTCATCCAATTCTTTAAATGCCTGATGCTAATTGTTCTATTTTCGGATGCAGTACTTCTAGGAGGCATAAGGGAGTTTTAATATTTAAAATTCCTGCATCTAACGATAGTTTGAATACTTCTTAGAGAAAAAATCTAATAGCCATTATTCTTAAAGATCGTATTTAAGATATAAATTTGAAGGCTCAAATAGAAAGAAAGATTTTCTTTATTTGTGAAAAGCATTATCTTCCAGAAATGATACTTCATAACGATAACAGAAAGTCACTAAAACCTGGATCATTACCGACCATGTGTCTACTAAAAAAAAGTTTTGTGTCATCAATACCTATACAAAGAGAATCTGCATCTTTAATTGTAGCTAAAAGAAATGCTTCATTGATTTCAAATAGTATTATTACTTTTAAACTTATATATAAACCATACGAAGAGCTTCTAAATTGTATTAGCAAGTTATAATTTGTGACTGGACAGTGAGTGTGAATCCTGTTGTGGCAGAATTGAAACTTTATGACATAATCCACTTATATCTTTGATATAAAGTATATGTTGATGATAGTCTTGCTTTAACCATTTGTGTATATTTTTATTTTATTCCAGATGATCATTTAATATATACAAAATATAAAAGATCAATGCAACATATTTCAGCTTCATATCTTATTTGTGCTGTTACTTCGTTTAGCCTGTGTTCTGGAATAACTAATGTATTCGCATAAAGTCAAATCTGTATATTAAACATTGTATTACCAAAGAGTTTGATTTATTTTTATCTGAGAATGAGTTTCCTTTAAAACAAACAGAGTATTTTCGATCTGAGTCATGTATTATGCTTATTGAGTTAGTGTTATGCTGTTCTCAGAAAGCATTGAAAAAAAAGGAATCATAAGTTTGAAAAAAAATCTTACCAACCCTTATATCCCTGCTAAATTAAATGTACTAATTAAATTTACATCTTCAGATCGTCTGAAGCTTACATTACAGAGTGTTCGTCTGGAAAATAAAGAATTAAAAAAAGAATTAGCTTTGATGAAGCAGGAGATTGAAAATTCATCACTATCTATAAGTAAAGGTATTGAAAGTGATTTGGTTCAAATAATGACAGAAAGCAAGATTTCTCCATGTATTAGCCTGTTTTGGGAAGAGCAGCAAAAATATTTAAAAAGTTAAAAGCTAGTGATTCGCTACCATCCAGCAATAATACGTTCTTGTTTAGGATAAGCTGCAAAATCACCAGCTGCTTATGAAGCAGTACGATTAAATGAGAAAAATAATTCTGGTTTCTTAGTTTTCCCAAGTCGTAGGCGATGGCGTGACTATAAAAATTATGTGATTTTCAAAATCCAAAATTAGGATTTAATTAAAATATAATCAAAGAATTGAAAGATAAACTTGAAAATTTTTCAGTTCAAGAAAAATTTATTGTCATTGTTCTTGATGAAATCAAAATTCAAGAAAATCTTGTTTGGGACAAACAATCTGGAGAATTAATTGGTTTGATTGGTTTAATTTGGGCTAATTGATTTTTTAATTGGTTTGATTGGTTGATTTGGGCTAGCATATTGTTAATTTTTCAACTTTACAACAGACTGACAAACTTGCTTCTCATGTATCAGTTTTCTTAATAAGAAGTATTGTAAATTCTTTCAAATACAGTTTTGCAAACATTGCCACTATAAATATTACATCAGTGCAACTATTTTATCTACTTTGGAAAGCTGTAGGCATTTTAGAAATCTCATTTGGTTTAAAAGTAGTAGCAGTTACTTGTGATAGAGCATCATCGAATAGAAAATTTAAAAAAAATGCAATTTAATCTGATAAAAAAGATAATAATGGTCATGTGACTTACCGCACTGATAATTTATTTGCTGATGAAGACAATAAAAGATAATAATGGTCATGTGACTTACCGCACTGATAATTTATTTGCTGATGAAGACAATAAAAGATAATAATGGTCATGTGACTTACCGCACTGATAATTTATTTGCTGATGAAGACAATAAAAGATAATAATGGTCATGTGACTTACCGCACTGATAATTTATTTGTTGATGATGACGATAAAAGGTTTATATTTAATTTCTGATGTCCCTCATTTAATTAAAACAGCAAGGAACAGCCTTTCTAATTGTGGAGCTGGTAAAAGCAATCGTTATATCTGGAAACAGGGTCAACATATTTTATGGTCTCATATAACTGATTTGTTTTATGAAGATTTAAAATGTCAATTGCATGCATGTTCAAAGCTAACCATTGAATACATCAAAATAACTCCATTTTCAGCTATGAATGTTCGTTTAGCTGCACAAGTTTTAAGTAATTTAATGTAGCACTGCATTAGAAATCTATGCACCATCTGATACTTCTGGAACTGCGCAGTTTTGCAAATTTTTTGATGACTTTTTTGATTGCTTAAATTTTCGTAATACAAATGATTACATATTAAAACGCAAATCATTTTTGAAACCATTTTCTGATACTAATGATATTCGATTTACATGGTTAAAAGAAAATTTTTTAAAATACCTTACTGATTGGCTTTTTTCTATTGAATCAAGACCTGGAAATTTTTCAAAAAGTGATAGAAGTAATAAGTTTATTACTTGGCAAACCCATGAAGGTATAAAGATTACAGTTAATTCTGTTATTAAACTTGTCAAATTTTTAATACATAACAATACAAATAAATGTAAGTTATGTATTAACTGAAAGGTTTTGTCAGGATCCTTAAGAAAATTACTTCGGACAACAACGGTCAATTGGTAGAAGAAAAGATAATCTTTCCTTGTTTGATTTTGGATTTAATGATAATACTATTTGAAATCAACATATATTTCACTCAATTGCAGTAACTGTCTGAATTTTAATGAATCAAACAAAATGTCAATGAAGAAGAGTATGACACGTATACCACGCAGAAAATAAACTTACTCTGAAAAATCTGTTGACAAAAAAAGTTGACTTTTCAAGTGATTTAATAAAAAAAAACTCTCTTATGTCTCCTTGTACTGCTAAAAACAAATAAATGATTTTGCATACAAACAGTTATTTTCATAGCCAAAAATCTTTTTAAAAGCATTAAACGGCATAAAATATTTATCAGTTAATTGAAAAATTAATTGTTAAAATAATAAATAAAAAAGTTTATTTTTCAGTCTTATTTTTTTGTTTGTTTTACTTTTGTTACAATGTAAACAAGCACCTAAGATGCTTTTTATAGTACCTCTAATAATAATATTATTTAAATATTAGGATTTTTTATAGAACCTCTGATAACAATGAAATTGTATATGGGACCAGCGCGTAATCAGGTGTAAAACTGGGTGACTTTCTTAAAGCTCATCTATTTTTTATAGGTACCACTGGGTATACAAAAAATGTATTTTTAAAACCTGTCATTAGGACACCATAATTTTAAAAAATATTTCATTATTAGGTATTAGATTATTAGTTCCTAAAATTTGGTTTAAGGACCTCTATAATTTAAAAAAACTCCTTAAATTTGCTGCCCCTACATTTTATTGGGTGCATAGGATGGCCTTTATATGTGTAGTAGTTAGATCGCTTGCATTAGAAGCAATAGATCATTGTTTCAATGCCTGCTCTTAGCATATTTAAATTATCTGTAAAAAAATTAAAAACCTTTATTTGACACCTATTCACTATGGTGTATGGTGTCATAATTAAATCTTGACCCAATTGAGCTCGGAAGAGTTCTATATATATATATATATATATATATATATATATATATATATATATATATATATATATATATATATATATATATATATATATATATATATATATGTATGTATATATATATATATATATATATATATATATATATATATATATATATATATATATATATAACTATATATATATATATATATATATATATATAACTATATATATATATATATATATATATATATATATATATATATATATATATATATATATATATATATATATATATATATATATATATATATATGTATATATATATATATATATATATATAACTATATATATATATATATATATATATATATATATATATATATATATATATATATATATATATATATATATATATATATATATATATATAACTATATATATATATATATATATATATATATATATATATATATATATATATATATATATATATATATATATATATATATATATATATATATATAATATATATATATATATATATATATATATATATATATATATATATATATATATATATAGTTATATATATATATATATATATACATATATATATATATATATATATATATATATATATATATATATAACTATATATATATATATATATATATATATATATATATATATATATATATATATATATATATATATATATATATATATATATATTATATATATATATATATAATGGATAAAAGAGAGGACTATTTTTCCTCATATATAAAATATTTTTTAATACAAATTCTAAATAGTTTTTTGAATGTTTGTTTCCTGGTTTTGTTGCTTTTAGTCATAATTTCATTAAAAGTTTTAATTTGTATTAGTTTGAGGATGGTAACATTTTCAAATAAATATTAAACACAAACTCCAAAAACTACGAGTAAGTCAGAACAGAATGTAAAAACACTTGTTTATTACAAATTTAAAACTATTGTGTGTATGTTATAATTTTGTACTACATTTTGATAAAAGTCCTTTGGAGTTAAAGTCTTAGCAATTAATGTTTTTTTCATTTTTGAACGGAGTGATTTTGACTTTGTTTGATTCTCTTTAAATTTGTGGATACTAAGTTTTTCTTTTGGGGCCTTACCTATGAATTATTAAGACAAGCAAAAAAAATATTTTTTATGACAAATAAGTAACAGAGTTTTTATGCCAAGTATGTTTTTGTAAAATTTGTGGCTATGACAATAGCCGTTTTTGAATTTGATATTACATTAAACTATTAAAATACAATTAATGTTTTTTTCAATTTTGAACGGAGTGATTTTGACTTTGTTTGATTCTCTTTAAATTTGTGGATACTAAGTTTTTCTTTTGCATATGAAAAAGATCTCACTTTAACGTAAGTTTAATGAAAGTTCTTTGGATACTTGATTTGTGCAAAGGCTAGAAAGTTCAGAAACGCTTGCCATAACAACACTGTCTTTTAAATTTTTGGCTAAAATCAGTTCAAAATCAATTTTTTTTACAAAACTATTACTTTGATGGCGAAAGAGACGCTCAACTTTTGTAAAGATTTCTAAAACTGGAGGGGACACTTTCCATAAACTACCTCGATTTTTAGCATTTACAAATTTTTGGTAAGACTCTGTGGATGTTTCAATATTCTTAAAAAAATGTTCTATTTTACCAGCATTAAGAAGTGAAAGGCAGCCTGTGCTTAACTTTTGCTGCCATACCCGAACTCTGCAATAAAATATACTGAATACATAACCACTTACATACAAGATAATTTCTTTATCTCTATCTGAAAGTTCAACTGAAGACAAATCATTTAAATTTACAAAAGAATTATTGTAAAATGAGTTTGTAAGAAATGCTAAAACATGATTGTATAGTTCATAGCCAAGAAGTCTAGTTGTTTTTTTAGCCCTACTGCTAATGAAAATTTCTCTATCACAATTAATATCTTTGTAAAATTGAGGATAAAAACTTTCTGCATCACTATTATCTTTAAAACTAACTATTGTTGCTTCTAATAGAGATTTGTTTTGAATTTTCTAATAATACTGCATGATTGATTCTTAACTCATTTCTAGACAAATCAGGATAGCATTCGTCGTCAATCGAGGTAGTAATGCTTTTATCGAGCAGACTTTTAAATTCGCTGAGAAGAATATGTGGTTTTGGATTTTATAATGTTAAATCGAAAGGAATACTTTGATGTTTTAAATTTGTATGCCTTGTAAGGCCTCTTTGAGATATGCACTTTTTAGACCAAATTGTGCAAGAAAATATACTTTCAACAGGTTCACTTGACAACTCCAGCACCAAAGCGTCTAAATCTTTATTAAAATTTTCGTCTAGGAAAAAAGAAAATTATTCTCCAAAAAAAAAAATGTTTCAATATCACATTCACCATTGAACTCTTTATCCGTTTTCATACTTAGTGCACTCTGTTCCTGGCTGTTCGACAGTTTTCAAGTGTTTTTAATGAATATTAGAAAAATCACTTAATACGGCCCGAGTGACTAGACTATCTATTTCTTATGACTATGCTTAACCCTAATGCAAATTGATAGAGTGACTATTTAAGTCAGACAACAAAATTGCCAAATATTACATAAAATTCCTTTTAAAAAAAAAAACAACGTTTGACTGGAAATTTAATATATTTATCAATATTAAAGATATTAAAGACATAACTTTAAAATATTTAAGTTTGTGAAGAGAATTTTACCAAATTGATAAGCTTAATTACGTGCCGAAATAAAGCTAGAGTGTGATTTTGTAACGCATTTAAGGTTACGGGACGTAATATACGTCATAGCTTCAAAATTAAAAATGAGCGTTTGGCGGTTTATTAATTAACCGTTAATTTCCGTTGCGTTTAAAAAAGTAAACGAAATTTCCGTTAAAATCCGTTACGTTAAAATTTATTAACGGCAATTTTCCGTTAACGGCCGTTAACTTATTTTAATGGAAAATTAACTCCGTTAACGGCCGTCAATTTAAAAAGTCAACTTTCTGAAACTTATCAGCTAGAAACACTTTTTTTTTTTTTTTTTTAATAAAAAAAACTTATTTCAATTTAATTTATACATTTTAATGCGTTACAAATTTTAATACAATACAATAATATGCATTAGTTATAAGTTTACAAAATAGTTATAAATGTACAAAAATGTTTTAAATTTTTCATTAAAGCTGTAAAATAATATTTTTTTTTTTTATATATATAAAAAGTAACGAAAAAATATCGGTCCGTTGAAATATTTTAATAGAAATTTTCCATTATTACCGTACGTTTTTTAACGGACGGATTTACTGGACGGAAAAATCAAACGCCCGTGTTTATTCAAAATATAAACGCAAAAAACAAATTTAGTGCTAAACATGCCAACATGAAAACATATTTGCTAACATAGCAAGAGATTCATAAAATAATTTTTATACTTTCATCTGCATGAAAGCAGATTAAAGTATAAAAATGCCGAAATTTCAATAAATTACGTCATCAATCAAAAATATTATCTTACACTTAAAAGAGATAAATTTGAAAGTTAAATAAATAAATTTTGAATGCATTAAAAATTAAGTTATAATAAAAAAAAAATCACCAGGATGACGTAGAAATATGATATTCATGAGATGAGACATTCAAATGAGACATTCAAATGAGACATTCATTAATAAGTGCTTTAAATTTCAACGACTAAGTATGTAGCTATGTTAGCGAATCCTAGTTGGTCCAAGACTGGTTTTCCGTAAAAATGGCAAAAAACAGAAAAGTAATTCCAAATTAATAGCAATCATGGCGTACTTTATAACAGGCCTATTCACTGTGCGGATGACGTCATAAACTGGAGGCGAGTTTTTTGAACAGAAAAAACACTAATAACATGAATTAAACTTGAAATTTAATTTTCAATCAAAAAAATACTAAATAAAAAAATACTAAATACATTTTTTTACAAATATATCGATAAATAAATTTATACATAAATTTTTAAAAATTTTGTATAAATTTTTACAAATTATCATTTATTTTACTAAACATAAAAACCAAGTAAAACCAAGTTGAATAACTACACCATCATTCTTCATCATATTATTTTTATTTAAATTTTTTAAAACAGAAACAGTAACTTATGTTGGATTTTTTTTTGAAACTCAGTGTTAAATAACAATGTTATTTAACACTTAGTTTCAAATTTTTTTGTTTTGGTTCTTTTTCTGATCTTGGTGAATACAAACTACAATACAAGTTTTTAAAGAATATATTCGAAAGTTTAACACTATTCTTTCTATTAATATTCAGTTGATATGATTCTGAAATAAGCATCATTAGATTGCATAAAGAAGAAATGCATGTGTTATCAGCCACTTCGCGAAACATAACATAACAATATATAACCCATTGACATACAAAATCACCAGGTACAGTTAATCCTCCACGATTGATTTTGTCAGTAAATTATTAGAATTTCTCATAATAAAAGTATGAGTCATCTGAATCTTCATCATTTTGGACAACATACCCAGCTATATAAATCAGACTCATTTTTACATCTATGGATAATATATTTTCTAATTCTGGTAAGTTATCCAATTTCAAACATTTCTCTTCGTTCATGTAAAAACCACATCTTTCACAAGAATGCCCTGATGTAGTAAAATCAAGACTATCACCATTATTGTCTAATTGCAAAAGTATTTTTGTCTTTATAATACCAACTTTCTCTAATATTTGTTGTACAGTAATAAAATATGTACCACCTGATCCTTGCCTGAGTTTCCAAAACTGTTTTTCTAAAGGATCAGTGGTAAATGTTCCAAGCAAAGCATATTTATGATTTGTAGACAAGAGAAACTTTGACAACTCAACAAGACCATTGCATGTATGATAGAGACTTTTAGAAGTATCTTTTGTGAAACTTTTACAACGAATCTTTTGAGAAGAACACATTTGTTTAGCTAAGTTTCCAAATTCTAACAGCTTTTGAAAATTAAAATCACTAGAAGATAAAATTGCAGCTCGGTTTAGATCACGCATAAGTATATCTGCATAAGGGCTATGAACATTAAAAATTCTCCAAAATTTAATTATTATTGAAAGAAATGAAATAGTATCATCAACATTTTTCAAGTCTGGATGACATTTTAAGGCACGGACAGTTTCTTCACAAAATACTTTTAGGCAAGTAGAAACTTTTTGTCTTTTAATTGGTTTAGGGAATACAGCAACATCAGTAAGTTTAGACATTTTAATCATTTGATTTGATTCTAATTTATGCAATGCTACAATGTGAGACCATTCGGCAACTTTTTTTTCCATATTAACATAAAACTCAAGTTCTTGAGTATTTTCAGTTATCCAATTATTGCAAATATTTTTTAAAAGTTGCACAAAATCTTATAAAAGATAAATGTTATCTTTTGTATGCCAAGGTATGCCCTCTGTCTCAAATTTCTTCAAAAAGGCCTGATTTACTCTGTTACCATCACAAACTATACATACAACATTACCACCTGCTGCTTTTATGGCAGATAGAAAAAGGTTAGTTGGTTCAAAAAGAAAATTTGAATCAATCACGTACTGGAAGTATTTTACATAAAAATTTGGGTCCACTAAACAATGTAACTACCATAAAACTCAAAACAGTATTAGCAAGAACATTTGGATTGTTAACTGCTTTTCCAAACACTGTTCCCCTATGGTACTGCAACATAGTTTTAACATAAACTTCGTCTAATAAAAGAATACTATTTTTATGTCTAATATCAGATAAGTTTGAAAACACTTTTTGTAGAAATATATCTTCATGAACAGATTTTACTTTTGATGTTAGTTTTGTTAATGTTGTAATGCTAGGAAGTTGAAAATCTTCTCTAAGACGATTATATGTAGGACGTGACATTGAAAAATATTCAAATGCTCTAATCATTGCTTCAACAGAATATCTTTTATCTGTGACAAGTTTATCACCCATCGAAAATAGTTGCTGCTCAATAATATTTTTTTTACTGCTTATCTTGTAAGCATTTAAAAATCGAACTGCTTCTACAATATGCGACCATCTATTTAATATGGTAATTCTGTTCTGCGAGAGTGTTTTTATTACACATTTGGCTCCACAGTGAAATGTTTCGTACTGAAAATTATTATTTATATTTAGATTAAATAATGGCACACTGGTGTTATGAGAGAACTCTAATGATTGAATTAATACTTGATTGTCTGTTTTAGTGTTAGCTTTCTATGTTCGTTTTCAGATCATTAAATGATTTTATAACATTTTTTAAATTGAAAGCTGACAATTCGTCAGGTTGAACATTTCTAGATTCTGCATGTGATCTTAAAGTAGTTCTGGGACAACCAGATGGTGAAGGTATTAAACTTGATTTTACACACGTAAATACTGGAGGATCATGAGGTCTTTCTTTCCCATAGCCTTTTGTTAAAACGTATCCAACAGGCCAGTGCCTTTTACAAACTACGGTGTCTTTTTTATCTGGTATATTGTCTCTTGGTATAACTGCCAACCACTTTTTTCTTTCTTCTGGTCTTCGAGGAAGACGAAAAGTTTTTTCTTTGGAACTTTGATCATAATTTCCATTACAATTTGTGACACAGCATTTCTGACCCATGTTTGTTAAAAGTTTAAATTTTTAACTAAATAAATAAATAACAAGAGCTTTGACGCTTAACAGAAAATATGGTTTAAAAAATGCTCGCCTCAAGTTTTTGGCGTCATCCGCACGGTGAATAGGCCTGTTATAAAGTACGCCATGTTAGCAATATTGCTAACATGGCGTACTTTATAACATATTATAAAATATTGCAATATTTTAACAATATATATTTTTGCTCTGTATTATGTAAACATTTATTTTGAAAGGAAAGATAAATCTTTCATATTTTTTTTATTTGCAAATAAAAGCGTTTAGAGAAAAAAAATACTATTATTTTAAAGTTAATAATTTTTTATACTTTTTATGCGAAATTTTTTTTTTTGCTAAACTCGTGACGTAATGCCCAACTTAACATTGTGTGAAACATCCGCGACCTCAAAAGTAAAAGCTCAAAAATTACTCTGTTGAAACAATGATTAGAGCTTTTGAGTACTTTGCAATGTCACGTGTTACATATAATCATTTTCGAGAAGATTTTAAACTTCTTAACATTACAACGTTTGCAAGACTAACATCAAAAGTAAAATCGATTCATGAGGATATTTATGTACAAGAGACTTTTTTAAACCTAACAGACATTAGACATAAAAACTATATTCTTCTATTTTAAAAAGGTTATTTTAAAGAATGGAGCAATTGGTTGCGTCAAACCGAAATAAAACTAGGTGAAAATGCAAACAAAGAGATATTAAATAAAATCGTTGATGAAATTTATTATGTAATATCAGCAGCAAAAGCAAAAAAATTATGTGAATGGATAGAGATAATATTAAAGGTTTTATTTATCTGATCATGTATTAATATTAGAGAGAAATAAATTAAATTTTTTCTTTAGTATAAAGAAAAATGAGGTGAATCTAAACAAGAACAAATATCACTTTGCGAGGCAAAAAAAAAAAAGTAAATACTGTCAAGAATTTTTATAAGAAATAAGTTGAAAATTTTAAATGCTAAATTGAAGATCTCGAAGAAATGGGAGAGAAACAATCTGATATTTTAAAAAAATAAGCAAGATGGAGAACATTAAAAAGATATTTAAAAATATTTAGATTATGTAAATTTAATTAATTTAGAGTATTTATATATATATATTTTTTTATTCATTTTAATTATATTATATATATTTTTTAATTTATATAAATTTAAGTAATTTAGAACAACCAAAAAATTATGTTAAAAGCCAATTTTTTAATATTCTATACCTTTTTAAAAGACTTAAAAATTCAAAATTATCTTTAGCATATAAAATAAATATGGTTTTTTGCTAACAAAGGTTAACCATTCCTGCGATGTTATTATCTATAGGATTAGTGGTTATGTCAACAGTTCAAAGTTTTACAAATTCAGGTAAAGTTGACGAACAAGGTCAAAAAAGGTGAGCGGGACAAAACTTATTGATTTTACTTTTAGCTGCTTTAATTATTAGGATTAGTAGCAGATCTTGTAAAAAGAAAAGCTGTTAGAAATAAAAAGCACTAATTCTCATTAAGAATGGCTTACTATAAACCAGGAACAATCTTATATTTAAAACCAGATGACACTTTAGGTTTTTTCAATTTGAAATATGCTTTAGGTTGAAATAGTACAATAATTATTGGAAAACCGAAAATAAAGACTTAATATTATGCTAATGTAGCAGAATCAGAAAGTTGAACTTAAATGGCTTTGTCAGTATCGCAGTTCAGATGTGATGATGATAAACATCCAAAATTGGCTAAAAAACCACCAGCAGATCAGAAAGTTGAACTTAAATGGCTTTGTCAGTATCGCAATTCAGATGTGATGATGATAAACATCCAAAATTGGCTAAAAAACCACCAGCCGTCAGTGAAGGCTAGTACATAGGAGGTAGTCCTACTCAGCATACAACTATAACGAAGTTTCAGTGGACCTAAATAGATATTAAGACCTAAATTGGTAAGCGGACAACAACTATAGTTTTGCTCTTCGGTAACTTAGTGGACCATTTGAGGCAGCCGCCGGCCGATGATTAGGCACTATTATTTTGTTAGAAAGTTATCAGCTTGCCATTAATAGCGGCTGCCACTAATGGTCCGCTAAGTAACTGATGAGCAGAGCTCAAATGAACCGCTAAAAAAATGCTTATATAGGTCTATTGCAAATTAACTAAAAAAATGTAGGGAAATTACTACTCCTATTATGAGTATAAGGAAGGATATATTTATAAACCTCTTAAAGATCCACCAAATTAGATTCTTAAAACTGGTGATGTAAAGTTGAGTAATCTAATTTATTGCACAATGGGGGAGCAGGCTTCTGATCATTAACAATTAATGACTTTAAAAACCCAACTTTTTTTTGTTAATAAATATTTTTGCTTTAAACCAAAGTATAATAGAATATTTTATACTTACTCATTTAAGCAACCTCACGTTGCTCAGGATTAGACTCAGGATTACACTCTGAATAATGATATTAGCTATATTAATTTACTTAACTTTGATTAAACTTATAAACACCAGTGTTGTGATGTTAATAAATTAATGCTATACTGCAATGATACTTTAGCAAAGGCTTTACTTTATTTATTGTATTACTCGTCGTATTTTACGGAGACTTGGTGTTTCACTCCCTAATCAAAAAAATTTTCACATTTTTTAAAGTGATTTCAAAAAAGATTTAAAATGAGTATAATATTGGTTCACAAATATTCAAAAATTCTTGATTCAAAATTGGAATTACACTTAAGATCCTTAGTGACTTTTTTTTTTTTTTTTTTTTTTTTTATGTTGATTTAGGTGCCCCAAGAAGTCCTTACGGTCTTATCACAGAGCACCGCGGAAGAGCATTTAATAGTAAGTTCACGCCTCCTTCCTAACCGATGTCGCAAAACTTGCCCAGAGGTGGGTTTGAACTGCAGATATTTCGTTCCTGAGGCAAGTGCGCTACCACTGCGCCACGGCTGCTTATTCAACATGGAAAAACAGGTGATTATCACATTATTAACTTAAGTGTACGTCAGGTCCCGGATAAGAAGGATGAGATAAATAAATTCAGACTCGTGGCCGTTTCAGAAAATAATCGCAAATATGCCATTTGCCTTTTGTCACCACAGCTAAGCACTCGGAGCTCAATAATTACTGAACCCAGACAATTATGATCGCAATCGATTTATTATTAAAAATGGACAGTATAGTTGAATTTAACAATCAACTAACTATTGCCCCTGTTGGTGCTCCTCTAGATATGAATGTTTGAACTATATAATTAGGCCTGACATGAGTAATTCTGATGACGATAAAGAGTTTTTAACTGTCGAAGTTAAAACCAAAAAAAACAAAAGTTTAATTATAAGTTGTTGATATCGCCTACCTTCTGGTCAAATTAAAAAATTCAGTTTATTTTTAAATGATATTTTAAAAATTAGCACTCAAGAAAAGAAATTATACTACCTAATAGGTGACATTAATTTGGATTGTTTTTCAATACCAAATTAATTGTGGGATTAAAAATTTTAATAATGATTTATTATTTACATAGAGCGTTTCCGTTAATTAATAAACGAATTAGAATAACTGAGACATCAGTTACCTTAATAGACAATATAATTTCAACTTATATTTTTAATAAACCTCTTAAAAAAGGTATTATTAAATGTGACATCTCTGATCACTTCACAATTATTTTCTCAATTAACATTGCGACAGCAAAAATATTCAACAGAATGTAACGTTTACAAAACGCTTTTTTACTTCAGCAAATTTAAATTCATTTAAAGAACAGCTATCCCTACTGCATTAGAAAAACGTAAATGCTTATGCAGACACGAATGTAGCTTAGGTTATGACGCATTCTTTAAATCTTTTTATGAAATATACGACGTAAAATTTCCAAACTGTACTGTAATTTAAAAAAATAGAGGTTTAATGTCACCGTGGATCACAAAAGATCTCAGAAAATCTTCTAAAATTAAGCAAAAATTATGCATTAAATACTTAATTACATAATTTTAAACGCACCTGGGAAATTCTAAGAGGAGTTACTGGCATGCAAAAAACAAAAACATGCACACTGTCTGTAATCTTAAAAACTAATGATGAATTTTTGTCCAATCCAACAATGATATGCGATGAATTAAATAAATTCTTTGTGTCAGTTAGCCCAAATCTTGCAAAAAAAAAAAAATTATTTAAATAATATACTTCTTTCTTTAAATAAAACACTTTATACAAATCAATACGGGTTCAAAAAAAATACATAAACAGAACACGCGATACTCCATATAACTCGTAGTATTTCTAAATCGTTTGAAAATTTCCAATACTCGTTGAGAGTTTTAATAGATTTATCAAAAGCTTTTGATACAATCGACCACCTTAAAAAAGTTAAATATTATGGAATTGAAGGAAATATTTTAAAGTTACTTCAAAGTTACTTAAGTAACCGCAAACAGTTTGTTTGTAGTAATGAATTTAACCCATCTAATTTATAAAACATAACCTGTGGGATTCCGCAGGGCTCGATATTAGGACCCTTCTCTTTCTCATTTATATTAATGATCTTCATTTGATGTCAGTCATGTTTGCCGATGACACTAACCTCTTTTTGTCTGATAGTAGCATAACTACATTATTTCAAGATATGAACATGGAATTAACAAAAATATCTGATTGGTTTAAAACGAATAAACTTTTACTAAATGTTGAAAAAACAAAATGGACACTTTTTCATCCAGCGTCTAAAATAAAAACTACTTCCTTGTGAACTACCTTTACTTCCAAATAAAAAAAGGAATTAGTGCTAGTTTTTTGGGTATTATAATTTGTTGATGATGTTGGAAATACCACATTGAATTCTTGTGTAATAAAATTGCTAAAAGTATAGGAATATTGTATAAAGCTAGAGGTGTGTTAAATAAAAGTAGTCTAATTCAATTATATTTCTCTTTTATCCATTGTCATTTAAACTATGCAAATATTACTTGGTGCAATGCCAATAAATGTAAACTGGAGCCTCTTTATCGTCAACAGAAGCATGTTGCTCGTGTTATTATTTTAAAAACAGATTTACTCATGCCAAGCTTCTTTTATTTGAAATGAATATTCTTAAAATATATCAGCTGAATGTTTTTAATATTCTTTGTTTTATGTATAAATGTAAAACTAACTCTTCCCCAGTTTCTTTCAGACTAATTTTGGAAAATCTAGTGTTTTCAAGCATTTTCTTTGGAACAAAATAGTTTTAAAACATTTCAATTTTTCTCTGCAATGGAGTTATTTGTATTTTTTCAGAAATAAGCTTAAAGAAATCATTTTGTCACATGATGATATATTGTCATATTTTTACACGTTATTAATTTGATGTATTATTTTAGTTTATGTTTATTAAGTTGAATATTTATAAGAACATGCACTTAAATGGGATTAACTATATATGCACTTGACTTTATATATATATATATTGAATTTTATGAAGTTTTAATTTACGAGCGGTTCTAATGGTCTTCTGCGAGTCTCCGCGTTCTTTTTATATAAACAAAAAGTCTTAGTTTTATTTTTATTTATTTCTCATTGAGTAACGTTTTTAACAATCTAATTGTAAATTTTCCTAACGATCTAATTGTAAACTAATTAATTTTTCTTTGAATATATTGTAATAAGAACAAATATATATATATATATATATATATATATATATATATATATATATATATATATATATATATATATATATATATATATATATATATATATATATATATATATATATATATAAGATATAACCATAAAAATGTTTTCCATAAAATTAACTGGTGTTTCAACGACCAAAATAACAAAATCAACGGATGGAATAACGACTAAAACAATAAATACTTTAAAACAAACTGAAGTGATAATAGCAAGGAGCTAACAAGTTTTGTAATAGCAGGAGCTGCAATCGTAGCCACTGTATATACTCTGAAATATTAGACAAAAAGGTTGCTTCATATTAAAGATGAATAAAGTATTAACTAGAAAAAATGAAACAAACTCACGCAGCTCACTAAGTAAATATAACTGGAACTATGACGGTTACTTTAACGGTACCGATAATAACATCGGTACACACTATAGCTATACAAAAATTTAATTACTATATAGGCACTAATACATTCGGTACCTTGTAAAAGCAGAAAGCGGCTTCTCAATAGTTTCTTTAATTAAAAATAATACGACAGTATTTGATTGTACTCCAATTAAAAAATTAAGAGAATAAGATTTTATTTTTTTTCTTATTTCTTGTTTCGCTGTTTTTTCTTTTATTATTATTTCTTCTTCTTCCAAGTTTATACTTTTTTCTTTATGTGAAACTAGCTCAGAAAGCAAAGCCTCTTATTATTCTTTTCGTTTAGCAGTGGCGGCTTGACCTGCGAATATATATATATATATATATTTTTAATTTAGCTTTAAGGGCTTCTTTAATAACTGTTTACAAACTTTGGTTTTTAAATTATTTACATCCAATTTTTTAGCCATTGCTAAGGAGTGCTTATTATTTGTTAAGGATTGCTAACCATTTGCTTAGGATTTCTTATTGTTTTTTAATAATCTTGCTTAAAATTCCTTAACATTTTGGTCTATTTGTGTTTCAATAACCATTATACATTTGCCAAATAATAAAGGTTGTAAATCTTGTAAAAGAAAATTAAACTTTAACTCATTTAAAGTTAACCCAAACTTGAGTTCATATCAACAAATGCATTTGCTTCCCAAGTAATATATGATTTTGTTCCATCATATTCAAGAGGATGTATCATTTGGTTTGGTTCTCTTTTTTGAGTAATACCAAAAAGGTCGGGTGAATAAAAAAAAGGTTTTACTCTTCGTTTTTGGAGTAATTGCTCTGCTTTTCGCGAGTAAAAATTTTAGCAATTTAGCTCAATTTTTTATTCACTTAAAACTGAGCAACTAGCGTTTTGGACCAGTTGCTCAGCTTTACGCGAATAAATATTTGAGCGATTTCGTCAAATTTTTATTCACGTGAAGCTGAACATTTCTCCAAAAATGCTGAGCACAACCATTTGCTTTTCTTTATTTACCCGGACCATTGTATTAACTTCTGGGCAACCTATTTTAAAAATAAAGTTTGCTGGTGTTGGTAGTGCAGCTTTCACTATACTTTTATGCACTCCAAGTCTTAAAACATAAAAGAAGTACAAAGCATTTTTTTTTAAATTATATGTTACGCTTGACTTTCCCTAATCGGATAACTGTTGCATGTTACTATTTTAATTTTACTGTTGCTTGTTACTATTTTCCAATTAATCGTTAATTATTTTTTCAGGAAATTTTAGTTCAAATATTTGCTCATTAATCGCGTTTAATAAAGCAACTGTTAAAGGTGTTAATTCCATGCTAAACCTGTGGTAAAAATTTCATACGAGAATGCATAAAGTCTGGTGAAGTATTCGGTTAATGTCAGGATCTGCATTTAGATCTTAATAATCTCCGCTTGAAAACAATCATTTTACGAGACCAGTGTAAGCGAGTGTTGCCGTTTTACTATCTCCAGTCCCCATGTTACAACAAATTTACTCAGTCTACTGTTGATAAAGATCTTTAATTTCCTCAGCATGGCTTTTAACCAGGTCTTGGCGAGTAACTCGCTTCTTAACCAATTTTAAACTGTTACCACGGCTGATTGCCACGAAGTGGCGAAATTCTTAATTTGTAAAGTGATATCGCGCCATCTTTTGCTTCTAGGTCAGCTGAGGGAGTGCTTTCCACTATTTCATTGTTCATTGTACCACCCATTAAATCCACTAAAATATTCTCCATTAAAGACTTTTTTTATATATTTAAAAATGTTTTTTTTCCAAAATAATCGTAATAAATATACTTATAGTAAAAGCGCTTATTAAAAATAAATTTGTTATTGTTAATACCACAGTACGTCAAGTACTGTGATATTAACAATAACAAATTTATTTCCCAAGCAGATTGGTGTACCAAGGCTGCCGCGTAAGAATAGATTAAAGGTGCGACCGTAGCATTTTTATTTCCGAATCACTAACTCCATTGCCGTTTTTTTTCGCAAATCATTGCAAGACTTTTTCAACCTTTCAAAGGTACTAATTTGGGTTCTTACAATTCTTAGTACCCCAGTATACCATTGAGTGAGAATCTATAAAAAATACTGAACGTGTCAATCACTTATATCTAATTTCCCAAGCAGATTGGTGTACCAAGGCTGCCGCGTAAGAACAGATTAAAGGTGCGACCGTAGCATTTTTATTTCCGAATCACTAAATCCATTGCCGTTTTTTTTCGCAAATCATTGCAAGACTTTTTCAACCTTTCAAAGGTACTAATTTGGGTTCTTACAATTCTTAGTACCCCAGTATACCATTGAGTGAGAATCTATAAAAAATGCTGAACGTGTCAACCACTTATATCTAGTTTTGTAAGAGACGCCTTAAAACATGGAGTCACTATTCTCTCCATTCCCTATCATGTATAAAACAATGCTGTTTACCAGAAGAGTTGGACGAAACAGTTTTTGTTTTGTCCAGCTTTTTATGCCTCAATTATACTATGATAGAAAAGTGCTTAGAAAGCGTAGACTTTTTCAAATCAAGTTTTGCTATAAAAATTTATCGGTACCGAGCTCTAAAAAAAATTTTCTGAGTTAGATTAATTATTTATTTTTGTTTAGCTCTTTTTAAGAGTAATGATAAGTATTAAGACATAAAATCTTTAGAAATGAAATTAAAAATGTAATTAGGTGGATAAACTGGAGTCGACTATATGCACCCTGTTCTTGATATTGCATATCATACTTTTATAACAAGTTAATTCTTTAGTCAAGCTTCAATTAAATTTGACATCAAAGATTTTAGAAAAGTATTTTTATTTCAATTTTTTTTTATTTTCAACTTGCAGGCGAGGCAAAGCGTCTAATGTTTAAGAATATAAATTGAATTTTTAATTAAATAAGCTTTTTTTTGTAAAAATATTTAGATTAATATATCACTTGTAAAATAAAAAATGGTCTTATTTTCTTTGAAATAAAAGCTGAAGTAAAACGTAACAATTTAGCTGTTGAGCAGCTACAAAAAGCTCAACAGGAGTTTAATAAAAAAGTACAAGCTGAAGACGCGGCAAATGCAAAAATTAACGAGTGCGTTGTAGCTTCACAATTGTATAGAAAAATACACAAATGAAAAGATGATACGGATAACAGCAATGGTCTGCTTATGGTGCCTCGTTCTCCTGATTTTTACACACATTCAGGAATTCAACGAACCAATGATTATTTGTTTATTGCCGAAAAAGATCTTCTTATGCGGAACGAAATATATCTTATGGCAGCAGTAAGACAACAACACCTCGAAATAATTGTTTGCTTTTTAACTTACGAGGGTTGCGCTTGGGATAAAACTTCTTCTTCAATGGGTCACCGGTAGGACAGGTATACGTGCGTGGCAGTCAATGATGTTGTACATAGGGATATTACAAAATGACTTAAAAAAGCTAACAGTACTTCTGAATACCATTGTATATAAGAGTTAATCGATGAAGGTAAACACGTATTCTTAGACAAGTTAATGAGACTCAAATGTCCTTGTGGATTATTATGATTATGTATTTCACAATAAGAAATTTCACTAAACTATTAATTATAAAGTGTAAATATACAGATAGGGCTAGAAGAAGACAAATTCAATCTTATTGTCAAGCCCCTTTAAAATATAAATATAAAAAATAAAATTACATCACGTCGTTAAATTATAATTTAATGAATTAAGAAGTCTACCTTGCGTCGACAAAAATACAGCTCTGCCATTTGTTCCAAACCAATGGAACTCGATTGGAATATTGAAAGAATAGCAAATGATCTACCCCTAATTAAAAGAAAACTCTCAAACGACGTGCCAGATTGTAAATCTGCAAGTGCACACCTGAATTAAACCAAAAGTTTTATTTATATTTGAATGAAAAAAATAAAAATAAAAATTTGAAATACTTAAACAAGGAACACGCTACACTTTTTAAGTACGCAAGAGTTTCTCACAAATCTGCATTAGCCTTTATCCAAGATTAAGCCACCACGCAAATTAAAAAAAAAAGTTTAAAACTGTGTGAGGAAGACTTCACTCCTACTAAGGGCTCTTGCAGATAATATCTTTGTCAGCAGATTAATGAACTTTTTACATTTTGCAATAAGCACTTCTGGAAAAACGCTCTTCGAGATCTTACCGACTCCTCATATGGTTTAAATACTGGTTGGCGTAATATTCCACCTTCTGCTGTTGAATCATCTGAAAAAAGTTATTACAGCTGGCCAACTTAAGTCATGCAGCAGCACTACAAAGCAAGTTAACGCTTTTAACATGAAACCTATTAAAAGATAAAGTTAGACTATTTACATCTGCTTTGAAAGAAGCTCTTAAAAAGAACAAGAAGCTACCTGGATGCCAGAATTTTTCTCAATTATATCAAAAGTAGGAGTTAAAACCTTTTGCGTCAATGTAGCTGCTGTAGAAAATTCTATTTGGCCAATACACTTGCTCCAAGTTTTTAAAAAAACTCTAGGTCAGTCAAATCAATGGGTTAAAAAAATTTCAATGTCTATTGTTCTTGGTAAGCAACAGGAAAAGCAAAATATTTCTGCTAATGTTCAAACTGCTGCTTTGCAGCTCCTCGTACCTCAAAAAGAGTTTTTAAATAAACTCTAAAAGCCGTTGCACCTACAAGAAGCAAAGGAGCTAAGAAAAAAATCTGCTGAACGGAAATAATGTAAGGCGTGAAAAATGCTTTCTACCTGTAAAAAAACAAAGGGGTGAAAAGCTTTTTGTACCTCTAAAAAATATTGACGCTAAAAAAATTAGCCTGAATAAGCAATTTCAAAATGTTCTCTTTACCCCAAAAAGAGTGATTCGTGCTTCAAGTTCTGAGGTGAGGTGGTCCGTGGCCTCTGGTCCTATAGGAAGTTGATGATCGGTAGCCTCTGGACATTAGGGGATGTTTAACGTAAAAATACTCTTATTTTTCAAAAGTATTTTTGTCAAGTATATTTTTTATTTATCAAGTTAAAAATTATAACATTTATTCAATAGATTATTAAAAAAAAGTAATTAGAATTTTAGATGAATATTGTATTTACTTGAGTAAAAAATATTGTTTATTGGCCAGATTTAATCAAAGATGAAAGAAAAGCAATATAGTTTAAATTAGAGGTAAAAGTCTAAAAAAATTTACTTTGATAAATTGTATATTATAAACTTTGAAATCTGTAGATTACATCGTCTTTTTGTTTTTAATTTGTTTTCTCTGGATGATGAAATTTTCATTTTATGTACATTTTTTTTATATTTACCTGCAAGCAGTTAAAACATGATGGTAGCAAAAGTTTTGAAAAACTGACGAATAATAAATCTATAACTAATTCACTTTTTTAATTATAATATTTTAATCGTGCGAGGATTTTTATAACTTTAAATAAAAGATAAAAAAATGTATATATAAAATTTTCTGAACATTATTTATTATTTTTCAATAAAATTACTGGATAATTTTCTGGTTATATCTGTTTTTTATATTATTTCATTTTCAGATTATTTAATCTTGAGATACGAATAAAAATAAATGAGAAGGGAAAGAATTGTAAACGTTCCTCTTCATTAAATAAAGCATTTGATTAACTTATATATCGTAGTGTAGTATACGCTGAAATCTGTTATTTTTATCTGTTACTAACTGTTCATATTATATGAACATATATATATATATATATATATATATATATATATATATATATATATATATATATATATATATATATATATATATATATATATATATATATATATATATATATATATATATATATATATATATATATATATATATATATATATATATATATATATATATATATATATATATATATATATATATATATATATACTTTTAGTGATGCAGTTATAATAAGCAATCAATAAAAGCTGTTTTAAATACTCATGATACTGGAACAAATAACCGAAACGAGATTCCTAATAAACAGTTTTACAGCGTATTTGTAAACAAAAGCAGCATTATGCCAGAAATAACAGATATACTAGTCACACACTTGATCTATAAAGCAGTTTCAATGACTCCATAGATTTTCTGAATCGTCTTAAAAAATAAATACAGGAAAAGCGTGTGGTGTAGATAATTTACATCCTATTTAATTAAAACATTGTGCAAAATCACTGGCAATGCTACTTACGTTTATCTACAAATCCTCTTACAACACAAGAAACCTTGATGTGCAGCAGTACACTACATAATTCCAATTTTTTAAAAAAGATGTAAAATAAACGCATTGAACAAGATACATAAATGACTTGCCAGAAAAATCAAAAAAACTGTGAAAATGTAGACGACACCAAAATCCTATCAACCGTATTAGCCGTTCAATTGATGACGCCGAGTTAATTCAAAAATATTTAAACATCAAAGAAAATTGGAAACAAAAATGGTTAGTTAAACTTAATGAAAGTAAATCTATATAAATTAATATTTTTTAAAAATATTATTGCATCCTTAAAAATCTTCTATTATTTCATTGAGATGTATTCAACAACGATAACTTTAAATTTCTCATCGCAATAGAGAGCTTTCTTAATCACATTTGGATGTTTGTTATAATATATCACCTAGCCGGATAACACATCGCACATCTAGAAAGATTATGATTTATCTTTACGTTCACAATAGTTCTTGACTTACACTTAATCAACCTACGTTCCCTCATGTTGCAAGTTTTATATTTTCGTTTTAACAAACAACACATTATTGTTTAGCGTGAAAGAAACATATCTGCCAGCCGCATTTGGACTCTTGAAGTATTTATGACATGAAAATATTAAATAGTTTTTTTTTTGTTGCACAAGTTAAAAATACCAGAAGAAGCTATTTGAATGCATTCTTAAGAAAAGTTTTTTTTTCACTTTTTCTACTTTTCAACTTATTTTTTTACATTTTTTATTTTTCAATTTATTTTTAGGTATTATTAAAAAATATTGCGATTGAAGCTACTTTTAGTACACAAATAACAAATAACATAATAGCAGTTGTCATCTTTTTACCACTTTCTTCTCGACTTTTAACTTAATGATAATTTGTTTTATATAAATAAGACAATATAAAAACATTTAAAAACGTTTTTATATTGCCCTTTCATTTAGATGAAATGCTGAAAAAGTGATAACAAATTTGTGAATAAAATTCTTAAAAATAGACTCTGCAAAAATAGACGTCTACAAGAAATCTAATCTTTGTCGAATAAAATGCTAAAATTAGAAAATACCCAGGGAACCATAGGGAGCAATATAGAGAATCCTTCAGGAACTTGTGGTTTTTAGTAATTGAAATTTTTAATTTCATACATATATGAAATATATGTATGAAATTAAAAATTTTTAATTTCAAACATATATTTCATATATGTATGAAATTAAAAATTTCAATTACTAAAAATACCAATGTCGTATCATCATAATGCGCAAACGACATTCAGACAAAAGCATGTTTTCTGGAATATTGCTTGCTGTGTTTTTTAACAAATGTATATTTTAATGATTCTACATTTATCTCATCTTTTATTAAAATTAAAGCATATATTTTGATAGTGCAAACATATTTAACAAATACTAACCTTGTGCAATAACATGTATAACCCAAGAAAACAAAACAAATATTAGAATCTCTTTCTAAATAAAATGTAATAAGCAAAATAAAATTTTAAAAACCATTAAACTTATAATCTTAAGTTTAGCATTAAAATAACTTTTAATTTAAAAACTTTGTTTTTAAAATAATGTATTAAAGTAATATAAAAACTTTATTTTTTAATTTGGAAATACTTTTAATGAAAAACAGTTTCTTATAATTTCATTTTTTGTAAAGTTTTGGAGAAATGTCTTAAAGTTACTGACAACCTTCTAGATGCAATTAGATTCTTAAAGCGCAGATCTTTCAAATTTTTATTTACACAAGTAACCATAGGTTCATTAGGTAACAAAACATTCCATAAAATTTTTATAAAACAAGTTACGGTTAACAATTTAAAATTTAGATAAAAATATTTATTTTATCATATCTAATAATTTTTTAATATTGAACTTAATGCTGCTGTTGCCGTTACTCATTTGTGCGTGTTTGACGCAAAATTCACAGCAGCCGTCGCCCTTGAGTTAATAACGTGAAAGATTCCCAACACTTTTTTTCTACAAGAAAATGTAAGCGAAGGTGTATGCAAATATCTAACTTATGTAAACTTCGAATTACATAATGTTAAATTAAACTAGCGTTTTGCATTGCAGCAATATCTCCTTGATTTTAATTTATAGCATTTATTTGCCGTTTTATAAAGTTATTATTTTTTACTTGATTAATAATGCTAAAAACTATTAGTATAGTATGCCTAAAAGGACAAAGTGATTAGCTCGCTATGCCTCTAAAGTGAAAAGCGGGGAGTTCAAAACCTTTTGCTTGCACATTTAAATTTTTTATTTTTAAATCTATTTAAGTTTTTTAAAATACTATATAAAATTTATGTTTTTTAGACATTATATATACAACGTATATAAAAATGTTATATACTATAACAAAACCTAAAGTTTCTAAAACCAATAAAAGCAAACTTGAACCTCTTTATCGTCATCAGAAGCATGCAGCACGTTTAATACATTTTAGTGAACGTCTTACTCATGCAAAGCCTCTATTAAAAAAAATGAACGCCTTAAATGTATATCAACTCAATGCTTATAATACTCTTTGTTTTATGTTCAAATGTAAAACTAATTCTTCACCAGTTTCTTTTCATGATTTGTATATGTCAAAAGATAAAAATAAATACTTTTTACGCAATAACAATTTTATTAAGCAGCCATTTTTTCAAACTAACTTGAGCAAATTCTGCATTACTTCTCGCGGACCGTTCTTATGGAACAAAATTGTCTTAAAAAACTTTTCTCAAGATTTTATCCAAGAATGTAACTACAACTCTTTTAAACGAAAGTTAAAAGAATTAATTTTTACAATTGACGATCCATCAATCTGACGATCTATCAATCTGATCTGACGTTCTTTTATTTCTTATTTACGATTTTTTTTTTGTTATTTTCTTGTAACTATTATACTTTATTTTTTAATTTGTATATTTATAACGGAATGTTGTTTAAAATGTAATAAAGAACAAAAAAAAGGTTAAATTAACAAGATTCTTTTTAATAAGTTCTTTTTAAAAAGTTTATTCAAACCTTTATTATCCTCTATTTATTAATAAACTAATTAACGGGGCGAGGGTCCTAATAAGCTGCAGATGGTCTAAAAAAGAAAACTTACTAGAAAGTTAAATTAAGTTTCTTAAGAATTAAGAAAGCTCTTAAGAAATTAAGACAATTTTTAGACATTAAAAATATTTAAAAATTTAGAAATTTAAAGTTTGTCCTTTTTTATTGGAAACACAAAAAGAAACACATACGATTATTTGGACCAAAAGAAGCTCCGTAAATACCCTCAACTCTTAATTATAATTTTAACTGCTGTTTTCAGATGACCACAAAAAACGCAAGGCAAATATAATATAGTTAAATATTTTCTTTTTCATGCTGGCACAAAAATAGATAAGATGAATATACAAACCTTTAATCAAAACACTGAAAAAGGATTAGGAGTATAATAGGTGTCAAAGATAGGAAGATATTTATTAAATTTTTAATTATTCGACAAAAAAATGAAAAATGAAAATAAAAAATTTACCATCAGTTTTTTATTGAGAAATAGGGTTGTGAGCCACAAAGTATTTTATGTGTCTTGTTTAAGTAATTTATGTTTGAAACTAACACTTGTATACAGGGTGACAACCATAAGGTGAAACACATAAAGTAAGCTATATTTTCAAATTTAAGAGGTATATTTATTCGAAAGGGTATCAATAGAAAGCTACAAGTGTATTTAACAAGTTTTATTGGTTTAATTCGAACCTGTCGCCCTCTGCTTTTATGCAAGCTCGATATCTCTTGAAAAAGTTTTCACACGCGGCACGCACGGTTTCTTGTGGCATTTTGTCCCAAATGTCGATCAAAAGTTCCTTGAATTGGTCCAAAGTTGTTAATTTATGCTTCCCCAGTTCTTGTAGCATGTATCCCCAGACAAAGAAATCAAGGGGATTGAGGTCAGGACCCGAAGCAGGCCATTCTTTGGTATCGATAAAATCTGGGAAATTTTGCTTGCAGTAATCTTGGACAACAATAGCTTTGTGTGCAGGGGCAGAATCTTGCTGGAACACCCATGGATCATCACCATACATTTTTTTAGCCTTAGGTTCAATCAAACCTTTAATCACATTCTGTAAGTAGCATTCTTTGTTGATTTTCACCCCTCTATCGATAAATTTCAGAGGAAATTTCCCCTTTTTCGAAATGGCCCCGAATGCCATGACCGCCGAAGCGTTCTGATAACGAGGGATAGTTCTAACGTTTAAAGGAACATAAGAGAGCGTTACAGCATAAACTCTGTCATTTTGTCTGTTCAACAAGCGCTCCAAAGTAAACATTTTCTCGTCCGAAAAAACAATATCTGCACCACCGTGCCGCTTCAATAGCGATTTGCAACGCTTGACTCTTTCCACCTTGTTTTTGTCAGTGGGGCCGGCAATTTTTTGTTTACGGTAGCACTTAAGTCTTAAATCTTGTTTTATATCCTTTTGCATGGAGGTATATGACATGTTCAGCTCTTTAGCTAGCTGCTGACCTGGGCGAGCAGGATTTCTTTGTAAACGTTCTCTTACCACTTTTGATTGCTGGAGTGCGCTTGACGCGCTTTCTTTTTCTAGTTTTAGCTGGAATTGTTTGCCCAGTAGTTTTGTAACGAGAAATTGTTCGACTAATCAATGATTTGCTGACTTTTATATCATTTAGGCGTCTCCAAATATCAGCTTGACTTAAATTTTTTTTGTGTAATGAAATTATCAGCTCCCTGATAGGATTTAGATCTGTATTTTTCATACAATCCCTCATTTTTTCTTCCTCAAATTTTTAAAACTTTTTCTAAACTAATGTCAAAACAAACTGTAAACAAGCGGAAAGTCATATGGTACGGGGTTAATAAATGATAGGGGTTCGAAAATGTGTTTCACCTTATGGTTGTCACCCTGTAAATTATTGAATTTTCTTTCAGTCTTCGTCAACACCGCATTTTAGTCTTCGACTGAAAAAAAGGTTTTAATTTGCTAGGGTTTTTAAAGAGTTACTTTAAAAAATATTGTTATCTTGAATGTTATGATTACTAGACAACAATTTCGTATGGACAATTATTAATGTTTTGTAAAGTTCTATTCGTACAATTACAATACAGTTATTACCTAGAGGAGAAATTCCAAACTTTTGAGTTCTCAAATGAAAATCTAATTTATTTATTATTATTAAATGTATTCATATTCTTCTAAATTAAAAAAAAATATATTTAAAAGTAAAATAAATTCAAGATGTCTCCTAATATAAACTGCTCAAAAAGGGCATATAGATCTTGATATATTGATCAGAATATTGGCAATGCAATTTAGGACATTAATATCTCAACTTATTGAGGAGAATATTGGTAATACAGTTTATGACGTTAAAAGATAAATTTGGCATTTATAATGTTCTATTAATTAAATAATTTTATAATCACTATTTACTGTACGCAAGTAGATACTAGTGAGAAGCTCAATAATAGGTCTCAAACCTTATCTGATAAACATTGCACTAATCTTTGGGAATAACTGGGAGCAAACGTAACAATAAAGTTGTAAGTTATTTTTACTCATTAAACTTTTAAACTATTTCTCAAGCGTTTTTTAAAAGAAAGTTAATAGCCATACAAACATTCAATCGATTTATATTTTTATATATTTTTTACCAGTGAAGGCGCCTGGTAAAGAATATATACAAATGGTAGTTTTGTTTAAATAAGGGATATATACAAATAAAATTTTTTTATCCCCCTTGGGTTTATGAACTTATGGTGAATGGCATATCAGCTTCAATACGGTGCTGTCCAAAAGATCTAGATGAATCTTCAAATTTAAAAAGTATTTTAATAAGGCGAAATACTTCATTTTGTTTAGAATATCTGTGACAGATAAAAGTATATATATATTATAAAAAAAGTTTAACTGATTTTGATTGTACATAGAATATAATTATTAAATAAAATATTAAATTTATTTTGAATTAATATAATCCTTTTTAAATTTGTTTGAGAATTTTCAAAAAATTATATTAATTCAATATAAATTTAATATATTATTTAATAATTATATATAGTCATCTGTTTTAAAAAAACGGTTTTTAAAACAAATGACCATAATATAATTATTAAATAATTTATTATTTAACAATTATATTATAGTCACCTGCTTTAAAAAAAAAAAGAGAATGTTTATCATCAAGAGACGATTTTCCAAGAAAATCGTCTCTTGATGATAAACATTCTAGAGTAAGTTAATAGTTATCCTATGAATAAATCAATATGGTTCATCAAAGATAATTTTCTATTTTGTTGTTTAGTAAACTTTAAGCCTGGATTCATTTAACTTATTTTTATATAACTTTCTGGGTTTATTTGAAATTTTTTTTTTATTAGATCAATGTTAATTATAGGTAAAATAGAGCAATTTTTACTGTAGTTGGGGAAACTGCGATTAGTTTACAAGTGTATGGCCTTTATGAAGTTATCAAAAAAAATTTCAAATATAATGTCTAATTTATTTTGTGCAAACGAAAGTTATAAATGGAAATTCGATGATTTTTAAAACCGCAATTTAGTATATCAGAAGGGAATCATCCGAAAAAATCATTTGAAATTTCCACATAGCTTTTCTTGATGTCGTTCAGTAAAGCTTTAATACTGGTATTGCCATTTTTTACCGTTAAATTTATTATGAAACTCTTAAATACAAAGGAGTAGATAATGTGTTCTAATTATTGTCAACTGGTGGATCCTTCGTCAAATGATATTTTGCAGTTTTTGACTGGCTCGCTGTCCATTCCCGCATTAGGGCTTCCAAAAAATATTTCAAAAGTTCTTGTTCTTGGACTTATATCAATGCGCGGAGACATTACTATATATTTAAATGAATTTGAATTTGAATTTATTTATTCATAAAGAAAAAAATTACAAGCCAATTAAAAAAAAAACATCATAAAAGAAAAAAGTTTCAACTGTAAATTTTGATGAAGTGGTGCAGCATCAGACACCACTATGATGACGCAAGTTATAATCTGATAGCGATCGGTCATTTATTTGAGGAACAACAAAGTCTTTTTTTTTTCTTTTTCGTTAGTGATTTTATACTATTGAATGAGGTTGCTTCTTTTTTAGCTCTCTTCTAGAGTGGTAAGACTGAGTATGGCCAGTGTTTTCTCATAGCTTTTGTGTTTTATCTCGCTCATCACCTTTGTTACTCGCTGTTGAATGCATTCAAGTGCTTTTATGTCACTTTTTAGGTGAGGAGACCAGGCTTGGAAAGCATACTCGAGATGAGGTTTAATGTATGTTGTGTAGAGTACCCTCCATAACATTAGCCCTCTTGTGCGAAAAGATTTTTTTAGTTTGCCAAGTACTTGGAATGCTCTAGCTGCTGCAGCTTCTACTTGATGCTTAACTTTGAGGTCGTTCGATGTTAGAACACCTAAGTCACGTTCAATATTTGTTGTTCCAAGATCTATTCGATTACCATATACGTAAAGGATTGAGTAAAGGCATACTGATTCATTTGAGTGACCAACTTGCATGACTTTACATTTGTCTAGATTGAAATACATGAGCCACTTTTTAGACCATTCGACTGCATGATCTATGGCTTGTTGTAGTTTTATTGCATCATCTTCTGCTTCAATTATCGCTAAAATCTTACAATCATCTGCGTAGATCTTTATATGATGCACCATGTTGTCTGGATGGTCGTTTATAAAAATCAGAAACAAAAGTGGACCTAACACTAAGCCTTATGGAACACCACTAGTAACATCTACCCATTCAGACTTGCTATTGCTGATGACAACATTCTGTTTTCGATTTTTTAACCAGTCAGTTATCCACTCCAGTAGTGTTCCATGTATGCCGTATGCATCAAGTTTTTAAAAAAGACGTTCGTGAGGTATTTTATTAAAATCTTTAGCAAAGTCTGTGTATATCACATCTATGACATGATTATGAAATAGTGCTTCTGTTAAAATTTCCTGTGTCTCTAGTAGGTTGGTTGTGCAGCCGCTTTTAAAAAAAAATCCTTTTTGAGATTTTGTAAAGAGCCTTTTCTCAAGGCAATGTTTCAGGATTCTTTTGTGTATAAAACTTTTCATTATTTTACAGGGTACCGATGTGGTCTGTAGTTCAAGCCATTTCTACGGCTTTCATTTTTAAAAATAGGAGTAACGTTTGATAACTTCCAAAAGTTAGGAACTTTGCCTTCAGCCAGGGTTTTTTTGAAAATCATAGCTAGTGGCTTAGCTATTGCAGTAGCACGTTGTCGAAGAACACACGGGTGTATGTTATTGCAGGCTTTTGACTTTGTTTCGATGAGCTCTTCCAGCTTCTTTTGAAAAGATATAGTTGCTAGTTCTGCTTCATCCAGGACACATTCTGTTTCTGTTTGGTTCTGAAATGTTGGCATCTGATGTAACGGTTCAACAACAAATACAGACTGAAAATATACGTTAAGTTAATGAGAAATTTTTTTGACTATTACTTGTAAGATTTCAATTGTTGTCTTCTGATGACTTCACCATTTCATTCGCTATTTGCTTCTGCTTGAATTGGTTATGAAACTGTTTTGAATCAATTTTGAAAGAGTTTGCAATTTCATTTTCATACTTAACAACTGCTGATCTTACAATTTTAACTCTCTTTGCAAGCTGCCCTATGCTCTTTTCAAATCTCTATGTTAGTTAATCGACCAGCTGCAAGATATTTGCTTGAAAGAATTCTTTTTTTTTCAACTGCTTTCTCAACTTCTGGCGTATTCCATGGTTGTTTTTGTTGCTTGAACGATGTTTTAGTTGAAGGTATGTAAAGGGTGACTGCCTTGTCAAATTTTTCAACAAAGGTCTGATAATTGTCATTTACTGAATGGGAGTTGAAAATTGTAACCCAGTCATTTGATGTGATTAGCGTTGAGATTGCTTCTTAATTAGCTTTGCTCCAGATAAATCTTTTTTGTTCTTTTTTAACACAAGCGTTGTTTATAGCGAATGAGCCAATAAGTAGGCAGTGGGCTTCCCCAGCTGGCGTGTAACCAAGTGAGCTGTAGATTATCTATGCAGTCAGGTTCATCGGTGATTAATAAATCTAGTTTGCTTGATAGTCTTTTTTTTCCATTTTTGCGGTGAGTGTGGAAAGTAACCAATGGCATAAGAAAGTCTTCGATTAGACATTGCTGGAATTTCGTGTTCGTTGCATGTTTGTTTTGTATATATGCAACTGTTGCTGCACTTCAATAAGTTTCAATTACCTCATATGTTGTGGGGCTGAAGTTGAAATCACCGTAAACTAGGACAGGCGAATCAATTAATTTGATGACTTTTCCTAGAACCCCTATATTATTTTCGTTGGTATATGCAGCCTATTGGTTGGTATATGCAGCCTATTAAGATAGATTCATCGCCTATCGTTATCACTCTCCATAGTTGTTCGATATCTGTCGAGTTAAGTTAATTTACTTTTATTTCATTTGCTGGGATACCACATTTTATGTTGATTGCTACACCTCCTTCTCTGCTTCCTCGGTTTTGATTATGGAGTTGGTAACCGGGCAGTTGAATGTCTGACATTTGATCAAACCAGGTCTCAGTGAAGAAAAGAAATTGAGGTTTCTTTTCTACTTTCTCATTATCAACTCTTGCGACTAGTTCATTTTATTTGGCTTCATTTAGCGAACAAGGATTATTTTCCCAGAAAATATATTGTTTATGTGGATTGGTATATATATATTTTTAATTTTGTTTGATTTCAGATGGTTTAGTTGGTTTAAGCGTGGTTGGTTTGGTTTACAGGCAACCAACAATGGTCTTGGTTGGCGTAGTGGTAATTTAGTTAGTGAAAAAACAATGGTTGTGGAATAGAGTTAAGGATTGTTTTTATTGACTCTGGTTTCTGTTGTTTTGATTTGATCTGATTGCTCTTTGCTAATCTAAACACACTTTTTGTTATTGGCAGATTGGACAGTGTCAATGCAGCGCACAGATCCAGTCCGTCTGTGGATGATCCCTTGAAAAGGTTCGTTCAGACTAGCTTCCATAAGATCTTCATTCTTTTGCTCCTTTTTGTTGTATAGTTTATTGAAAACTTCTTGCTCTCCAGCTGTTTGGTCCTCTCGAGTGAACACTCCTCTAAACGCTTCTTTTCGGAAGTTGCCTTTTGCAAGGGCGTCTCGTTGTGCATCTATCGATTTGAATACAACTTGTATTACACCAATCGGATCTTTCTTATCCTGGTTCATATTCTTAAGATTGCTAGGTTGTTTGTTTCTTCTTTTGTAACAATAAACATGAACAATATCCTCATGTTTTACTTCAATTATTTAAAAAAACTCTATTACAAGATCCTCATCGCTTCTTTTTTGAGACTCTTTAAGACCAAGCACTATTATATTTGACTCCATCTCTTTTCTAGTTTTTATTTCCGTTGCTGCAAAGTTAACTTAAGTTTTGCGCTTTGCTATATTGAGATAAGACTGATTAGCTGCTGTTGTTGGTTTGTTATTTACTCCATTGATTTTGTCTTAAAGATCATTGATCTCTTTATCATGCTGATGTTTAATTTGAGTTATAACTGCCATTAACGTAATTTTGATCATATCAACAACTTTACTTTTGTAGTTTTTGTCAATGCATCATTATTGATAGTTACTCCTATTTTAGCCTGCTCTAGGGCCTCTTTGATAATATCTTCGATAGATTTTTCCTTCATTTCTCTCATTCTAATTGTTGAAGATTTGCAATTGTGTACCCCAATTAAAATCTTTTGTAGAAGAGCTACCACTCTAAAGCAGTAGATTACCTCCGAGACGTGAAGTATTTCAATATATTTAATATTAGTTTTACCTTATTACACAGGGACTAAATGCAGTAGTGGTGTAGTGGTAGAGCGCTCGCCTCATAAACGAGTGGTTCCGAGTTCGATCCCCACCACGTCCCTGGTAGTACCACGCTCAACTCGTTTCTCCGCACAGCGGCCTTGCTCGTCAAGGTTCGTGTTTCGGAGTTATAGAGTTGAGAGAGGGTTATAACCACAAATAAGTAGCCTCCTCGTCTGTAGTGGCCTTCTCGGCCTTGAGGAGGTGAATTAAAATAAAAAAAAAAAAAAAAAAAAGTTTTAATATGTGTTTTTTTCAATATATATATATATATATATATATATATATATATATATATATATATATATATATATATATATATATATATATATATGTGTGTGTGTGTGTATGTGTGTGTGTGTGTGTGTGTGTGTGTTCAAGATAACGTTGACCTATGTTTCATTTATGTCATTTTTCCAACTTCAAAATAATAATAGAAAAGACAGCTCAACGTCATTTTAGTCAAAATATAGAGTTTATCTATCGTCTTTAAAACGTGATTTTTCTTAATATTTAACGTTGCACTAACGTTTTTGCGACGTCATTTAGCTTAAATGTAACGTTGGTTCAACGTTATTTCTACATCGTTGCAATAACGTTAGCAAACTGACGTTTTCCGCTGTTTCATTTATAACATCATGCCAACGTTTTTCTTACTATACGAAAGGCGTTGGAATGACGTTGCCCCAACGACGTTTTTTTAATTGGGAAGTAATTTGAGCTTAAAAGTAGTTCGCGTTTTTACATTAAAATAAGTATAAGGGCCATCTCTAATAAAAAAAGCTTCTGGAACAACATCTGCTTCTTAAACAACCAGAACTAAATTATTCAATTTTTCGGTATGAAATACATACAGCCAAACAAGTTGAAAGAAAACGTTTCCTTTTATCTTCACTGAATAAAAGAAAAATAGTTGCTGAACGTGTTAAGAAAAATGACGGTTGTTTAACTTAGGGGTGAGATATAAGTTAGTTTTTGATTGGGTTTGCTGTGGAATTTAAAAATTTATTGGAAGTGGTGGTTTTAAACCAAAAAATAGACTTACCCAGACAACAAGCTTACATCAGCCCAACGTAAGTTTTAACATTGGCAAATTCATTCCGTTGGGCTAACATTTAGGCCTTTTTTTTTTTTTCGGCGTAATATTTTAATTCTACAAATCGGTTTTTTGCAAAGATTGTACTATGTTGGGCCAATATTGGACCAATGTAGTATCAACTTGATATTTTGCTATAAAAATCTGTTCTAACACTAATACCGTAGCCAAATTTTGGCCAATGTAGTTTTGATATTATCTTTCAATTTTTTTAAATTATAAAAGTAAAATTATAAGTTATATTTATCAATCTTTTCAGAATCGTAAAATGTTCTTTATAAGAAATAAACTTCAAGAGTTTCTCGTGACTTAATATTTTTTTTTTTATTAATTAAATTTTTTTAAATATTAATCAACATTTAAATAATGTGCTTATAACATTTTACTACAATCTAAATTATCGATGTAAAAATAAGAGCAATATTCTAATTATTTTTTTGCAAGATTTTATAGTTATTATTTTTTTTTTTAAACTGTTTTTTACTGTGTTGCCATTTCAAATATTTGATTTATTTAATACAGAAGATATTTAAAATGTCTTCTTTATTACATAAATCAAACATTTAAAACGACATACAGTAATAAGTAATCAATAAAAAAAAAATAAATTTAAGACCTTAAACAAAAATAGTTCATAATTATATTAAATACCTAAATAAATTATGCATCACTTGTATGACTAGTGTCACTAGATATATTATTTTATATATGACTACTACAGTGGCATTGTGGTTGTTAGAAGCTGATGTTTTACATTTTAACTATGTTTCTTTTGTTTGATTATATCTGTATTTGATTGTGAAATCCTATCTACATAATGACATATTAAAGCAGTGTACAAAAAGTGATGTAACTCGAGCTTATTTTCTACTTATGTAGAGCTTACTAATATTGCCAGACATTTTACTTAAAGACCAACCACTAGTCTATAATAATTGATTGAATTATGTGATTAAATCAGTAAATTATCATTAAAAATAATTAAAATAAAAAAACTCAATTTAAATCATTATTTTTATTTGTCTAATTTAAAACAACCCTGAATATAATCTATCTTTCTGAGGCAGAGGTACTTTATTCTTGGTTTTATTATTTTTAAATTTAATGTTACTGGATATTGTTCATATTTAGTTTGTGTACAACAGTGGACAACTTAAAGCTCATACATTAACTTTAGTTTCAATTTAGTTATTAATGAATTGATTTATAAACTTTTATAGCAATGCAAGATTGAACTTAGCAGAAGGCTGAACCTCTGCTCTGGAGACAAAAAAGGAAGACAGCAAAAATGATCAGCCAAAATAAAGATTGAAGAGACAAAAAATTGTGTATGATTCTAACATTCTGGTATATGATGTATAACTTGGTGTATATGATTCTTCATATTATTTTAGTGATGGTTTATTCTCAATTACTTATAAAAAAACAAAAAAAATTATTCAACTTTGAGATTTACCTTTAACTCCAAACTCTTTGCAGAAGTTCAATGTTTGTTCTGAGAAGTTGAATGAACAAAATTTGTTAAACGATAAGTTTAATTCAAAAGTCTTTTTGTCTCATGATTGAAAATCTCAGAGTGTTAATTAACACTTTATTGTGCAATAATCAACATATCAGAAGCTTACACCAACTTTGAAATCCATTTGAACTTAACTCTTGAAAAAAACACCATAGTATTTATAAGAGTTTAAAATTTTAACAGTTGCTGATGGTTCATTATTATTCATTTTATAAACGTTTATTTTAATTTATCTAATAGACGAAAGTAATACAATATTTTTATAGATGATATTATTTTTAAAAATTGTATTATTATTATAATTCGGAATTAAAATATGTAAAAAAACTTTATTTACAAACAGGGTTGGACTAGCTTTAAAACATGGACCGGAAAAACCATTAGTGACCGGCCTCATCAAATTGTAACAGCCTATTTACAATTTTTGTTCTTTTTTTATGTCTTTTAATATTTATAATAAAAGAATGGGTGACAGTTTTTTTCTACAATCTCGTAGCAAAAAAAACAGCCCGAGGTTTCTAGAAAAAAGGGAACTAGTTCAAGTAAACATCTTTTCACAAGTTTTTAAGCTTTGTTGAACTTTCTTAATTTTCAGATTTGGTTAAAAATGCCAAAAGATGTATTAAAAATTTAGGAGAAACTTATCACTTAACGAGATAATTATTTTCAATTTTCTTGAGGTTTTTTAATAAGTTTAAAGGAGGATTTAGTTATTTAAGTTTTTTAACAAAGAGCAGGAACGCTTTATCACTTTAATAAAATAATACAAATAAAGAAACCATTATACTTAATAACTTATGAGGTATAATAATCTAAATTATTAAATTTTTTTTAGTAAAGAACTATGTTTTACCACATCAATAATGTTGTTGTGTCTTAATTCTTCTAAAATGTCTTTATTTAAATTCATTAAGATCCAAGCATCCAAATTGTCAAGTAATTAAAAGATTCCATAGACAATTTTTTATATAATTCAGAGTAGAAAAACTTTTTTCACAGCCTACATGGGTTAAATTTTCCATTTTCAAAGGCAGGACCACTGTCTTTATGTGTCTCGCACATTTCTACGCATTCATTTTTTAATTATAAATAAAAATGAACTAAAAACAAACTTTAAAAAAACAAACTATTTTATATTACTAAGATAGTCACATTTAAAGTATCATCTTCTTCAAATTTGAAGTAGATTTTAAACTTATTTGAATCAAATAAGTCATTAACATTTTTATAATTAAAATAGAAAACCTTTTAGATCATATAGGTCATAAACCTATTTAGAGTCAAACAAGTATTTTGCTGTCATTAATTAAAAAATATAAATATTAAGAAAATATTAACTTATAAGTTATAACAACCAAGAGTATTTAAAACAATTAATTACAGCGACATATTCAATAGGTAAACTTAATGTTCGAAATATCTCTACAATTTTGGGACATTTTTTTGCTTCATTAATCAATGTTATTTTGTTACGCTAACTTTGTTTTTCTGCACCTCCACAAAGTTTTCTTTTATTAGAGTGCTCCATTTATTATGGGTTTGTTAAACTTATTTCTAATGATTTAATTAATTGACAGAATATATAAGTTAAAAGTTGTAACTAAATGTATGCCTTAATGAACTAAAATGTGTGTAGTAATATTTATAGTAACATATTACATAACAGTAAACCGGATAACGATATGCTTAAATTTTAAAATACACAAATAGCATCGCGAGAGTCGAGAACATATCCGCAAAAAATATAGTTTTGATAACAAGACGTATTTTCAGAAATATACTTTGTTGGAGCTTTAGTGGTTTTTTCTTTATTTATCTTTATCTACCAGTTTAATGTTACTCGTGACACGTCATAAAATTATACTGTTATAATGTCTTATGTTTATTTTTTTAAGATAAAATTTATAATTTGATGGAATTTCAAATGAAAAAAATACTTTTTCACTAAGTACAATAACAGGCGCAAGCCGGCGGCCACAGCCAATAAAGTTGCACGGCCTACCAGAAAATTTCCGGTGTCCCGGTGGACTAGTCCAACCCTCTTTACAAACATCGGACAAGGTTCATACTGTAACTGGAAAACCTGGAAATTAGGTTCATTTGGCTGAATTCATGGAAAAACTGGAAAAGTCAGGTAATTTTTATTCTTTAAATAGTCATGGAAAAATCAGGGAATTCTGATTGAGAAGTTATTCGTTTTACAAATAAGCTGTTATGTTTTTTTGTGCAAACCATTTTTTTTTTGAAGCTTATGTTTTTCTTAGTGTTCAATTTTAGTCATCTTTAATAATAAGATCCATACTAACATGTATGATAAGATACTAATATCCAACTTAACTAATATCTAACTTATCTAATAGCTTAGTTTTATAAATTTTGTCATTTAAAGCAAGTATAATTTTAGCATTTCCATTACAGTAGAAAGTAATTTTAAACATTTTGTAAAAACCATTGTTAAAAATGGTCACGGGAATTCATCTGATTTTTCAAAATATTCAGGGAACCCTGTTGGAGAAACATTGTTTTAGTTTGAATTTTTTTGTTTTACAGTGCAACTGTATCTCAAATGTTAACAAAAATTGTTTGAGAATTGTGTCAGTGCCAGAAATTGAATGCACACCAACAAATTCAATAATTCATAAAAATATTATCAATTTATAAGCAACTTTATATTTTAAATCATTTAAAGTTGTCTCTGTCTTTAATTTTATTTGCGTTATTAGTAAATGTTACATTTACTTTCATAAATTCTAAATGATATATGTAAATTTTTGAATAGTTTCTTAAGAATATTATTAACTTTATTGTTTCAAGATAAAGTTGTATGCCCTAAAGATATCCATGTATTAATAGCACGATGGGCCAAACAAAACACATAAAATTTAGTTATATAAAAGTTTGAGTAACAAATATATGCTATTTAATGATTTGCCTGAAAGAATGTCATTGCCATTAAAAGCAGTGGTGAATTCAAGAACTCAAGAAAAAAAAAGACAAGAAAATACTTAAGCAAATGGTAAATAATTTTTTATGGTTCGTTCATGCATTTTGTATGATATCTTTGTACAATTTATATACTTTAAACAAAATACTTTTTGAAGGTTTTTTCTACATAAGATTTTTTATTAACTTTAGTCTAGTCTTATTTTATATTAAATTTTTTATTGAATTATGTCTAATCTAAAGTCTAAATCTTATATTAAATTAGGTCTAACTTTTTTTTATTGGCATGTCGTATATTTTTGCAGGTTAATTATTTGGGACAAATTAGGGTTAAAGGCGAAGGAGATTGCATAAGTTATTTACTAGGAATATTTTTAAAAAATGCCCTAGTTGTATTATTAATCTATGTAGGGAGAAGACAAAAAATCGAAATATGTTGTTATTGGTAAGTGGTTAAGAAGTTTATTATTTCAGTTTCAATTATGCATTACACAGTTACTTTCAATTTGTTATGTTTCTTTTGGTGCATAAATAAATAAACAACTAATTTTTTTTGCAGAAGCTGCAAAGTCAAATAAGCATGGATTATGCAGGCATATGATTAAGATGGTTGAAGAAAAGATGATAGTCGTGGGCAAATATCATTAGCTAAACACGATTCAATAACAAGTAGCTTAGCCAATAACAAAACTACTCCATAAATTTTATAGGGAATTTTTTTATTTAAAATTCAATGTGTTAGTTTTTGGTTTATGTTTGATGTTTGCAATATGTATATATATCGGAAAAAATATGTAAATAATAATAAATAAATAAATAAATTTTTATACTTGTATCATACATTTTTGTTTTTCTCTATAAATTTAAATGTAACGATGCAAATCTTCTATTTGTAACAACATTTACATATAGAAGATTTGCATCGTTACATTTACATCTTCTATTTGTATACTACGTTTGTTGTTTAAATTCAGTATATAGCTAATTTATTATATTATTTGTCTAACGTTTTATACAATATTGGTGTAATGTTACGTCGATATTGGGCCAATGTTGTCTACAACATTGGCCTAACGTTGATTACAACATTGCGCCAACATTGGGTAAGCGTTGTATACAACATTGAGTTAATGTTGTACACAACGTTGGGCGAATCTCTAACCAATGATCAAACCTGCATTGGGCCAACATCGAATTTTAACGTTGGGCCATTTCATCTCCATGCATTGGCTTAACGTTGGTCCAATATATGGTTGCTATCTGGAGAAGATCAAAACAATTATATTATGTCAACTTAATATAACCGTCACCACAGCAACAACCGCCAATTACATCAAAAGCAGATTGTTATCATTAAAAAAAGTGCACAAAGTACTTTCTAAAAGAAGCAGTAACGAAAGCGTAATAAAAGCAAGCAAAAATGAGCTGAATATGACTGACAATAATAAATAATCTAAAAAAAGGATTAAATCAAACACAAAATTATTTGTGTTATATTTATTATTTATCTGATTTCAAGAAGGAATTTTTTCACAAACAAAAAAAAAGTTATTATTATTTTTAACATTATATTTTGCTATTAAGAAATGTTACAACCTACATAAATTTCCAAACAAGTTATGTGGCCGTGGCAAGAAAACATTATTTTGTCTAATCGCCGTTTACTATGTTACGAAATATATTTTTTACATATTTTTTTCCAAGACTAAAAAGTATAAATCTAAAAAAAAGATAATTACAAAAACTTAGTTTTTTTTTTTTATTTAGTTTTTGAACTTATAGGATAATTAAGTTTGAGATTTAAACTAAATACATTATTTTTTAGTTGATGTTGTGTTTTTGAAACTTTACCAGTTGGAATTTATTAAAGAAAAAGATGATTAGCATAAAACGATTTCAGAAATAAAAACAAAAACAAACATGAATAAATAAAAAAAAAAAAAATAAAAAAAATATTTTACGCAAGTCTTGGTTCTCTGCTTAAGAGAATCACGAGCCCCATTTAGGTACAGCTGTTAATTACATTAATAACAGTCTAAATAATATTTAGAATACCCGCTTAAAATTAAAAACTATTAAAAGAAAGATTAAACAGCAAGTAAAAAAAAAACTAAAAAATATGTGGAATAATGGACTTTCAATATATAGTATAATAAGTAATTCTACTCCCACCGACCGTTTCTACACTTATTCTCAATACAATCTTTTTATTTCAATAATTTTTAGTTAGTAAAAGAAATCCAAAAATCATCAAAATCTTTGTTTTGAGTTAACAAATAATCTAACAATACTTTATAACTTATTGTTAAATTGTAAATTTCTTTATGATCAAGATAACTTAGGTGACTTAATTATAAACTTTGAAGTGACATTAGATTATTTGAAAGATTTGAACGTTCAAATTGGGTTTGAACCCGAATACATCTATTAGTAATGATAACATAGTCTAAAGGTACTTAAAGGATGCGCCTCACAAACAACTTTCTTACTTTACTTTACTATTAGGTTTTATTGTATTCACTTCACGATTGTCCGAAGGCTCGACACCTACAGCTTTGAAGCAGTCAATCATCGCACCTTTGTTTAAAAAAGGAAGTCCTCTCAATTCGGCCAAAAACATACAAATGTCTATCACGCCAGTTTTATGGAATGGGAAAGATTAACATACAACTAAATATCTTGAAAAAAAGAGCTGCATCTCATCTGCATCTGCATCTCACATAATCAGCACGAATTTATGTCCAAAAAAGAAATGTACACTTAACTCATTGGAAAGTGTTGAATACATCACGAATGCGTTAGCTAAAATAAGTTTAATCAATATTGCATTTTTAGGTATTGTGAAGACGTCTGATAAACTTTGCGAACAATGGCAATTTTTTAAAATGTATTGAGTCTTATTTGATCAGTAGAAAACAGCAAATTGTTTTAGGTAAAGCAACTGGACCACTGTTCTTAGCGGAGTTTTACTTCGTTTGTACTTGGTTCAACATTATTCATCATCTATATGACTTAACAGATAACATGAAATCATTTCATAAAAACTATGCTGATGACACTAAACTGTTATCAGAAATAAGACCTAAGTTTCACGATGTTGATTGATTGATTCTTCGAAACAAGTTGAACATTGTCACAGAATGCTCAAAAGATTAATTAATAGAATTGAATGTTGCAAAATGTAAAGGTATACCTTGGTTAAGGAAATAGTAATCATAAAAAAATAATGAGCAATGGAAATACATTCATAAGGCAATATTAATTGAGAAAGACCTGGTACCTATAGATCTAATGATATAAAATGAAATCAATACGTAACATTACAACAACTAAAAAAAGCCAGTAAGATAATCGGCCTATTGAAAAAAGTATTAAGATCAAAAGATGAAAAAATTTAGAGTATACACTATACACTTCGTAACTTACCGCATCTGAAACTTGCTTTTCCGGCATGTTGTCCTAACTTAAAAAGTGACATTAAGGATATTGAAAAAATGCAACACAAAAAAATAAAAGTACCTCATTTTATAGGATTACCTTATGATTATATGTGTCGAAGTCTTAAATTTACTTTGTTGGAAACTCGCAGGCTACGTAAAGACTTGATTCAACAGTTCAAACTGATGGTCAGGGATAATGCCATTTGATAATCTCAAAACCATTTTATGGTTTTGAGGTTATTAATTGGCATTATCCCCCATCATCAGATCACCATCTAATGTCCTAATGCGTAAGTTTACATATAATAATGCTCTTTATAATATCTACACAAACTGTGTTGTAAATAATTGAAATAACTTGATGATGCCATGCGAAATGGTTCTGTCAGTTAATTTTAAAAAACAGTTACAAGCAGTTACAGAAAACGTTTAACCGAAAGAATAAGTACGAGAAAAAAAAAAAACGTCTTTTTTTTTTTTTTTCAAAAACCAGTTAAGGAAAAGTTTGAAATGTCCTCAGATAAACATTAAAAAATTTTTAGTTGACTAAACTCCATCAAAGTCCAGGCATCGAAAAAATTAATGAAATTGTTCTGCAATCGTTTATTGATATTATTAAATTGTCAGTTTTAATAGCGTTTATATTATCCTTTAAAACTACAGTTTTATTTAAATTTTAAATCAGGAAAAAAAATGATGTTTTTTCCTAATCAAATTGAAACAACAAAAGTAGTTCCTATATATTTAAATAACACTTTAGCATTCAACTATAAGTCTATATCCTTACTTTCTTTCTTTTTAGAACAAGAACATTTGTTACATTTGTTGTAAAACAAGTACTTTTGTTACACCAAGCAACAAAAGTACCTTATGATATAACAGGATTACCTTATGATTAGAGGGGTAAGCAACTCATTTTTACAACTTTACAAACTCGCAGGTAACGTGGCAACTTGATCCAATTGTTCAAAGCAGAAAACAATTTTGATATCATCAACTGGCATAATCCAACAATTCGCAGATCACTACTCAACGTCCTAATGCCTGGACTCACGTATTAAAAATCTTGTCATAGTTTTTAAAAAAATTGTATTATTTATAATTGGAATAACTTGCCAACGACATTCGAAATGGCTCCGTAAGTTAATGCGTTTAAAATAGAACTGACAAGTTTATTTTTTCTACAGCTGCAAGTAGAGCATCTTGTATTAAAGATGAGCTGCGCGTTTATTAATTAATTTCTACAAAAATTGACTTTTTAGATATTATTTGTTATAAACTTAAACTTTTGTTAAGTGAAAGCAATCTTTTTTTTCTCTTTTTCTCAATTTTGATATCAACTTATATGCCATCGAATAACAAATACTTTTTTAAATTGAAGTTTACATTTTAAAAACCATTATAAATTTTTGTATAATATATTGGTTTTGTGCTTGTTCAGTTATATGTCATATTGTCTAAAAAGATTTTTTTTAAATATATCACATTTATTATTAAGGGAGAGTGGGGAGAAACGGAACGCGGGAGAAGTTGGGCAGCGTGAAATTTCTAATTAGGAGCGGTGTCTAAATACTGTAATTTTATGTAAAAAATTAAGTTTGTTCCCCTCTATTTAGCAGAAATTACTTTGTTTTCCTGTGTGCGCTAGAAGCTCTAATTTTGAAATGTACCTTAAAAAAGTATTTATATAGGGGTGAAGTAGGACATAAAAAATAGATATTTATGACTGCTTTTTCCTGTCGCCATTTTTTTTTTCAATTGGTGAAAGCTCTTGAACATTTTTATATAGATTAGGTGATTTTATGATTTTATCAGTTTCTATTTAATAATTTATGTTAAAATGTTATTTTAAATGTATTTGTTCTACTTCTACTTTTACTTGTCCCACTTTACCCCAATGTCACGGTTTCTCTAAAAGCAAAAACTTATATACTAAATTATAATTGGCTGGAAACCTAAAGGGATTGAATTGATGCTTAAAAAGGTTTATTCATAAAAACTTATTTGGTTCAGTTTATACATCAAATAAAAAAAAATTGCAATTACCCCGAAAAAAAATTACTTGTCCCTTTTCATCCTAGTCTCCCCTACTATTACTATAAAAAGTCGAAGATGAACTTATTACTTTTTTTCTATATTTTAGATTTTTATTGAGCTTTTGTTAAATTGTTTTTAAACCATACCACTATGGTTTCTGGAACCCGATTTTTTGGTAGAAACCCATTTTTTTTTTAGTATTAAAAAACATTTTTTTAGGTGGTATCTTAAAGTAAACTCTTGAAAGTGATAATAAACGTTGTCTTTTTTTAAATTAATAGCTCAGTTTATTTGTAATATGCACTCAAGTTGAGGATATTTTTTACCTTAGCTTAGTTTATAGTGAGTAAGCGTAAAGTGAGCTGCAGCCGTATTCTCATCTCTCCGTTAAGCTTAACGGAGCGTTTGTCAAAAATTTCATTACAACATTTCTAAGTAAAGAAATGACAAAAACTTTATTTAAATTTGTTTAAATAAAACTAAGACTAAAATAAAACAATTTTATCTAAAAAATTATTTTTTTTAAAGAACTTTTTTTTATAAATGTAGTTAAAAAGAACTTTTTGACAAATGCTCTGTTAAGCTTAACGGAGAGATGAGAATACGGCCACTGTTCACTTAACTTTTGAAATAATTAATATTTTTGATTTCTGTATAGTGAATTATTTTTGCTTATTTATATATTTTTTTTAAATATTTAAGTAAATTAAAATGATGCATTATTATATTATTTATGTAAAAGCAATTAGCGCGAAGAAGTATTTCTTCTTTTATTATTTTTTTCAAAACTTTAAATTGACTATTAAAAAAAACTCCGTATTCCTCCAAAAAATTTTTACATAATTAAATTTTGTTAGTTTTCAGAAATATATTCAAGTTTTTAAAACATGCCCCTAATTAGTTGCCCTAATTTAAAATATATCTATTTGTTTGCAGTGATGTACCGTTTCAAGTACGAGAATTTATTTAATGTATAGCTGGAAAAGAAAGATAAAAATGAGATAAACTCAAATTTTTTTGAGCACGTCATTCAAATAATTAGAAATGATATAACAGTAGTTATTAGCAATAATATTCAAAAGAAAATATATCGTTTGTGCAACTCTTTTGATTGAAAATGGTCAGATCAATCAGTCAAAAGAACAATGGGTCATTTCAAACTAAAAACTCAGATTGGTTAAAGAGAGAATTTTTATTTATTTGATGTTTAAACTGAACCAAATAAGTTTTTACGAATAAATTTACTGATGGTGCAATTCCATTAACATCTTCTTGTCAGTCAATTCCATCAAGGCCTTCTGGACGACCAAGTTTATCATATACCGCAAAATCGGATCGGGCCAAGAGATCGTAAGCGTCAAGATAATTCAAGCGTCAAGATAATTCAAGCGCCAAGATAATTCATGTCAAGATAATTCGCAGAAAACATCTCTTATATAACAAGCAGGAGGTATGGCTGCATTTTAGCAAAAGAAACACGATTTAGCATTGGTTCTAAAAGAATTGAACAAAAGTCCATCTCGGCCAACTAAAATTAAAAAAACAATATTTTCAAAAAAAAAAAAACAGTACGCTATACAGCGGAAGACGCATTAGAATTAATTTTGGATTCTAATTTAAGTAACAACAGTATAACATTAGACAAGGAGCTGTTACTAAAAATTTTAATTTGTATCCTGATTACAAAGAGATTTGGAAATGTAAATCGGCATGTAGACCAAATAGTATATTAATTTCTGATATTGTTGCACAAGTATTATTAATGAATTTATTAGAACATACAGTGAGACGTATTGTACAATTGCAAGAAGAAGTGATTTTTTAGCACATGGAATCCCTTAATACTAACGAAATTACTGCCGAGATAATATTTAGTTATGGATTTGATGGCAGTTCCGATCATTCAGCCTATAAACAAAAGTTTGATACTGCTGGCTGTCATTCTGATTCAAGTTTATTTGTGACAATTTTTGTACCACTCCGTTTGAATTCAGAAGATAATGAAGTCTTATGGAACAACCGCACTCCTCAATCTGTGCGGTATTGTAGACCATATAAAATTGAATACATAAAAGAATCCACAGAACACATTTTAAATGAAAAAAAAGGATATTGACGGAAAAATAGATAAGTTAGAGCCAATAACGATTTTTTTGTCTGATAACAAAAAAATTCGAATAGCATTATTTATGACACTCATTAGTGGCAAAATTTTAAATATATTACCTGGAACAAAGTCAAACCAAGCTTGTCCAATATGTGGAGCTACTCCAAATGATTTTGTTAAAGTGCAGGATTTAAAAATCACAGAACTATTTAGGCCTAAACCTAATACTTTACAGTATGGCATTAGTCCACTACATGCTTGATTACGATTTTTTTGAATGTCTCGTCTACATATCATGCAGACATGATTTGTGTAAATGGCAAATTCGAGGTACTAATAATGAGAAAATCTTTTATTTAGAAAAAAATATATAACAACTGTTTTTTTGAAAATCTACACCTTCACGTGGATAAACCAAAAGTAGGAGGTTTCGGAAATACCAACGACGGCAATACTGCACGCCGTGCATTTGAAAATATTGAAAAATTTTCCGAAATAACTAATGTGGATGAAGAGTTGATTAAAAAGTTTAAAACTATTCTTATTTCTATCTTTTGCCTGTATCAAATTATTTTAGACAAATTTGAAAAATATTGTTTTGAGACGGCGAAACATTATATGTCTAAATATCCTTGGTATCCAATGTCTGCAAAAGTACACAAAGTTTTAGTTCATGGCAGACAAATTCTCAAAAATACAGTACTGCCAATTGGTTATTTTGGTGAAGAAGGGTATGAAGCAAGACATAAAACATATAAACATGATAGACAATTTCATGCTTGCAAAACCAGAAGATATTTTTCAAAGAGCTTTAGATACCTCAGATCCTATTATTTTTAGTATCAATTTAAACAGAAGAGTTTAGAACCATCATAAGTTTCCTCTTCCTTCTGAAGTAATAAGTTTACTAACAGAAATGCCATCCAATAGCACGCATCATAGCGAAAGCAAAGAAGTTAGTGACGGCGATGACGACTGCGAAGATGAAACTTCTGATATAGTTGAAATTTAATAAATTTTTTGAACATTTATTCATTTTATGATATTTCTTTACATATTAAATATAACTGCATATAAAATGTAGCTACACATTGAATATATATAAGTATTAAATAAAGAAACGCCTTGAATATATATAAATATTAAATATACTAATCATATTAAATATAGTTATACACGTATAGATTTTAATCAAATAAAGTTTAGTTATAACACATTTAGAGCATATAACCTATCTTAATGAATAAAAATCTTTAATTATTTTGTGATTAAATTGATAGTATTAGTTTATGCCAAATAATCGGGTTTCAGAAACCATAGTCCATACGCATTATTTAGGACTTCTCTGTGTTAAATAATTTTTTAGATTAGTATTTTCTGAGATTTTTATGACACAAAGTCAAGCTAATCCAATAATTTTAACACTACTTAATAAGTTATAGACTTTAAAACTAATTAGAATTAATGCAAACAAATGCTATAAATAAAACTGCCGCAATGCAGTTTTCAAGTAAAAGTAAATCTGTAAAACTTGATATAACTTTTTAATATTACATAGTTTACACAAATTAGAAATTTGAATATAATTTTATTCACAATTTCTTATAATAAAACTAGTGCAATTCTATCTCACCATTAACTCAGGCGTTCCGTGTCAAACACTCACAAATGAGCATTACAAATAAATTATAATATGATTACTCATTAATTTATAATAAGATTACGATATGCTTTGTAAAAGTTATTTACAAGTTAAACTTTTTAAATTTAAAAAAAAAGATAAAACAAAGTATAATACTGAAATTAATAATCTATTATATAATGGTCACTGATTCCTTGACGAAAAAATTAAAAACTTTATTTCACAAACTAAATTATTATTTATTTAGTTACAATTGTTTATACTATAATACATCATGAAAAACACGGTAAATTATGATAAAACCCTAATTTATATATATATATATATATATATATATATATATATATATATATATATATATATATATATATATATATATATATATATATATATATATATATATATATATATATATATATATATATATATATATATATATATATATATATATATATATATATATATAATTTAGTAAAAACAATTATCCTGATGAACCTACTGATGGTAAATCATGCTGCTGAAGTGCACAAAGTTTAGATAAGCGTTTTACTAAACTATTATTGCTCTGTTCTTTAAGAACATGGAGCACTCTATTTGAAGAATACACTAACATAATTTATATATATATTATATATATATATATATATATATATATATATATATATATATATATATATATATATATATATATATATATATATATATATATATATATATATATATATATATATGTATATATATATATATATATATATAAATGACTTAAAGAATTTTGCTCAGCTTTAATATTAATTGTTTTTATGTTTTTGGTAAAAAATAAACATTAGTTGCAAACCGTATATGTGATTAAATAGTCAAGGACTTTAATTGATATTAATTATAAAGGTCTAATTGAATATATAAATGAAACGTTACTGCTGCTATAAAACGAAAAAAAAACATACCTGTCTTAAACCCTTTATGTCCATCTTTATAGTTTAACTTATAGTTATATAAAGTTAGTGCACCAAAAATGATTTATAGACAGACCAGAAAAGTAACCCATTGTTCAGAATTAAGTAGCGTGACAAAAAAGATATATTCAAAATTCAGTACGGCTGCACTCGGATTATCACTTTTAAACAATAAATTAATAATGTGAAGAAATAAATTAGAAGCAAGAAACCATAAAAGATTTTTCTAACTTTATAGCCCATTGTAATAATGAAAATTTGTTTTTAATATGGCTAAATATTTACAATTCAAGTGATTAAAGAAAACAAATTATTGAAGTTAAAATAAGTTTTTGTAATAAAAATAAATTAAGGATAGATATATTTTAATATCTTTTAAAAAATATCATTTATTCTTATCGTCATTAATGTTTTCAAAGTCTAAAATTTGATTTTAACTACATCGTCTTAGATCCTCTTTTTTTTTCTATAATACTTACAAGTGTAGCAAAATATCTTGACGAGTGTTTACCGCCACATTTTATACTTACTCCTGTAAGTATCTTTGTAATTAGTTTATTTTGTCGTTTTACACATTTTACAATGTTATCTTTAAATTCGAATAAATATATATATAATTACAAGCTGACAGGGGCAAGTAGAAGACATAAAGTCTTATCATCAAGCCCTTTTGTGAAATAGAGAAATATAAAATTTCTAAAATTCCAATAGTATAAAAAAGAGTTAAATTAAAAATTTTGAAAAAATAAACAAACATTCAAACAAAATTAAAATAAAAATAAAAAAATTTAAAGAGTTTGAAATAAAGTAAAAAGATTGAAAAAAATTAAAAAGTTTAAAATAAATTAAAAATTAAAAAAAGTAAAAATTAGAAAGAAAAAAAAATAATAATAATAATAAAAATAAAATCTCGAAATAAAAAAATAAAAATGTATACAATGCGTAAATTAAAAAGTTTGAATTTTTTTTTACAAATCAGTACATATACGTATACATATTCAATACAAAGCGAAGTATATATTCAAAAATATTTATATATTAAAAAGATTCCAAACGTTATGTAGATTTAAATTCATTTGTTAGTATTTATTAAAAAAAGTTAAAAAAAAAAACAGTCAAAGAGAAAATCAAACAAGAAAGATATATATGTATATATATATATAAAAAAAAAAAAAAAAAAAAAAAAAAAAGCTTTTTATCAAATTTATCAAAAAATATTATTTTAAAAAAAAATGAAAGAATGTATGTAATGTTTGAGTTTAGTAAGTGTTTTTTTATAGTTCTTTTGAATATATCAATAGATTTTATTTTTTTCATATTTTCGTCAAGAACTGACTTCCACAAGCGTGGCCCCCGACATGTAATTGAGAAGTCAGATTTTTTGAGTGATGTTGGTGGGATGTAGTAATTATTTATTGAGTGTCTTGTTTCATATTTATGGTTAATTAGAGAGAAACCTTTATAAAAATATTTTGGAATTAGTTCATTTTGAAGTTTAAACATAAATAACAAGTTATGGTATATATTTAGTTCGTATACGTTTAGCGCATTAATTTCCTTGAGTAACGGCTTGGCACTTTCGTACCTATCTGCGCCCAAAACTAATCGACTTGCTTGCTTTTGTTTAGTATAAATATTTTTTAGGAAAGATGAATGATTGTTTGCCCAGGCAATATTACAATAGTTAATATGACTATGTATAAATGAAAAGTATAAGTTTTTTAAACATATTTTATTCAAAAGATGTTTTGTCCTGTACATAATCCCCACAGTCTTTGAAACTTTGTTCTCGACTAACTTTATTTGGCTTTTCCAATTTAAATGTTCATCGAAATTTATTCCTAGTATTTTCATTGAAAAAACTCTTTTTATTTTAATATTGTTAATTGTTAGTTCTGGAAGTTTAAGTGGAAGGTTCTCGGATTGAGATGGTTTAGCAAACAAAATATATTTAGTTTTTTCAATATTTAATGATAGTTTATTTGCTATAAACCACTCATTAAGATATATTAGTTCAGCGTTTACATAATAAAAAATATTTATTCATAAATTAAAAAAAAAATATTTATTAATTTATCTTCATAAATTAATAAATATTTCTTACAAGTAGGAGCTTTACCTCATAGCTTTTAAATAGAATTTACTAGTAAATGAAAAATTACTTCTATGATCTTTAAGCGGCCGTAACTACAAATAATACACTTACTTTTAATACACCAATTTGTATTTCACATGATAAACGCATGCGATACTTATAAATGCTTTTACGTGTTCAATATTTGGACACTAGTTTTTCACATTAAAAGCAATATTTTTTTTTTAGTAGTATTTATTTTGCTGTTCAGTAAAATAAATTTCATACTAGTTTTACTTTAAAAAAATATAAATAAATTAAACTATTAAAAATTAGACTCGGAGTCAAAGAAGATATGACTAATGCAATACCACCTAATTTTTGCATTGAGCCCCTTTAAAGAATAAATATTGTCAAGTTCCAATTTAAATACTCAAAGATTCAAAATATATAAACCAATACATAAATAACTAAATGAATAAATGTACAATTACTTTCTTTAATGCATAAAAAGTTTTTAGAAATAACTCATCAGATTTATTATTATTAGGCGCGGATGCAGCATTTTTTGATGTTTGAGATACCTAACTTCAGGCATAGAGCAAACTTCAAAAGTTTATATGTTTATGCTTATATCAAATAAGGACGCTTTCCAAAAACTGCAATGATTAGAGCCTGGGAACAAAAACGCCCTTAAGTTTTAGATACACCTGCCCAAAACGTGAAAGTAATAAGTTGATATAAGATTTTTTCTACTATAATCGACCAAGTTTATATTCATTAATAAATTTTAAAACTCACATAATATTCTCTTAGCGTTCAACAATTATGACCTAATAAAATTTGCAAAAAGTTTTTGAACGCTAAACTTAAAAACCCACTCTTGTCCCAAACACTTCACAACTCTTCAGTAAATTTTCCCCTGTTACTTTTCTCACACTTCTCTCCAATGCAAAGCAAAGACCTTAACATTGTCTTTTGTGCATAGGATAATTTTGCATTTTGATTAATCTTTCTTGACCTGAGCCAATATAATTGAAGATAAACTTTTCCCAGTGTGGGTAGTCTCAGCAAAATTTAAAATGAAAGAAAAAGTCTTAACATATTTGTTTCAAAAATTTTTTACCTAAAAAAAACCTTTTTAATTCATTAATTTAAGTAAACCTTAAAGTATTACCTGTTTGGTGCAAATAAATGTAGTGGATGCTGAAGTAAGTAAATATGAATTGTTCTTTCACACCTATTAGTTTTTTGTGGAGCTAAACTTATGTTTCTTTATGCACCTAAGGTTCCTGGTTGACAACCCCTGCTAGTATTAGGAGAGATATATTTCATTGAAGGAGTACTTCTGCAACGTGTATTTGTTAAGCAGCTATCCTCGTTTCTTTTTCTTACAGTACTCCAACCATTTCTAGTACTTGGAGATTTACGAGGAAACCCATCATCATCATCGGCCATTTATACATTTAAAATTTTTTTTATATCTGAAAAGTATATTTAAAGGGTCAGATAATGTTTTACATAAAAGCAAATACTTGAGTAGACCATTAATGCCGCTTAAACAATAAAAAAATATTGCAAAAACAACATACTTAAATGAATCAAGGCATCTTAATTTACTCATCCAAGATATAACATTTCAATTTTTGTATAAAAATCTCATTTTATGTCTTAATTAAATCACATTTGGTTATTTCTTATACTTTTTTTTATGGATTTTTTAATAAAAATATAAATTATTTTTTTAAAGCATATAAAATAATGATGCATACAATAATGATTCCTGCAGACATTTTTAACATCAAATGAAGAATCTAGCAGTAGTAAATGACAGAGCTGAGCACCTCAACATAGAGACCTTTAAATTTTTTTGTTGTGTTCTGAGACCAAATACGGATGATTTAGATGTGCATTCAAAAATTTTTTAATCAGGTTAAAAGTGGGACACCCTACAAAGTGTTTAGTGTGTTCCCCTCGTTTTTTTCCCATATATAATTCTACATGCATGTTTTCGAACATTACGTATTTTTTATAATTTTATAGGCTACGTGTTACCCAGTGTAATATTGGCATAATTAATAAAAGAATTAGTTAAAGAGCTTAAATAAATACCGGTACTCATGAGTTACGGTATTTACCAAATTGTTTTTTTAATCATATTATTTATATGTTTGGTTATTTATATATTTGATTATTGAAAACGCAATATCATGTTTGTCAAAACTATTGTAAGTAAAAAAAAACTTAAAAAAATAACTTAAGTCACGCGTGTGGGTTTGTTTTTTAAAAGATTTTTTAAAAGTAAGTACAACTTTTAATGCTTTAAAATTTTTATTTACCTTTTAAAAAAAAGTCAATTTAAAAGTTAAAATAACTTACTTTAAACAATTACTACATTTTCAAGTCTATTTACTTAATTTTTATTTAATTATTAGAGAATGTAACTTTGTTACCAACAATTTTAATCCAGATCTAGAGAACCTAAACATCAATTCATTTCTTTTTTTTTTAAGTTTTGTTTTTTGTTTTTACAACAAATACTAAGTCTATAGTCTATTTAATGTACATATATATATATTTAATATATATATATATATATATATATATATATATATATATATATATATATATATATATATATATATATATATATATATATATATATATATATATATATATATATATATATATATATACATATGTATATATATATACATATGTATATATATATACATATGTATATATATATACATATGTATATATGACGATGATCATTATGGAGCCGATCATGATGATGAATACGATAATGCATATAATAATAAATAAAATGATTTTACTTGTATTTTAGATTTATATAAATAAAAAATCTGGGTAAGGTTTCATTTGTTTATGAGTATTAACATAATGTGTTTAGCGTTTTACTCTTCTTTACGGTGCTTATTTAAAACTAATTAAATAAAAGAAAAGTTTGGTTCGTTTATCAGTATTTCTTTTATTTATTCTTACTTTAATATGCGCCGTAAAATAAAGTTAAACGTAGCGACGTTTATAACGAAAGGTTTAGATGGAGTTAAAATAGCGTTTAAAACGAATTATTTAAATATGGCTTATATTTAACATTCGATTGACCTACGTTCTAAATCATAACTAAACTAAATCTAAACATTTAGAACGAACATTAACTAAACGTTTATTAAATGTTCGAATGCCCGCTGGGTTATGTTATAATAAAAGAAAGAAATTCGTGTTGATATTTATTTAATTTTTTGTTTGTATATATAAGGATTATATACCTGTGACATATGTGATACGAAATGAATATATTACAATTAATTATATACTAGCTATCAGGACCCGTAAAATATGGGTCTTTTGGATATCGATGCTCACTTTATCCGCGTGCTTACAGCTCATTATAACTCTTATCTGGCTTATAAGGCAAGAAAATCTTAATCAAATGAAAACATCTTTCTAAATGATAATTTTTAATGGTGACTCTCGAATCCATAAGGATAGGGGACAGACGCTTTTTTTAAGAAAATATTTATACCCACTCCAAGCTTACTAAGCCACACCAACCCTCATTTGTTAATTTTTATTTATCAAGTCTCCTAAAATATAACAATTAAAAATCGGCATTTTCCCTTAAATTCTAAAATATTTTATTTAAAACTGAGAAAACAGAAACTTTCAGCGTAGAATCAGTTTTAAAACTCATCGACCTAGTAAATCTGGATTTGTCGAAAATGTGTTTTATTTCTCACTAAAGTACAAAACTTATATTAGCATTTCAAATCTTATTTAAATTGAAACAGATTTTTAAAAATGTTTATTTGACATTAAGCCGTGTTATAACTAAGTTGCGTTATGGTGCTTTGTAACAAGTATTAGTTGAAATTTTATATTCAACTTATATATATATATATTTTTTTTCCAGAAAAATATGAACAAGGTAAATTTATATTGAATATATTACTGAATATATTATATATTATATATTACTGAATATATTATAAATTTATATTGAATATATTAATTTATTTTGAATATAATATTATTTATATTGAATATATTACTGGTAGGACTTCCAGAAGATCACATGATCTTATGATGAAGCCCTTTACAATCTATATAACGAATTAAAAGGTAGAAAATTTACAAATATTAAAAATTACATAAGCGTTAGAATATTCTTCAAATGTTAAGCAAGTTTTAAAATAATGTTTTATAATATGGATATATAACATTTTCAATATTGAACAAATTATAATATAAAGTATTCAGCATATATTGTTTAAATAATATTCATCACACAGTCGACAAACGGTAAACGATCAAGGACTTCTTCATTTATTGTCAATGAATTAAAATTTGTTGGTGTAATAAGCTTTCTCTGCGCCACCAAAAATCTTTTCCACAATAGATTCATTATCGTTTACAAACCACTGCTCAGGTATTTTAATACGTCCTCGCAAAGGATCTTCAGGCTTAATAGTTAAAGTTCCACTTTCAAGCTTTAGAAGCCATTGAGAAAATTCCTCTTCTCCTATCTGAACCCTCATATTTTCAGGTAATGAAAACTTTTGCACATACTGCCAATGTTCAGAACATTTTATACATGGATCTACAACTTCGGCTGGTTGACCTCTCTTCACAGCTGGAAGTATTTGTCTAAAGTCTCCACCCATAAGAATAACTTTACCACCAAATGAAAACTTATTATTACAAATATCTTGTAATAACTTATCAATGGCACTCAAAGCATGTTTAGGAATCATAGACGCTTCATCAAGTAAATACAAACTTACTTGTCTAAAGAATTCACCATGAATAGAATTCGGAGTTACATTACATGTGCTAGTTTTCGAAAATGGCAGAGGAAGTTTGAATAAACGATGCAGTGTGCATCTATTTTTAAGAAGAGTTGCAGCTATTCCTGTCCATGCAGCTGTTGTAGTTCTAATATGTCTGATGCACGTTTCAGCAATTAAACAATTGTAAGTAAATGTTTTACCACAACCAGCAGGCCTATCCATAAAAAACAATCTCAAATGCTTATTTTCATTATTAGGTTGTTCATTAAATACAGCAAGGATTGCATCAGCTACATTACGCTGATTATCTTTTAATAATGGTTTAACTCGATTTGCTTCATCAGTAAATACCTGTACATCTTCATCGTCATTTTATTGGATAGAATCCAAAAAACTGATCTAAAGTAGGCCATTTATAACCAGCAAAAGTTTTATCACTCGGATTAATTATAGCTTCAATTTGACGAAAAGCTATTTGTTCAGCAAGTAGAACTGGCATTGAACGGTGTATGTAATCCTCCCCCATATAATCTTTAAAAGTATTCCATATGTGTAAAGGATCATCAAGTTGACATAATGTCAATATGAGGGAAAATAGTTGCATAATTTGTTTAAGCAATCCAGTTGCAACAGTCTCACTTAATGTATTTCTCCATTCAATGTCATATTGCAACAGACCTAACTGATAACAAGCGTTACGAAATGTATTAAAAACAGTACCATTCACAGTGCGCAAATTCTCGAAAGATATTGCAACTTTTACATGCAAAAGCAACAATCTAAGAAAAAATACTTAACTTATTAGATTGACTTTATACATTCGCAGTATCACCATATCACTACCTCTTTGTCCTACTTTCCATTTGCAATTTTTACCATCAAACACAAAGTGATATGGAATTTCAATATAAGAATATTGACGTGCTTCAAAATTTTCAGCATTTAATTTAAAGCAAGCAGTTAGGTGAGCGTCATGCTGTGCTGCACGAATAATAGCTACTTGTTCTTCTGCCTCGTTAAAATATACTATCTGATTATCAGGAAGGTGGAATTGAAGGCGAATAATGGTACGTGAAACTTCACTTATGGGATACTTATATATTCGCCAAAGAGCCTCTGGTGCAGAAACAAAGCGACACTCTAAATATGAGTTATTTTCATCATGGTGAACACTTTCATTAATTACCACATTAGCACAATCATGCCCCTTATAGATATACTTGTATAAATACTTAAATGACTTAATGGACATGCAAGCCTTAACATTATTATGGGCTTGGGATTTTTTTGATAACCAGGGGTTATAGGGTACAACCCATCAATTATCAACTTGGTTACTTTTTATAAAAACTACTCTACCATTATCTAAACGCCTATAGTGTAGATAGCCATTTAAAGTTGCAAGAGTATAAGGATTGAAATCTTTAGGAAAACTTATTGTGCAAATTCCATCTTTCATGCACGGTGAATTCAGATTTAAAACTCCGCATGGTCCATGAATCATACATGTTTTTACAATTTAAAAAAGTTCAGGATCAACAGTTTGATATGGAATTTCAGCTGATATTAAATTATCAATATCCTCTGCTGTTTCTAGCTTATCATTATTTACAAAGTGTAATAAAATATTTACGTGTGGCAAACCATGTTTTTTAACTCAATAACCTGTACATGAGTGATAACTTTGCCTAAAACACCTTTTTTAGAAATATCTTGTAAGAAGCATTTAAGTTTCATTTTTAAGACGCGACTAACTAAATCAGGTCTGTCACTTGCACATTCACCTAGATTTAAATTTTATGTAATTTCTCTCCATTTTAGTTTACAGGTAAAAGTAATAAAAAGATCTGGTTTGCCATATTTCTTTATAATTGCCATTGCATCCTCAAAATTTTCTTTTAAAGCTCTTGGGCTTCCAAAATATGAAGATGACAATACAACAATATGCTCTTACGTAATACGGTCTTACGTCACGATTATTTGCAAAGTTGTTTATTTGTTCATGTAATGTATCATATTGTTCACTTCTGAGTTTGCTTTGGTTATTTCTGATGAAGGCAAGGCGTTGTCCTTCAATCTTGAAATATGTACCAACAGCATATTGTTGAAAAAGCTTCCAACCATAAAATGTAGGGCTAAAGGTTTCTCTAACAGAAAGCCTATAATTGTAGTACTTAGACAAAGTAACATGATTTCTAATACATGTTGCTCTGTCTGGATTGTGTTCTATTTGATAATGTCATCCTGCATCACCTCTTGGAAAAAAAATCGGATATATCATTGGATCTAGATTAGCAGACATACTTGATATTTTTTTTAAGGCCTGATCTCGAAGGTGTATAAAACTTTTCTAGATGGAGGTGGAGTACCATCGTTTCCTACAAATACAATGGCAACTTCATCATGTGAAGGTTCTTTCATTTTGGCGACAATTAATTTCTTCACACCGAGCTTCATTTCTTAAATTTCGGCTAAATCTCCTGATTTCAGCTGTTAAGTAGGGAGTTTAGTCACGTGATTTTTTATCGCGGAAAAAAAGCTTTCGGTTTGATATTGAAAAACTTCGTCCAAAATACGAAGGAAATGATTTTATGTAGGTATCAAAGAATAAAAACCCACCGATGTAAATTAATTATATACATATATATATATATATATATACATATATATATATATATATATATATATATATATATATATATATATATATATATATATATATATATATATATATATATATATATATATATATATATATATATATATATATATATATATATATTGATGTATTATTTTTCAGAAAAGAACGTAAAACATTTATTTATGTGATTCAGACAGTTTTCTCTTGAATTGAAAAAGTTATTCTATTAAATTCTCTTAAATGACTCAATTTTGTGTAAATACCAGTAAATTAAGATAGTTCATCTGGAATCATGTGAAAATAGGTTCTGCAGCTATTTATTTGTTATGTACATAACTTTTTGATTTTTAAAAAAAAGTTTATATAGGGTGGATTTTTTGTTTTCTTTAAAGTGATTTTTAGAAATACCCCCGTTTTATTAGGCGCACTGCGCTTAACTAAGTGATAACTTTCTGCGGATTTCTTCGTTACTCTACCATTCAATATTCCATATGGAAAAAAAGGTCTGTTATTTTTATTGAACATTATTATTCAAACATTTTTGTAATGCTGATATTGATTTAGTATGACTTTGGTTGATATATCTAGCTGAACTTTTTTGAAAAGTACTTATTATTAAGAAGATCTATTAAATCATTTTCTGAAGACAGTAAATATAAACTAAATGTAAAATTAGAAACAAATTACTCCAGTGAAGTAATTTGTTTCTAATTTTATATTTAGGTAAAAATTTGTAGTAAGTAAATAAATAAAACTATTTATTTACTGATAAGTAGATAAAAAGATTAAAACTGTTGTTAATTAAATCATCTGTATATTTATCATTAAGTTTTATATTATTTTAACTTACCTGTAAGTTTTATATATAACATTGTATATATTATTTATGACTTACTTTCATTGTAACAGTGGATCTTAACATACCTAAATTGATATCAATAATCTTAAATAACTTTAAGGTTATTTATTTATCAAAACAATGATTATTTTGATAAATAAATAACCTTATAGTTCATTAAATTTTTTGATATCAATTTAGGCATGATGTTTAGATTGATTTAAATTTATATATTTTCTTGACTTGATTTATGAAAAAATAGTTTAGATAAAATGTTTAATGAAGAAATTTGTGATTGGTATTTAACGTTAAAAGATACCTCTAACAATGCATTATATTGTAAACTTTGCAGTAATTTTAATGTTCAGCTCCTCTGCTATGAAAAACAATTAGCTACAAAGATAAATAGATTAGTTGATAATATCAGAAAATTATAGAAACAACGCAAAAATAAAAAGTTGGATTTGTTATTAAGTGAAGCCTTTATTCCACCTGTGACAAATATTCCTAATAATACATCTATTAGTTCTGAAGTTTCTAAAGAAACAATCCTTATCAGTGAAAACAAAATGCTTAAAAAAGAAAATAAAAATTTAAAAAGGAAACTTGAATCAATGATGGATTTATAATTGGATTATTTTAAGCGTCTAAAGGATTTTGAAGATATGTCAAGCCATCTGCAAATACTTATTTCAAAAAACTCTTTAATTGAAAGTGAACTAAACAATGTTTAAAAAACTTTATTGTGAAAAAGAAGAAAAGCTCAATATTATTGAAAACAAATTAGAACTATTAAAGTCAAAAAAAATCATTTAAAGTTAGAAATTTGAATAAAAAAATAAAATATCGTAATACTCTGGAAATTAAAAAAAATAAAATAAATTCATTAAAAATTGAAACAAAGTATAAAATATCGCAATTGAAAAAAAAAAAAATAGAAGATATTACTTCAATTCATGAAAATTCTGATATAAATATTTCTGAATTAAAAATCGAAAAAATAAAGCTGCAACAAAAAGTGAGTCATTTAAAAAATATTTTGCAAAATAAAACCAACTATATTAATGACTGCAATATGAAAGATGATATAAGTTTAGAGGATGAAGTTGTTTTATTATGTAATAAGACAAACATTTTAAAAGAGGAGAATCAAGAACTTAAAAAATTGGTTTCTTTTCAAGGGGTAGTGAGGAAGCTGGTGTTGCATCATGGTTTAATTCTTTTCTTTCTTCTTGTAATGATAAATCTTTTTTTGTTCCACTTATTGGAAATCGTTTTAATATTTTATATTACAATGCAGCTGCCCTATACTATCATAAGAATGCTATAACTTAATTTCTTAATGCTTGGCCTAACCCTAATAATTTATTAAAAGCAATTAAAAAAGACATTACAAATCTTGTATTCATTGCTGAAGTTCATGCATTTGGTATTGTTGACAAGCTACTTACTGGTTTAATGTGGCGAACTATCGAATCACTTGATAGTATTTTATTTTTAAACCCCTACCTACTTTGCTGAAAAATTAGACTTTCATCTCTTTGTATGGATGCATCTTCTTTATTATTTGCTAATGGAAAAATTTCTGAGGATACTGATCTTCTTCATCAATATGTGGTTTACACCAAACTGTTTGAATGCACTCAAAATGATGAGTTTGATTCTTTAACTGTGCAATCACTTAAAATTATTTTCCATGCGATTATTGTTATTTTGGAACGTCAGTGTGCTGATCAGTTACCAGGCGGTAAATATTGGAATCCATCTAACTCAGTTTCTGAAGCTGCTTCTAATGTCCCTGTCACTAACAAAGCATCAGAAAGTGACTTTTTCATTTTGGATTTAATGGTTTGCACAAAACCCAATGCAAATGTTCAAACTATCCAGGCTTTGACAATGTGGCCTCAGAACCAAACATTAGAATGGCTCAATGGTAAAACAGATAAAGAAAGAAAAAAAATACTTGAATACTCAAGAACTAAAGCAATATTAATGAAAAGCAAATATGATGAAAGAAAAGAAGTTTTTAAAAAAGATAACGGTATGCACCTTCTAGCAAAGCAAGAAGAAAAAAATCGAGAAGAAATTAAATTACAACATAAAAAAGTTGCAGGTTGTAAGGATTTAATAAATTTAAATGTAAGGGCATAGATATCATTAGAGGAAGCAGAGGAAACCGTTTCTAATATAGAAGAGCCATTGAAATCAAAAGTACTCTTTGCTCAACTTAATTTTTATCGCATAATCTTAGATGTCGATTGTGACAAAAAACTTTTTTGCAAAACAAAGGTAGAAGGAAGCAAAAGAATAAACTTGTCTTCAGAGGAACTATATCAAAATCTTCTTATTGTTATTCAAGCAAATTTAATACCAAACAAACAATCTTTAACTAATATAAGTAATAATTTAAACCCTCGTACAATACGTGATGCAGCTGTTGAAAACAAAAAAAAAGAATTAATGGAAAAAATTCAGGATGCAAGACTAAACAAATTAATAGAGTAACAAAAAAAGCACTCCTTATCAAAATTTATTAACAATCCATCTGATTTTGTAGGTTTTTCTATACAACATCGTGTTGGAGAAAAAGATGCTAATGAAGTATATTGGGAACGTGCGCAAGTGGTTCAAATTGATCAATTAAACGGAAGACGAACTACATACCTTGTTAAGTATGATAACGAACCTGATGAAGTATGGTCATTTCCTTTATTAATTGATTTTGAAAAAGGTGATCTTATACTTTGTAGCTAGAATTGCAAGGTAATTTTATTTAATGTAAAATTAGAATAATGTTATAGTATATATTAATCTTATTTCTTTAATTGTTATGTTCCAATAAAGTGTTTTTACTTAATTTGAGTTCTGTGGTTTTTATCTTTATAAATAGTATGAATCATATCTGATATGTTTATCTGTACCAATTTTGTTTATTTGTTGTTGTTTATTTGCAGCTTAACTGCACATTATTATTATTAAAAAAAAAAATAAAAAAAAAAAGCTTATGAAAAAATACTATTACTTTTACTTATCAAGTAAAGGAAAGAACCCAGAAATGGAGCTAATTTAGGCTAATTTACTATTACTTTTACATGAACTGCCTATCAAGTAAAGGAAAGAATCCAGAAATGGAGGGCTAACCTTAGGCAACATCCTGGTAGGAAATCGGCTAGCGAATAGCTAGCGATATTCGTTACGATTAAGACAGAGATTGGGCCACGAGGGTTGCTAGCTTTATAAGCTAGCGATCCGCTAGCTAAACAAGCTAGCGAATAGCTAGTGATATTCGTTGCGATTAAGACAGCGATTTGGCCACGAGGATCGCTAGCTCTATAAGCTAACGATCCGCTAGCTAAACAAGCTAGCAAATAGGTAGCATTAAGTCGTTACAATTATGACAGTGATTTGGTCACGAGGATTGCTAGCTTTATAAGCTAGCGATCCGCTAGCTAAACAAGCTAGCTAATACCTAGCGAGGTGTCTTTATCGTAACAATAAAGACATCTCGTGGCCATATCGCTGTCTTTATCGTTACGATAAAGACAGCGATATGGCCACGACGATCGCTAGCTAGATAAGCTAGCGAATAGCTAGCACTAAGTCGTTACGATAAAGAAAGCGATTTGGCCACGAGGATCGCTTGCTTTATAAGCTAGCAATCCGTTAGCTAAACAAGTTACCGACAAGTCGTTACGATAAAGACAGCGGTATGGCCACGAGAATTGCTAGCTAAATAAGCTAGCGAATAGCTAGCATTAAGTCGTTATGACAATGACATCAATTTGGCTAGAAAATCTCGGCTAGGTTAGAAGATATGCTCAAAGAATCGCGTGCTATATTTTTCAGAGGAGAGAATTATAACCATTAAAATAAGATTGCATTTATAACAAATTAAAAACAAAATGTTAATACTTGTTTCCATAAAAAGCTTTAAATGTTAAAGCCATTATAAAATGTTAAAAGAAAAGTTATAGATTACTTTTGAAAAATAAAAAGTCATTAACAACTAAATGATTTTGCCTAAATTAAATTAATAATTTCAAAAGATATTTAAAAAGATAATAGAATAAAATTTCTGTCAAATTTTTTTTTTTTTTTAATCTTTATCAATTTTCGAAAATAATTGCTAAAAAAGTTGTAACAAATAAAACATCTAAAAAAAAAGTCAATAAAAAATAATAGAACAAATAAACAAAAAAAAATAAGTTAACTGGAATCACTACACGAGTCAGTGTTTAAATTTCTTTTTTTTTCTAACAGGACTGTGTATTTGTATATCACTTGTTAAAGAAGAACTTCTCTTTCTTGCAGCAAAATAACGATCTTTAGACTTTTTCAAGTGTTTCGCAATTATTGTAGTCATACTGGATTCAGTGGCAGTTGGAAATAAACAGTAAGCTGCATCAAAAATCAAACATTCGACTGGTCCTATAAACTTACGCTTTTTATCTGCACCAGTTCGATTAATGCTGCAACACAGCTTGTCTGTTAAACAAGTTTTTAAAGCATTTTTTAAAAATTCACATTTCCCCCACCAATTTGCTTTAACTTTCTACAAATGATATCTTTATCATTTTAGTTAATTATTTTATTTTCTAGTGAGTCAAACTCTTCAACTAAATTAGCTGGTAAGTAATCTATATAAATATTTTCTTTATTACCATGATTAGTGTCTAAAATTGAACCCATGGAACGCATTTCTGTTTCCAACCCACAAAGTTTTCTGTACATGGAGTTCACTATAAATTGAATGCTTTCAACAGTGTTGGGTTCAACATTTGCTTTCCGAAAAAAGTTATTTATTTGGTCTATCCCAGTTTTTTGAGATGGTAAAGAAAAGGAAGAAGATGAATGCAGTAACGGTTGAACTTGTGAAACAGACTGCATTTCTGATGGAAACACTATCTGTGTAACTGGCAAGTCATCTACTTGATCCATTAAGGCAGAGACGGACAAAAAGTTCTAAACAAGATTAACAATGATTATAAATACATTCACAATATTCTGATTATGTTATACTTTTTTTTTTTTTTTTAAATTCAAAAATGGTAACTAAAAAAAGCAAATAAACCATAAAAATAAAACAAAAAAAATTATTATTTTTACGAAAGACATAAAATTTTAAAATGTATACTGAATCGGAATCAGGAAACTTTGGTGGCTCTTACAATGGTAATGATGGTAAAGGAGATTCTTCAAAGACAAGCTGTGTTGCAGCATTTTTTTTTCTCTTTTTGTTTTGTTGACTTAAAGGACACTTCTTGTGTTTTTTTTTTTATGTATTAAAATCAATTTCTACTTCTGATTCTGCAGTAAGAATATGCTAAAAAAAATAACTTTTTCAATATACATAAAATCATAGCTTTATACAATATACTTATCATAGATCGTCCAGACAATATTTTGAAAATCCGGAAATTTGTTTTGGTAAAATACCCGGAAAATATTTTCTCTTATTTTTGCTTATAGCTGAGTTTTTCTTTTTTTTTTAAACTTTTCTATATTATTTTATGAGTGATGAGTGAAAAAGCTTATAAAACAAATACTTGTATTTAAACTTTTAAGTATAGAAAATTTTTTAGATATCCAGTAAAAAAAAAAGTTACAAAAAATTTCCCGAATTCTGGAAATATCCAAAAAAGGTTAATCCTTTCACTATAAATTGAATGCCTTCAACAGTAAAGAAAAGGAAGAAGATGAATGAAAAAGCTTATAAAACAAATAGATGTATTTAAACTTTTAAATATAGAAAATTTTTTAGATATCCAGTAAAAAAAAAAGTTACAAAAAATTTCCCGAATTCTGGAAATATCCAAAAAAGGTTAATCCTTGACAAATACAAAAATCTGTTACTAAAAAAGGACAAAAGAAATCATAATAAATACAGCTCATAATCAACTCAACTTTACTTAAGTTAAATACTCAACACATTTTATGCAATGCTTTGAGCATTGATTACAATAAAAATAATTTATTGAGTTAGTTTAAAAATACTCACATTCACATTCACATTCACATTCAAAGGTGGAATGCTCTGCTTTTTGTTTTGACCCACACGATTAATAAGTTTGAGGAATCCATTTTTAGGGGTTAATTTTTTTTTAATACAAAGTTTTGCATTTTTGAGCAAGCGATTTTGTATCAATTCCAACTGAAACGTATAAAATAAAATAAAATACAATTTTTTAGATTAATTTACTTTAAAAAAATGTTACTACTGAAACACTCCTTATTTTTTAATTCCAACACGTGTATAAAATACTTATCTGTAATATGCATGCCGCATTTACACAATCCTTATGCATTGCCTTTATTTGAAGATCGTCTTCCGTTAATGTTTGACCACGAGATCTCCAATCATCCATAGACCAACTTTTTAGCTTCTCTGGCATTATTATGTCACAGTTTTTTAATTCTAGAACTTCACTGTCACAATAAAGATAAACAATATAATTAATCTGAAACAAAACATTTGTATAATGTAACATAAAATTTATACATTTATTATTTAGAAAATATGCAGATATTGAAGTTAAAACAGTAGAAAGACTTCATATGAATGGATATATTTTTAAATCAACACAAAAATGTTTACAAAATTTAAAAAAACTAATCAAGTCCTGTAAATATCTTTAAACATTAGTTTAATTTACAGACCAATGGGATAATTAAAAAGTAGTTATCCCTACAAAAAATCATAATACATTTTCGAACGGGTGTAACATTACAAACATGTGTGACTTTTCTGATAATATCCAATTCTAGGGGCTTTTGATGAGTATGGAAATGTATACAGTGGCTTCACATAAGATAAAAGAATTCCAGATATATGTAAACTATAGAGACTTGCACTTGTGCATAAAACAATGGAACCATCAGCAAAAACAAAAGCACAATCTGGCGAATCATTAGAAATCTTTAAAGAGTTCAATTGATTAGTAGTTACTGATCGAAGATCATTTAAGCAAACAACTGCATGTTGAAAAATATTTGTACCTGTTTTAATTCGTCTTTTCAATAAACCCAACATATTTTCAAATGGAAATGCAGAAAATGAGTCCAAAGGTCCATATTTTGCTACAAATGAAGCTAGATGAAGTAACACATGCACATTATAAACCATAGATCTCTTGCTAAATAATATAGTCATAAACTCAACAAACTTTTTAACACATTCAGGTGCGATACCATGATAAGCAAAAAATTCATCAGAAGCCAAAACATACAAGCTGAAGTGAAATGTAATAAAATGGTCATAATACCAATTTGGCAATTTATCATGTAAGAGAAATGGTCCAAGATATAAAACATAATGTCGAAATTCAGAGGTTTTCCAGTTTTTAAAATTAACCAAAGAACTAAGTTTTCTGTGGAATTCTGATGGTAAATACTTTCTTATATCATCAATTTCAGCGGAAAATTTTATTAGTAAATGTTCTAAAAGTCTACAAGATAAATTTAGGAAAGGCACTTTAGTAAAATAATATGTACATAACTTTTTTACCACACCTTGGAGTAGCAGATGCATGTATTCTGGAGGGCATGACGATTGCAGTCCACTTATTGAGGAATATCCAAAAGAGGTGAAGGGCTATGCTGATTATTCTCTGATATATTTTTGTAACTTTCATCAGAACGGGGTGTGCAATGCTGATCTGTAAAAATAATACAATTGTAACAATACTCACCTTTGATATTACAGTACCCACATCCGTAGTATGCACTGTGATTGAAAATATTTAGAGCAAATAAACGTGCAGGTGTATCGCAAATAAAGTCAACATCAGAAATAACCGTTTGTAGTCCTTTTAAATCAAAAGGAACACTCAAAGTTTGCAATTCATCAACCAGCTGTTTAAGATAAACGTTCAAATTTGGCTTTTCAACACCGCAGTGCAAAGCAACAGAAAGTACACCAATATGATTGTAATCTCTAAATGACATTAGAATTGGCCAAAAAGTAATTTTAGAAGATTTAAAAACAGGCAAACCATCTAGATTAAAAAATAGCCGTAACTTTACTATGCCACTGTTGCCATCTTTATTTTTTAAATTTAACTCTAAATTACGATGGTCTGCAATACAATAAATTGTCTTTCACACCAATATATGACATTGAACTTTTTCCTTCAATTCTTTTAACCCAATTTTTAGACTGGTTGTAGGTTCCTGACTTAGCTTTTAGTGTAATAACAGATAGTGGTAAAATTTTATCATAATGGATGTTTAATAACTTTAAAAGAGCTTCCATAGCATTTCTAGTCAGATTATATCTTAAATAAAAATCTAAAAGCTTTTGATTTATGTTAAAGCATTTTGATGTCATGCCTATGTCATCCTCCTTATCAGATGACTCATCTGAACTATTTACATCGTCAAACTCAAATGAAATATCATTATTACAACTTGCATTACATTCATAATCATCGCCCTTATCAGATGACTCATCTGAACTAATTACATTGCTAAATTCTAACGAAACATCATTATTATAAAGTGCATTATATTTATAACCATCAAAAATTTCATTTTTAACTGCTTTCATGTTAGCATCTTCAATTAAAGATACTCTAGCATTTTCAAAACCTTTTCGACGAGCTGATAATAACTACTATACAAAACATATTAAGTTTATATATGTATGTATATACATATATATATATATATATATATATATATATATATATATATATATATATATATATATATATATATATATATATATATATATATAATATATATATATATATATATATATATATATATATATATATACATATATATAAAGTTAAAATTTTTGGTATAGTAATTATTACCTCTTATATAAATTTTATTATTTATAGTTAACTGAACACGCTTATCTACCCTTACCAACATCTTATTTCCACAAGTCCAGAACAGTGGGCCGAAACTACAACTGTATAAAAAACTATCGACATTCCGTGCTAAAATATAGATAGCTAAAAAAAAGCTGCGATACGTAGCAATCAAATAGCTATAGACTTTTTGTAATCTTCTAACTAGCTTAAACGCTACTGTATTAGGCACTTCAACCTTTTTAGAAAAAATGTAAAATGAAAACAAAACAAACTTCATTAGTTTGAAATAAAAATCAACAGTTAAAAAATAACAAACTTATCGTTTTATTATTATTAGTTGAAAATTTATTCAACTTTTAAGCTACAAAATTAAAGCTTTTTATTTTATGATTTTTGAGGTTTTCAGCAATTTAACGTTTTTAAGAATCGTATCAACGTTTTGCTTTTATACAAAAGCAAAAACGTTGATGCGTTTAAAGAAGACCGTTATTATTCAAAACGAAGAATATAATACCAAAAAAAATTTATAGTAAATGGAATTTCAATAATTAGGAAACAACCAACATTTGACATAATAAGTCTGTGACAACTTTTTTTAAACATTTTATTTAATGGTAACGCAAAAAAGGGTTTTTAAAAATTTATGTTTTATAAAATGAGTTTTAAAAAAACTCATTTTATAAAACATAAATATCGTATAACAAGTAAATGATTTTAAAAGAACTTTAAATGACTGTTTAAATTAATATTAAACTGTTTAAATTAATATTATTTAAATAGTATTTTGAATTTGAATTATGTATGAGTCAACTTTAGCCCCTATATTCATTTTGTTAAATTTTAAATATTGTCAATAGTGAGGAAAAAGCAAGTAAAAATATCTCAAAAACGTTAAAAGTAACCTTACGGTAACATAATAAAAACTAAAATAAAAGAGGAAAATGCGAGTTTAATTATTAGAGTCCTATTTATAGATCGAATAAATGAAATGTAATTACCGTTGCAACTTGGCCCATCCGTTTAGAGCTTTGAAAAAAGCTGTTGCGTTCATCTGAAGATCTTTTACATGCCATTTTTGATATTGATATTGATATTTTTAAAACAATATGAATAGTAGAGTGACAGTGCGAAAAAAGCAATATTGATAAAATTGTCGGTTATGTATAATAAATTTGAATATGACATATTAAGTCGTTGCCAAAAATCATTAGTTGCATAATTGGTATTGCGTAATGCGGTATACTAATGCATGTTAATTAAAACTTCTAGACAGCAATTTCATGACACGCGTTAATGCGTTTTTAATCGAGAAAACAAAAGTATTTAGATTTTTTAAATGAAAAATAAACTTTTTTATAATACAGAAATAGCCCAACAGTATTATAAAAATTTAAGTTTATATAGTTTTTGAATTTTTTTTTTACAGATATAGCTATATATATATATATATATATATATATATATATATATATATATATATATATATATATATATATATATATATATATATATATATATATATATATATATATATATATATATATATATATATATATATATATATATATATTATATATATATATATATATATGTATATATATATATATATATATATATATATATATATATATATATATATATATATATATATATATATATATATATATATATATATATATATATATATATATATATATATATATATATATATATATATATATATATATATATATATATGTACTTTAAGGACGGCGGTGGATACATTTTTTTTACAATGAGCAAATCCAGGTTTTGCGTTTTTTATAAAATCAAGACCCGAATTATTTAAATTATTGTAAGCATTTATACTCATTTTCTTATAATAAATTGCGATAGATAAATAATTATTATGTATATTATATCAAATAATTATTTTTAATATATTATAGCAAAAACTATTAAAAACAAATTCGATATTCAAGCACTTATTATATTCAGGTCAGGATTTTATTAAAAAAGCAAAACATGGATTTGCGCATTGAAAAAAAGTTTTGACCATGGACGGCTTATGGCCATAGAGATAAAATTTAACAGCAGCCAATTTTACTTTGGATTATTTTGGTAAAGAAATGTCCCTTAAAATTTCATTGTGTCTGCCGTAATTTTCTGAATTTGGCCATAGAGATTCTTACCATGGCCACATTAATTTACTGAATTTGGCCATAGAGATTCCTACCATGGTAATATACTGAATTTGGCCATACAGATTCCTACCATGGCCACAACGGCTCTTATAACATGTTACCTACGTTCCTAATGATAAATGCTCTGAAACAAATATTGAAATAAAGATCTTTCAACCGTGAAAATAAAACTAGGCCACATAGTTGGTTTTAATGTGTCCGATTTAGAAAAATGTTCTGTTAAATAGAAGGTAACAAATTTGGGTTTTTTATTCGCTACCGTGATATCAACATTAAAATCGTTTCTGTAGAAACTAAGATAACGTGACTTAGTTACTTGTTTATTTAAATATTATAAAATATGAATCCATATTTAACTGAAGAATTAGTTGCTTGTGCTATAGAAACAAAGCATAGGTCTAAAGTTTTAAATTACAAAACTAGACTCATCAAAGAGCTTTCGAAAATAAATTTAATGTTTCCAAAAATACAGGGCTCTTACCAATTTAAAACAGATATGATGGATTTTGTATCCTTAACTAAAAGAAATCTTGGTTATACAGCATTAAGGTATTTTTTATTTGTTTTGAGTTTAATTAAAATTTTATTTAAAACAATACCACAAAATAGATCTAGATGTTAGATCTATGTTAGATTTTAACTTTATTGCTGTTTAACTAATTATTAAAACAGATTTATATTCTTGATAATGTGTATGAAATTGAATTATTTATTAAACATACAAATTACCTATAAAAGTGATTTAATTTTTTAATAAGAAGTTATGGTATATATTAAAAAGTAATATTGGTAAATAAAAAAATTATTATAGTTACACTTTTTTTGTTGTTGTTGTTAATAATATTACATTTTAGTATATTATACTTAATATTACATTTTAATACATTTTTATCAGGTCTACAGAAGATGGAAATTGTCTTTATAGATCAGTATCTTTCATTTTAAATGACAGTAATCAAACATACTTCTAATAGTAATCAAAATTCTAAGATTACTGAGTCATTTGAAAACATAAATTTTTACTCAAGATATGATTATTTTTGTAGTCATTTTAACCAACATAGATCTGAATATTCTTAGCTTTTTAATTCGTTTTTTATCGCTGTTTCATTTAAATGCCCTGACAGTTTTTCAGCAATTAACAATAACATGATTTCTGAACTTCTTTTAAAAGAAGCATATTTAAATTGCTTTGATAAAGCATTTTCATCTTTCAGTAGCCTAACAGCATTATCTAATGTTATAAACCAACCTATTGAATCTATCTATCCTTAATTTGGTTTTAAAAAGTATTATAGTTTTTTTAATACCCTTATAAAGCGTTGCATCCAAAAATTAAATTGTCCAATAAATATTTTAAGGTGCAATTTAGATAAAACAAAAAACAAAAATGTTTTGTTTTAAGCCAAATCATTTTGTGGCACTAGTTAAAAATCTTCCCAAAACACGACAGCTGTTGTTATGAGTGATACAAGTTTACTTAGTTACAAAAAAATAAATGTTTCTAAGTTTAGCTTACCACCTACAGATAAAAATAAATAAAAAAACTAATTCAGTCTAAATTATTCTTTCTTGATGTTTCGAAGAACACTTTAGATATAGATAAGTCTGGTATTTGTAATAAAACAGTTAAAACTGAGTAAATATCTCAAAAAATGCCAACAACAGTGATAAAAACACTCTTGAGTCTAATGCTCCATTAATAGAAAACAACGTTGTTGACATTAATTATTTAAATACAAATCAGCTAGCATCTTATTCAAAGTATGATGTTTCATCATACCATCTACACGGTGAAAAATTAAAATTAAAGTCACCCTTCAAACTAAATCTTTGGATATTTCCCTGCAACTGGATGAAATTCAAAATTTAACTATTCGTTTAAAAGAAATAAAAAGAAATAAAAAGATGCTTATCATAACAAAATGTATAAAATTGCTCTTGCATCGGCTAAAACATTTGATATTGATGAAAAAAAACCTAGAACATGTGGTGTTCATAAGTTTAGAGATAACTATGTGATACTGTATCTGATTATTTTAAAGTTTCTATTACATCACCTCTTTTAATTCATCTTCTAAATGAACTAGAAAATAGGTTTGATATTGAAAGCTTAATTGTTTATAATGGTCTATGTGCTAATCCTGCTAGTTTAACAAAGCAATATTTTAGATCTTGTCCATGGAAAGAAAAATTCCTAATTTTTTTGAATTTTTATAAATATGATCTTCCTCGTTTCTCATCAATTAATACTGAATTAGAGTTATGGGAGGAGTTTTGGAAAGAAAAGACAGAATAACCATCTACTATTTCAGACATAGAATTTTATGGATATGAGAGGCTTTTCAAAAAATTTAGAGGCTTTTCATATACTTGCTATAATACCAATCACAACTTATGAGTGTGAAAGGTCAATCTCTACTCGTTAGAAAATAGATTAAATGGACTTGCTTTAATGTCACTTCATCAGGAAACAGTTCCTGATATTAACAGAGTTATTAAAATAATTAAATTTAAAGGAGACAGAAAATTAGAGTTTTTATTCAAATAAAAATTTTGAAGATGTGAATAAAAAATTTAACTAATATTTTAAAAGTATCTCTTAAATCCAAATAGTTTCTCAATAGTAAAATAATTTTACTCATTGTTTTAAACATGTAAACTCTGAAAATCATTTTTTATTAGCAAATTATTACTATTCATTGTTTTATATAAACTGTGAAACTCATACATTTTCTATTTCTATTAATTCTTAATGTTGAAAGCGTTTTCAGGTGATTTAGGTTGTTACTTTTTTAGTTGTTACTTTATTTGTTGTATTATATATTATCTTATTTATTTATTAAGATTTATGAAAAAATTAAAGTAAAAAAAGTTATAAAATATTTTTAAAATATTTGTGCAAACTGCCTATCAAAAAAATAACTAAAAACAATACAAAATAACATTTGCCAAGATTGGTGTTTAGAATAGCTTTGCATTAGCAGAATATTGTCAAGAAAACAAGTAGTAAATAGATTTCAATTACAGGTAAAAAGTAAAGAATATGGTTAACAAGTTGACTCTTCATATATGACTTTTTTTTACCTATAATGCTTTTTAATATTTCAGCTGTAACGATTTTAAAAATGTATGTGTTTTTGAATTACACAATTGTTTAGAAAGTTTTCTCTAACAAGAGATATCAAAATCAAGCGTTTTTTTTTTTCAAACAGAAAGTTATTTATACTGGGTAAGATTAAAATATGATTTTATTTTTGTAAGTCTATGTATATAGTATGAATGACTTAAAAGGCCTGTCATTGATTCCTTATATAAAAAATTTATCGGAGACAAAACATTAAGCATATTTTGTCTACACAAATCAAAAGATTTTTTGATTCGTGTAGACAAAGCCACATTCGTAAAAATTATTATTCTTATGGTAATAATGATGCTGTCAGATTATTAAATCTAGAGAATTTAAGAAAAGTATGTTAGTTTCCCTACGCATTAAAATGTGTCCAGGAGATTACTTTATAATTTAATCAGTCTTTTACACAGAAAAAACCAAAGTAAAGTAACTTATCTTAAACAGGCGGAGGTGGATAGGGTGATGTCACCCCTTCTTCCTCCACACCGCAATATGGAATTGTATCAGGTAATATTTAATATAGTCGGCAAATTTTGACTTTTTAAAATCAACATATGTAAAAAATTGAGGCTTTATTTTAAAGTGTCGAGCTCGATAAAGAGATGCAACTTTAGCAGATGCTAATTTTGCAACAGATTTGATATAAGGTTTCCTAGTAAGATTAGAAGTAAGAGTTAATCCTAAAAGATGAAGGGTAGATAACTCATCGAGTACATTACCGTTCATAAATATAGGAAGGTCTAAATTATTGCGATAACGATTGGCGGAAAAAAACTGAGTTTTACCTGAATTAAAGTTCACCAGCCACTGTGAGCCCCATGCTGTAGCAGAAGTGAGATCCTTTTCAAACTCAAATGCCCCCTGTAAGCAATCAGAGGGAGTTGGCTTCTTATCGTGACAAGAATAAATGATAGTATCATCAGCACCTTAGATGTGAAAATATCTGGAAGATGGTTAATGTAAATTAAAAAAAGTATAGGGCCCAGGATTGAACCTTGAGGAACCCCTGAGGTTACAGAATAAGAAGAAGAGTGCTGTCCATCAAAGACAACTTTTATACTACGATTGGAACGGAAGGATTCAATAATCTTAAAGATGTTTCCAGATACACCATAAGAAGAAAGCTTATGTAGAAGACCAGCATGTCAAACTTTATCAAAAGCTTTAGAAATCTCAAAATGATGGCCTTAACCTGTCCAACTTTGTGCGACGTTGAACAAAACGAAGTAGGAACTGCTTTTGTTCTTCATCCTTTGTAATCGATTCGTTGTACTGTCCAATTAATGCAATTCCACGTTCTGCGCTGTCATTAACAACTTTCATTCTTTGGACTCTCTCTGCCAACTTCTGATATGATTCATCGTCCTCCCAATATTTAGGATCTTTTGAAATAAAGTTTCTGGCCTCCTCTCTCCCTGTACTGCTCAACAACTCAAATAAACTATAGGTTCTCATAGTCACAAATGTCTCTAGTCTGTTGAAGTCGGTATTTTTGGAATCTACTCTCTTCAGTGCTAGAGTTGTCTTGGGCAGTTGGAGGTTAACCACCATGGCCCTTTTCACATCCAGATCAACGCGACTATCAAAAAATGCCAGACCTATAAGATGTTCTGAGAAGAACCAAAGGTGTCGAGAAAATGCAGTAAAAGCTGCATCGGCGATTGTGCGGTTTGGATACTTTTGGAACTGTTTCAGCATTTGAGCATCATTAAACGGAGCATTTGCAGCCAGTGGAGCTTCGTGCCAAAAACGTCCGTAAATTAATGCCACAAACAATGCAAGCTCTACTAGACCTTTCTTCTCTCGAACAGTCAGAGTGAGCTGATCTTGAAATAGTACCATTTTCAGAGCGTAGATGGCCTTTGACATCCATCGAGCATGATGCATTGCTCCTGGAGCTGGAAATTTTATCTCAGCACCAACAGAGCCTACCCCTAGAAAGACCAGGCATAACAGAAGTAGTTCAAGATAATCTTCCCTAGGTTGTTTTTCGTCGATGGCTCTGGTGTAGAATGCTACCATTTCCTTTCGAAGGATTTTCATATCTCCGATGAAGAGCTCATCTTTAGCTGGAGAGAATCTCGCTTGCTGAATATATGGCCACTTCTTCTGAAACCATTTGAACAAGCCAACCTCAGGTCCCCCTGTTCCACCAAAGAGAGCTGTAAAGAAATTGCTCAGAATGACCTCCAGAACATAGTGGCGGCAACCAATATTTACAAGATCACGACCAACTGCTTTCTTGATGAGAACACAAGCTCCTTTGTGGATACCTGTGTTGGACGAGGTTGTGTCAAAGACTAAACCCTGAAGTTTGTCTCGAATTTTCCAATCATCCAAGATCTTTAAGCAAGCTGCTGCTTGTTCCTCTCCTGTTCCTCTTCCAATTTTTGGAACTGCTAGCAATTTCTCCAAACCATTTCCAGTTACAATCACTGCAATTCGGTCCACGCTTTCTTTTGAACCGGTGATATCTGGAAGCAGTTTCCCATCCCAGTGTAGAAGCAAAGGAAATTCAATGGAAAAGTTGTCTTTGTCATTCTGAGTCACGTGTTTACGGGTAGACATTTGAGATCTCCTGATTGTACTTCGAGACAGAGTTAAGTCTGCAAGAGGATGTCCCAGTGCCTTAGCCACTGAAGCGACAACGAACATAGCTTTGCGATCTGGAAGGTTAACTCTGTCCAAAGCTCCAGCAACTTCCGGGCTGGAAACAATACTCTTCAGACGCTTTGGCTTTGGTGTAGAAAAAACAGATTGCGATGCAGAAGACAGAATCTCAAAACTTGGGTCGTCATCGCTGTCTTGACTGTCTTCTGAGCTGCTGATGTTGGCTGAGACAGGATCGAGATTACCACTGGAGTGTTGCTGTTTTGATAACCTTGCATCATATGCTTGATCTCGAGCTCTCTTCCTGGCTTCCTTTGCCAGTAAGTTCTTATCAATTCCAGCCATGCTGCAGCTGGTAACATCTTCTCGCTGCATTGCAAGAAATTGCCTATCTTCAGCAATGGTTATTGTCTCCATTGCGGTTTTAGTTGCCAAGTCAAAAAATTCGTAAAGTGTGTCTTTGAACATCTGTTCTTTAATTCTACTGCTTTCCAGGTCTGTAGTTCGATTCTTTTTTAGGAGCAGATAGGAATCGTATAATTTCTGAAGTTTTCTTTCACCAGAATCAATTCTTTGTGTTGGGATTCTTGCCTTATTCCACATAACAATCAGCTCTTGAATCGTATGGTGAATGCTGTCCTTTATTGTGAGATGCTCTTCCAGATGATGAAAGAGGAGACACCGGAGGACATCTCCATTTATTGCCAATCTTGACGAGGAGAGCTGCTTAGATGCTTTCCCAATGAGCCATACCTCTGCAGAGCTTCTTGTAGTAACATAAGTGGTGTAATATATATTTTTATTATTTATTAATTACCTGCAGAAGTTTAAGTTGAAATGATTCTTTGTTCTTCAACTATTTAATTTTATATAATTAATATTTAGTACTTTATATTATTAACAGAAATGAAAAAACATTACTGAAAAACATAATTTGTTTTGAAATATTGCAGACATGTGCTTAATTCAAGATGGTCACTGAATCATGTGACAATTGATAAAAGATATTAGATATATAAATGAATTTTTATAGCATATTCTTTTTGAAAACTATTTAATTTAATAATAATTTATTTGTAATTCATTATATTAACTATATAATAAATATATATAAAAAATATAACACTTAAGTATAAGAATATTTGTTACCAGAAATAAAAAAATAATCCTTATAAAATTTTTATTGAAATACTGCAGACATGTGCTTATTACAAGATGGCCGCCAAATCATGTGACAATAGACAACTAAAAGATATTAGATATATAAATGAATTTATATAGCATCTGCTTTTCAGCAAGCATTAATTTATTTACCACAATGTTGAGATAGATGTTCAATTATGCAAAACTTACACAAAAATTCGTAAAAATCGAAAACCGTCAAAAAAATGTTGAAATCATAGCGACCCCTAAAACTCTTCAGATTGGTCCAATTTTTTGTATGGTTATTCCCTAAGCATAGTGGAACAAAGTTAGGCTTGTGGAGAGAATCTCGACACACTTTGAACTTTCACCACACAAATCTGGAACACCCTAATATATATATATATATATATATATATATATATATATATATATATATATATATATATATATATATATATATATATATATATATATATATATATATATATATATATATATATATATATATATATATATATATATATATATATATATATATATATATATATATATATGTATATATATTATATATATATATATATATATATATATATATATATATATATATATATATATATATATATATATATATATATTTATATATATATATATATATATATATATATATATATATATATTTATATATATATATATATACATATATATATATATATATATATATATATATATATATATATATATATATATATATATATATATATATATATATATATATATATATATATATATATATATATATATATATATATATATATATATTAGGGGGAGACAAAAAAAGCATATTCTCAAATCTAAAAAACGATACCCCCTAAATATGGGGCTCTATTGAATCACTTTTGACCCCCCTCAAGTCAAGAATTTAGGAGGAAAATGACCAAAAACTGGTCATTTTTGGACATCTTGAGAGAGGGGTTATTTTTTTTATTTATTTTTTATTTTTTTACTGTATATATATAGACCTTTATTTTAGTTAAAAAATATAGTTTTTTTGTTACCCGTCAAAAATCGTTTGAAACTTTTCAGTTATTCTTATTGTTATATATTTATACTTTGGTGCAACTTTTGATGGTTTACCATTTTGATTTTTCTAATAGTTTTAGATTAGTACATACAATAAAAATAATAATAAAAATGAGTGAAGCACAACTTAGGTCAAAGAAAAAGGAACTTTTTATTATAAAAGAAGCAAAACCAGCTATATCAGGTAGAAATATTTTTAATAATACTGGAATCATTAAATTACTGGTCACCAAAATATTTATTAAAAAATTTCAAAAGTTTTCTCTTAGATGTACTGCTTCGAACAGGGTTAGATGCTCTTCAACATTTAATATATAATCAATGATTTAAACCTGCGCCAATATTAAATGTCAGTGCTTGTCCTCTTAAAAAAAAATTTAAGATGCTCAGATAGATGTTGTAAATGTATTCTGTCTAAAATAAAAAGACCCTGGATTAGTTAGCACATTAAAGCTGGCTTTAAATTAGTTAACACATTAAAGCTGGCTTTAATGTGTTAACTAATTTAAGTTTAGCTCAAAAAAATTTTAACTTGCATAAGTCCTATTCCAAATTGAAAAAAAAAATGCAAAAAAAAAGAACTATAGGTGATTTGACAAAACAAAATGAGCTTGAGATTGAACTTGAAAAACTTTATTGGGCTGGTAATTTTAATCTCAAAAACATGATCAGTAAAAATAAAAATAAAAACACTAAAAGAAAAGATTGAAGATTTAAAATTTCTGGAAGATCAAGAAGGTGAAAGAAACTTTGTTATTGGTTCAGAGGATAATAAGTATAAAAAAAAGGTCAATGCTTTTAGTTAGTTAGTTCATTTCTGATTTAACCTCTGTTAATTTATTCTTTTTTTTTTACCAATTCTAAAATAAAATAAAAAAACTATAATTTTTCTGTAAATTAGGCAAACAAAAGTATCAGGAAGAAAAATTGTTCACAGCCTAAGAGTTTGATAGATAGTATACCCAACAGTGAACTTATGGACACAAGTCTAAGCAAGACTCTTCAATCAAATCTGATTTTGAACTAGGTGGTTGGTAACACATAGAACTCTCTAAAAACTCAGATACAGTAACAGCAAAAACTCTAAAAGATATTTATGCGGGTAATGTTTCACTTACTGCTACAGCCTGTAATATATCACCAAATGTTTTACAGAAGGTAAGAAATGCTATTCTATACCAATCAGGTGTTGATCTTAAAAAAGTTAAAAGCAGCCAGTCTACTGATATA
>NC_061164.1:37109768-37269768 GCF_022113875.1 Hydra vulgaris
ACTATTTTCTTCTTGGTGTGTTTAGAAATTGTCACTCGGAAAAAAATTTTGCGAAATTGAGACAAGGTTCCAGGGGTTCCAGTTTTATAAATGCTCAATAAATTTAAGAAAACTTGAATACAAATCACACAAGGCAGTTTTTATTGTTAAAAAACAACATAGATGCATTTTTTTTTAGTTCAGGTCTTAAGTGTTGTGCTTCTTGCACATATTTTTTATGTGAAGCAGATAGTAAAAAAATTGACAATTTAAGAAAATTAGAGTCAATTTTTGACTACCAAAATGTCTTTAATATATATTGTTGGCTATGTATATAAAAAGTTATACATCAAAAACAATTTGCTCAAACATTACTTAATCATGAAAAATATGGTAACTAGCAAAAGTCTATAGATTGTGGTGGTCGTAAAGTCCATAAGACAGTTTTTACCAATGTTTGTTTATTTGTTTAGTCTTATTTCATTGAATGAATGATAAAGTTTGTTGTAAGCCCTTGATTGATATATTTTTCTATTCATCTGTTTCCCAAAATTTACTATTTCAAATAAATCAGGAAGAATGCAACTCTATTATACAATTGCTAATATATTTTCAAACAATTATTGTGCACAAATTACACCAAGATCTAATAACAAAATTGCATAAAAGTGTTAAAATTATCATAAATGTTTTTACATAGAAACTTTAGACACAGGGAGAGAATGGACACTGTGAAATCCGCTGCAATAATTACATTAAGACAATGATTTCTATGGTCGATATTTTGGTATATATATATATATATATATATATATATATATATATATATATAATATATATAATATATATATATATATATATATATATATATATATTATATATATATATATATATATATATACATAAATATTCAAGGTTTTATTTGCTTGATTAAAAAAATTATGTAATTTGATTTTGCGTAAATTAATCAAATGATAAAGATAACTTTAGATGACACATGCAGTCAACATACACAACAGAAGAGAGTTCTGGTAGTGATTTTCACACAATTGAAAATTAAGTTTTCAAACCAAATGAACGCTATTTATTTAGTTATGTTCAAAGCTTCTATATAATGCTTATTTACTTCTCAAAAAAATATATAACAAATATTTAGTGATTAAAAGTGTTTTTTAAGCAACAACCAACATTTAAAATATTGGTAAATCAAGCTTAATTTTATACCAATTATTTAACTGGTTGACAGTTTACCATTTTTATTTTATTTAATAAATTTTACAGAGGCATGTGTGTGCATGTATTTTTAACAAACTCTTCATTAAAATTAATACAAAATCAATACTAATACAATAAAACAAAATAATTGTAATGCAATAAAAGTAATACAAAGTAAATTAAAAAAAAATAATTATCAAAACTATAATTTAAAATTATAAAAATTTAGATAAAAATTATAAAAATATGAAAAAATATCAAAATTAAAAACTTGAAAATATTTTGGAAAAATCAAAAGTTATTTTAATCAATATGACGAATAATAAAAAGAAAAACTTACTAGCCCTTCCATTGATAAAGAACAAGTTTCTTATAAAAACCATCCTGAGCTTCATACCAAGGATCTGAAGCATATACTGTGACATTATAAAAACTTTGAGCTTGGTTGTTAAATTCAACAGAAACAGCTTGATTAATTATTCTGATTGTATATACATATTGTGTACCAATCAGAACTTGACTTATTCTAACATTTGTCCATGTATTTAATGCAATTGGAGTTGGGTAGGTAAAAAAATTTCCATTAGCAGGAGCTGGGATAGCCATATTTCCATTTGGATAAAGTAAGAGAGCTGGAATCATATCATTATTCGAACGATTTAAACCAATGGTAAAATAAACAACAATACGAACGTCAGTAGTAAAAGACGCAAGATAAACATCAAACGAAACTATGTATTCTTTTTCTAGTATTGGTATATTAGCAATGACAGCACCCTTTGTCAACGGGATTGAGTTACTTGCCACTAAGTACACTGTAGTATCAAATATATATACGTATATATATAGACTTATTGTATAATAAATTGCTAATTATAAGGGGGTTTATGTTATTTATGGTATTTCTAATATAAATGCTTATGCTACTACTACTAATGCTTTTATAGTATATGCACAAAAAACTTTAGCTAATAAAAAATTATTCAGAATAATGAGTTTAAAAAGGCCATCACAACCTTTGCTTTTTATCAAAACGTGTTACTTCAACTTTAGTAGAAACAAAAAACAAGAAAGACTTTATTATTCGTCTTTACTAAAAGTAGAAAAATACTTTATTGCAAAAAAATTCCTCTTACGCTTACAATAGGTCATATTTTTATAAGAAAATGGTATAATTGCAAACCAACCAATCCACACACGTGTAAAAGCATTGGCATTAAAAATTATTATATTTCTTCATGCAATCCTTTTTATAAAAGGGGGCACCCATAAAGTATGTACGCAGTAAAACCACTATTTCAGAACACCCTAGCCTTGTATGCAACAATATGTTTTCAACGAACCCCCCTTTTCTGTGTACATACACTTTACTCCTTACAAAATCATCGCCAACCAAAAACTTTTTTAAACATTAAATTTCGAAAAGATTTATATCAACTTTAAGGAGAAATAGAGGACAGTAGAGAGAGTCAAACAGCTTACATACTTGACAAGAGATAACCTCCTCCACCTTGAACGCATTTGTATGTTTTTGGGTTGAACCTTCCCCCCATACGTGCGTACATACTTTATGGAAGAACCCAAACCATGCATTACAAAATGATTTTTTATATACTCTAATTTTTATTTATTTAAAATTAACTAAATGTATGAATTTCACATTTCACTAACACAACTAAAATTATTTTGAGCAAAAGTACGTTCTATTTTACCTGGACATCGAAGTTTCTCGTCTACTGTTATACAACCTCCATTGGAACATGATGTAACGTTTTCAATACACTCATTTACATCTAAAATAATTCCATAAAAGTCTATGAAATAATATAAACATTGCATAAATATAAAGAATCCTTTTTTATAATTTACTAAACTATAATTATTAAAAATGTTATCATTTATATAAATTTATTCAAAACTAATTATAAATGTTTCTAATCTAGGTTCTAATTTATCCTCCAAGCTTGAGCTTCTACTCTACTGCTTCTACTCCAAGATTGTAGTGCTTTTTTTTTTTTCTTTCTATCAATACTACTATGGTCATTGCGTAAGTGAACTATAATCCACCATCCAAAACACATTCATTGTTCAATAAGCATTCTTTTACTGTAACTGTTCCTTTATGCTCAAATAAAAAACTCGATGCATCTAGGTTTTGTTTTGGAACAACTTTAAATTTCTCATTTATCTTTATGTTTTCTTGACTCGGAGATCATGATAATTTTTCAAGTCGTCTGTCAGCCATTTTCTTGCTTTTTAACTCTCCTCTCTGTTTTCTTGATGCAACTTCTAACTTAAATAATGGCTGCTTGCATCTAGTTGAGTTAATTTAAAAACAAAACAATTGAAAAATGAAAATATATAAAATATATTGTCTCTGACACAATAAAAGATTTACCATAAGTCTTTAAAATATCAGATAAAATAAAAATTATCAGATATAATAAAAAATTGAGCAATCAAAGAGTATGGAGCTCAGAGGTGTACACTGGATTTTTAGATGTTTGAGTTTTAAACTAGACACTTGCACGCGTTGTGCAAACTCTAAACTTTTGTATGTTCATGCTTATGTCAAATGAGAATGTTTTGCAAAGAATTCCAGTGATTGGAGCCTGGAGGAAAAAAAAAAAAAACACAATTTTTGGGCTTACCTATCCCTTAACGTTGATAGCAACAAGTTTATAAAATATTTTCTTTAGTATTTCATCTAAATTTGTATTCATCAACAAATTTCATGCAACAATCTCTTAGTGTTTAGCTTTTATGAACATGCAAACTTTACAGCCAACTCAAATTGAAGTGTTTTAAAACTTTATATGGTCATAATTTTCACGAAATAAGAGATTGTTGCATGAAATTTGAAACTTGAAGATGAATATCAATTTTAAAAAAAATAATATAATAATAGATAAAAACATAATAAATTTAAAAAATAATAAACAATAGAAAAAAATATTTTATAAACTCGTTGCTCCCACATTAAGGACTGGGTGGGAGCAAAAATTAGCGTATTTTTGTTCTCCAATTTTTTTGTGCTCCAATCACCACTCCAATCACCACAATTCTTTGCAAAACATTCTCATTTGACATAAGCACGAGCATACAAAAGTTTGGAGTTTGCACAATGCCTGTAAGTGTCAAAACATAAACATCTCAAAATCCAGTGAACACCTCTGGGAGCTTGGTGTAAGAAATTACCCTTTTGCATCAATTTTTTGCAATGATAAAAAAGCATTTATTTTCAATAGAAATCTTTTGTTGTCCTACAAAAAGAAAAAGAAAAAAGGAAAAAGAAACCTTTTGCATCAATTTAGTCAAACTAAACTAGGCTCAAAGACAATGTATAAATCAAGCAGTAAAGGTAAGTGATTTGGAAACTTTTTTTGGAGTCACACAGGCTGGGCAATTTAGAAAGACAAGGGTTTTGAGCTTTACTGCCGAAGAGAAAACAAATAAACAAAAGCAGTGCTCATTGAAAGAAAATAAAAGAAAAGTCAGTGGATGCAAACTTTCACAACAAATATGTAAACTGATACAAAAGTAAATGCACTGGCCAAGCATACAGCTATTGAAATCTTTGCAAATCAAAGGCTAATATTTATCAACATTGAGATTCAAAAACGAAACAGCTAAATTTAAATTAGAATCATAAAGAGTAGGTTTGGTGAACTTTACATTAAGTAAGTTTTAGTGTAAGGTTAGTAAACATATTAATATATGGATTTGTCAAATTCAATGAATAAAAAAGAAAGATACCTGAAAGACTCAAATTATTTGTAAGAAATTGTTATTTGTAAGATTAAAATTTTTATTTGAAAGATTGTTATTTTGTAACTATACATTTATTGTAATCTATCTATAAATATTAATAACTTAACGCTTCCGATAAATGCTCTCCATTCGTGCGCATTTTTACACGGAGTTTTATGAGCATGCTTGGCCTTTTAGATATTTCTACTTTTGACTATGCGATGAGGTATTTCTGAATTTGTTAATATCTGTTTAATCAGTAATAAGATCAAAATCTTTGCTTCATCAACTTAGTTAGTAATAATTTTAATTTTTTAATTAAAAGACGATGGTGACTCTAAAAGACGATGTTCTTTTCAAGAGGTCAAACTCTTGATAAAGTTAGTGTTATATATATATATATATATATATATATATATATATATATATATATATATATATATATATATATATATAATATATATATATATATATATATATATATATATATATATATATATATATATATATATATATATATATATATATATATATATATGTATATATATATATATATATATAATATATATATATATATATATATATATATATATATATATACATATATATATATGTATATACATTTATATATATATATATATATATATATATATATATTATATTATATATATATATATATATATATATATATATATATATATATATATATATATATATATATATATATATATATATATATATATATATATATATATATATATATATATATATATATATATCTTGCATATCACACAGTTACATGTTAAAAAGAACAAGAAAGAACAATGTTAAACACCTTACATTTAAAGAAGTTAAAAAAAAATCTGTTTGCTTTTATATAAAAAACCAGATCGTTTGTTTTTCTAAGTTGATAAACATTTATTACACGAGGTATGTCATTAAACAAAAATAAGGTTGTATTTGTAAAAAAAAAAAAAAAATACGAAATGAATTATGTTAGTCTACCAGAAACAATAATATCATTAAAAGAAAAGAACAGGAAAAAACTTTAAAATTTTGTTTAGTGAATACTTTTTTTATATTGATGTGTATTTTTATTGTTATATTTATATGTCATGTATTTTTGTGTATGCATTTAATGCATTTTTTACTTTTATTAACCTTAGTTTAATGTATAATAAGTGTTTTTCTGTTTATATTTTCTTTATTTGTTTATTATACTTACAATATATTTTTGTTATTATATTATAAAAACTAAAATTGTTATAATTATCGAGTGTATTCTTTTATCGATAATCGTTTTTATGTCATCGTTATTAGTTACGTTTTGTCAGTTTATTACTGTTTGTAACTGTAACTATGTATATATAATTGATTGTTGTATGGAAGATTGTATTGATGTAATTCATTTAGTTACTGGTTTTTATAATTTTTGTTGACCTATTTAATGAACAGCCTTCTATTAAATATTTATTTAACAATTCCGTTATATATGTATTGTATTTATTATTATCATATTTTTATTTTATTTATTATTATGGGGTGTTAATTATACTTACTGGTACTATTATTATTGTTATTATTATTATTATACAATTAATTACTTTATTTATTGTTGTTTTGTTATTATATTGCTATTTTTATTATAACTATAACTATGTGTCTATAATATGTTTTATGTCATTAAAGAGGTTTTTACTTTATGTTAGTTTTTATAACTATTTTTAACGACCGTGGAAGTTAGATCTTCTTTCCAGAATATATAATTGATTGATTGATTGATTGATTGTAAAGTTTCTAAATTATATATTTTTCTTGATTTATATATTTTTATATAGATTAATTTATACTTATGTGTTATTTATGTTTATGTGTTTAGGTTATATGGGTTTATATTTTGTAAGAATGTAAATATCATTTATGTGTTTGTAAATATATTTCCAAATTGTTGTGACTTGGCTTAGTTTATAGCAAAAGTGTTGATTTTGCTAGCCAAGTAATGTACTTTGCTATAATGTTACTTGGCTTTGTTAAGAGCAAGATTGTTGTCCACGCCAGTTAAGTGGTGTACTGCAGTACACCACTTAACTGGCGTGTAACAGTACTGTTACAGTACTGCAGGGTGTTAGCCAGCCTGATGGCACCGCGTATAACGCGGAATTCCCAATTTTTTTAAATTTCCCAAATTGTTATTAATAAGCTTAGATTTAGAGAGTTACGCAAGACTTGTAGAAATACTACGAAACGAAGAAAATAAGAAAGTACACAAAATGAAGTAAATGATTCAGTCCATTGAGAACAATTACTTTCTTTATAAAATAAAAAATAGCGTTGCAAGTCATTCATTCATAAATAAAGTTAAAACTTTATTTTTTAACTGACGTCTTGTTTTCTTTTTGCTTAAAACCAATGCCTGCCAACTCCCGATAAATATATGTAATTTTATCCGCAAAGCATTGTGGGATGTCTTGCGGGACCAAGTAATCATAAACAACGCAACTCTTAGTGAAATATTTATACCTTTGCATTATTCTTACCAGAGGGCTTCCCATTAAAAAACTTTTCTTTTATAAATTAAAATAATTTTAAAACTATTTCATAACATTGCTTATATAACATTTATATATCATCTAACATTAATATGTTAACATTAATGACGCAGTTGTAAATTTGATGGAAATTTAGCATGTTTTGCATAAGTCATTTTAATCATGTTATCACTGTATTCGTTTCATATTATTTTAAATAAATACTCCATATTAGTTTAAATATATACCCCTTAATTAGATGCTAAATATATAGTTAATAATGCTGAGAGAAAAAACAACAATAATAAATAAGAAATATATTGTTTCAAGAATTATCATTAAAATAAAATTAAGCATGGATAATGCGAGCTAACTTGTTTTTACATGTCTTGTTTCGTGGTGCCAGATCACGATTATAAAACCTTATATAATAAGATATTCTCATATAAACATAGTGTCTGACTAAACTTCTTCTAAATGAAAAGCATGATCAATATGTTCATCATAAAGAAATGTAAAATTGCAATCGTTTTTTATTACTTTAATAATTTGTTGTATAATATTTTTTTTAGTTAATATAAGTTTCATTTGGGTTATAAAAACAGTTTCCATTTCCTGAAGTAGGTTTTGTAAAAAAGAATCAGAATTAAATAAGTTACTTTCACAGGCTGCCACACTTGAAAGAACTTGTACACATTTTTGACAGACTTGAACTTTCTTTATCAAATCATCTGCAATTAATTTCAAAACCTGTTTAATTGACTGTGAAACTGAATCAGTCGAAACAGTTTGTAATGTGTAAGGCTTTTGTTTTTTACATAATGCAGTTGGATGTTTGAAAATCAATTGTTCATTTGCAGAAATTTGATTCTCAAATACTATATTGGTGATTGAGTCAATGGTAACTGCAGCTGAGAAATCTAATTCAGGGAGACAATTACTGTTAGAGTTAGATTGTTCTATTGAAAGGAGTACTAAGACATTTTTATATGCTGATTTAAACTGCATTGCTGTTGGTCTGTCATTCCAGCCTCCTTTGCTTCGTATTAATGCAAAAAAAATTTCTAAACAGTCCTGATTAAATTGAGCTGTGCAAACATAAAAAAAATCCTCATGAAGCAACTCGTTTACAAGACAAAGAATATTAGAAATAGTGACATCTAAACCCCAATGACTAGATATACTTTTTTGGCTGCGAGCACCAGAAAAATGCCAACCCTTAATCCAAACTCTTAAATCTTCAAGCTTTTGTATAAAACTACTATTTAGAGTTAAAGCAGAGCGTGTTGATTTATCTGCTTTTAGTTTCCGAGAGTTCAAGATATCGAATAAAATAACCATATTTTTAATAAAAAAGGCTGTTGACAAAACATTTTCAGGCAATAGTTTTGCAGAAGCGTATTCAGTCAAAGCAGTAGCAACTTGACTACTAAAAATTTGTGTTGTCAATTTTACTCGCATACCTAATAGTGATCCTGGATCTAAATGACGATCTGTCAACTTTGGCACAAGTCGCACAGCATTAACTTTGTCTAAATTATAAAGTTCTTCCAGATGCTTCCACGATATTATTTTACCATCAGATAAAATGTCATGTTTTATTAAATTGTTTCTAACATTTTTTATAAGATGTGGTGGATCAAATATTATATAAACTTTTGCTTGTGTAGTTGGATGTGAAATTTGTTGATTTAATAATGAAAATCCTAAAAATTTGAGAGCTCTTGTATTACTCGAGCTTTGATCACAAACAAGACATCTTACAGCTAAACCTATTTTATTTAGATGAATCATGGCATTATTTATTATCTTAGCTAAGTTGGTTGAACACATAGTAGTATTTCTGTAAAAATATGCAATTGGTTGTTTCCATTTTGTTGATAATCCACGGACCATCAATACAAGTACTTGGTTTACTGGTTTGCCATTAGATTGAATCCCAATGATCTTATCATTGTTTTTGTCATAATCAAGATGTTGCTTTAAAGACATTTCATCAAAAACAAGGCTACAGTTTCGTTCCAATTTTTTCATGGTATTTACTCGCATTTTTAGGAAAGCAATAACCTTATTGGAAAAACCAGATTCAAGGGTCCCAAAAGATTTTTCAAGAAACATTAAAATAGTGCTTCTAGAAGGTAACGAAAAAACTTTTCTAAACATTTTGAAAGCTTGTGGACTGCGATACATGATTCTTAAAGCTAAAATTTTATCTTCAATAATCCAACGTTTTCCCTGTTTGATACGATTATTCATACGTAATTGACTTTCAAAAAATTGAAGTTGAGTATTTGTTAAATATTTTTTAGACAAATTAATAATATGTTCTATTGAACCATCACATTTTTTTAACATATCATGCTTTATCTTCAGGTTTTTAAGTTTTTTTTTAAGTCGACAAATCTTAACTTGAGATGATAAAAATTTATTTTTAAAAGTAGTTTTGACAGTTACATTATTTGTACTGCTATTCTCAACACTATTTATTTTATTTAATTTGACTTTATCGTTGATTTCTTTTTTTTGTATTTTATCTTGTAAATGAAGTCTGTTTGTAGGCTGTTTTCTCTTTAAATTTAAGGTTGATTTGGAAAGTTAAAAATTGTTGGTACAGCAGTTACAAGTGCTCTTTTACTACCATTATTGGCAAGATAGTATTGTGAAGAATCAAAATGTTCACTACAAATAGTATAGTTAAGATTAAGTTCTTCACATGATTTTGTATCGAGATCTTGACGACGACAATTACGAAGCCAAAGCTTGCATCTAAATAATAGGTTAAACCTAATTAATTTAGTGGAATTATTTACATCATATTATGTATAAATATTTTTTGTTTCATAAAATTTAAAGTAAAACAATGTTTTAAAAGTTTCTTTAAATTCTTGATATACTAGTTATTTAATAAACTTGATTTGACTAATAATTACTTACCTATTTTTATCTTTTGGAAATCTAAAAAAAGATATATTATTTCCAACATTCTTTCCACGCTTGTTAACACAACTGATGGCTGAGCAAAAGGCTGGCATATTTAATATTGTATTTATAGAAAAAGCAACTTAATTTTTGAAAAGCAAAATCTAATAATATTATAATATATAATATATATTTAGCAGACAACAAAGATGTATAGTAAATTTGTTGTTTATAATATGGTCCCGCAAGACATCCCATAATTCAATGTACGGGCAATTACACATGAATATATGAATTTTTAGTCGAGTTGGCAGGCTTTGCTTAAAACGTAGCTTTTTTATTCGCTTTTTTTATTCAAACTTTTTGTTTACAATAAATAATTTTAAAATAACACATGCTGTTTATCTTTAGTTGGAAAAGTAACAAAGAAATTAGCATAGTGTCATTTCGAAATTTCTTTTAAAATTTTACATTTTTAAAATTTACATTTCAAAATTACTTTTAAAAAAAGATAAAAAAGTTATTTATTAAGTAAGCTATATTTGCTTGTGACGCATTTTAGTGTAAGCATTTTAATATTAAGTTAACAAATCACTTGTGCTTATAAATGTTTTCAAGGTTTGAAATTTTTACCAATTTTTTTTAAATTTAAAATCAAAATTTTTAATAAACAAATAAAAGAAGTTTAGTTTAGTAAAACAAAATTTACAAATACAAAAATCAATTTTTATTAATTTGCACATACTAAAGTTACCACTTTAGCTAAATTTATCGCTAAATATTTACTTGCGCGATCAACAAATCTTCCCCGGCGTTAGTTGTTTATTGAATTTAATTCTAAAATACCATGAAGCAGTGAAATTTCTTATCAATAACTTTTTATTCCATAGAAATTCTATTCGATTACAAAAAATTCACTCAAAAGACATTGACGTTCTATTTGTCTAAAGCAACAAAAACTTTTTAACAACGAAAACTTTTTAATTTTTATCATTCTATTTGAAAAAATTCTATTGAAAAACGTTTCGCTTCAAAGACCTTAATATTCTTGAATGAGTTTGACGTTCTATTAGTAATTTAGATTCAAGTCAATAAAATAAAAGCGGCAACAAAATGCCTTCAAATAATGGAAAATACTATTTTAAAAAGAAATATAAAAAAATTCAATCAAAAACTAGTGTAAAGTTATTTGAGAAACATAAAGAAACAAGTGTGCAAAACTATAGTCAACAATGTACATCAATAGTAAGTGAAAGTCCTCATCAGTCTACATCAATAGTAAGTGAAAGTCCTCATCCGTCTATCAGTAGTAAGCAAAGTTATCATCAGTCTACATCAGTAGTAAGCGAAAGTCCTCATCGGTCTATATCAGCATTAAATGAATGTACTTATCAGTCTACATCAGTATTGAGGCAAAAACCTCCTCAGTCTGCATTAACAGTAAGTGAAAGTGCTCATCATTCTACATCAGTAGTATACCAAAGTGCTCATCAACCTACATCAACAGTAAGCGAAAACAATGAAAACACAATTCTTTTAACTTCAGTTCTTAGAAAAAGAAAAAATAAGAAAGTCAAATCAGCACAAATACCAATCAAAAATGTAGAAGACCTACGACTCAAAACAACACAAAAGTATGAGGTGTTATTTCCCGATTTTTTTTATTCGTCATCAAAACAAGGTTGGTTTTGTAAAGTTTGCATATCGTTTGCCCCTGGAAAAAAAAGTAGTCGTGCATTTATTGAAAACCCTGGCAAATTTGCAGATCACCCCTCGGAGCGTGCTAACGATCACTTAAAAACGCATAGGCATACTATAGCTTTTCAAAATAAACAAGCTTTTGATGAAATGTCTAAGACAAATCGGTAGTGGTGTAGTGGTAGAGCGCTCGCTTCATAAACAAGTGGTTCCGAGTTCGATCCCCACCACGTCCTTGGTAGTACCGCGCTCAACTCGTTTCTCCGCGCAGCGGCCTTGTTCGTCAAGGTTCGTGTTTCGGAGTTATAGAGTTGAGAGAGGATTATAGCCACAAAATAAGTAGCCTTCTCGTCTGTAGTGGTCTTCTCGGCCTTAAGGAGGTGAAGTAAAATTAAAAAATAAAAAAAAAGACTCGAATATCTGGAAAATGCTGCGTGAAAATACCCTTGCAAAAGAAACATTAAAAACAAGCACTTCTCGCTTCGTTATTAAAACCTTCTTTCGAGTCACGCATTTGTTAATCATTAAAAACTGGGCACATACTCATAATTTTTCCGACATTATTGAACTTATTGCTGCGTGTGGTTGTAAGGAAGTTAAGGCGCACGTTTTGTCTAGCCCAGCAAATGCAACATACATGTCTCCGGAATATATTGCTAAGTATATAAATATTATCTTTGATTTCATCAAAAATCCTCTACTCCAGTCACTTAAAAATGGTGGTAGTTTTTCTTTTTTTTCGGATGAAACTGCTGATATTACGTCAATTGAACAGTTAACTATATATGCCACTTTTGAACACAACAGCATTGTAAAAGAACATTTTATAGGATTAGTTCCTTTAAGTAAGCTCACCGGCTCTAGTCTATCAGCTCCAAATGTTTTTGATTTTATTCAAAAAATTTTTAGAGCTAATAATATCTCATTTTAAAATGCTCGCTTTGCTTGTATGGACACAACAAGTGTTAATTCTGGTATAAAAGGAGGTTTAAAAGCCTACATTGAGGATGCTGTGCCACTGTGTGTTTGGGTTGGGTGTACAAGTCATAAACTTGCGTTATGTTTTAAACATATTTTAAAGGACTTTCCTACTATTATAGAGGTAGATATTTTTTTACTTAACCTATGGAAGTTTTTTAAGTACCGCACACTAGCCATGCATTTGCTGCAGGAATGCTCCGAAATCTACGGAGAACTAGAAACCATAGTTCCAGTGTGTCCAAGTGTAACACATTGGACTGCACACGATCGAGCTTGTTTAGTCGTGTTTAAAGGTTATAAACCGATTTTACAAGCATTGTCAACATGCTATACCGAACGAAAAGAAGCAGAAGCGCTCGAGCTATTTATACAAGCTAGTTCACAATCTAACATCGCAACAATACTAATGCTCTTAGATGTCTTTGAAGCAATTCGCCCGCTTGTCCTAGCGTTACAAAGTTCGCAAGTGGGAATTAGTCTCAGCGACATTCCAACTTATGTGAATCAAGCTAATCATAGTTTAGTTGATTTAATCTCGGGTACTCGACGAAAGTATTTCACGCAAAAAAATTTTATCGAAATGAAATCAGTGACAGATGATTTAGCTTTTTCGTTACCAGCGACGAGCCGATTAAAAAAAAATAATAACTTTGACTTAAGTGAGTTTGAGTTGAATGTTTTTATATCTTTTGTTAACAGTTTTAAAAGTGAGCTAAAAAACACTTTCCCACAAATGGATTTTTGGCAATCGCTTTCGATTTTTGACCCAAGACAATTGCCTAAAACACTCAACCAACTGTCTAGTTATGGTAAAGAAAGCTTAGAGCAACTTATAACTCACTATGGCAGACCAAAAAGCAGCAACAAATTTGGAGCATTACACATTCAAGTTCCAGATATCTCAGAAACCGAGACAAAAAACGAATTTGAAAGTTTCAAAATTATTTTATTTACTAAACGCCGAGAATGGGAAAATAGTTTTGATATACGTATATCGAAAGAAAAAGATCAAGAAGTAGTCAATAATTTAATTAAGTCAAGAAATAATTTTACGCCTCAAGAGTTATGGAAAGTGATTAATAATGACCCTGTTTTGATAAGTGTTTATGCTAATTGTATATTTTTAACTAAGTTACTCATTATATTTCCTTTGAGTGTAGCTTGCGTTGAAAGATTTTTTTCAAAATTAAAAATAGTTAAAAACCGTCTTAGAAATCACCTAAGCCATAGCACATTAGAAAGGTTGATGATGATTGCGACAGAAGGTCCAAAGGAGTGTTTTGACAACGATTTGTTAGAGTACTTTGTCGACGAGTTGAAAGGCAAAAATCAAAATATGAGAATTAAGTTGTAGATTTAAAATTTACAACGTAAATCTCATTTTTATTTTTTTATTTGAGCTTACAGACAATTAGTGAATATTTAATTTTTGTAGTTTTTTCACGGAATCTTCTCGTTGATTTCTTGTGCTCCAGCCGTGTTTTTACAATTTTTGTTTGTCGTAGTTAACTGAACTTTTATTTGTATGTAAAATAAAGCTTTTTGTTCCCACAGGAAGTCCTAAACTTTAGAGCTAAATGGTTTTAATAATCGTTATCTTGTGGATTAGATATTATTAGACCACTTCTTGCAACATCAGCTAGATTTCTTAAACCCAATCATTACTTAATTTTCTTAAACCCAACCGTTACCTAAATAAACAATCGTAAATAAATAAAGATCGTACGTCAAGAAACGCTCGTTTAAAACGCGTATAGCGGTCCAAGTTTATCTAAAAGCTAACTAGTTTTTCTTATCGCCGATGACGTTTAAGGCAAAGTTTAGAACAAGGAAGACTTAAAATTTACACTAGCAAATTATTCATCGATAAAAGTTAGATTATAAAATTAGCTTGCAAAAGTATGAATATCTGTTTAAATATAAAAATGGTTAAAAAAAAGGTTTTAAGTATTTTAAACAAATTAATAAAACTTTTTTTGAAAGAAGATAAACATTAAAACTATATAAACATTAAACTGTTAAAAAGTTCAGTGGAAAAATTTAAATTTTACATTTACTATAAAAAAACACTACCGTCGCTTTAATTTTTTTCTTAAAGTCGCTGTAGTGATTTCTAATTGGTTGATTTTTTTTTTTAATTTAAGAAATGTATGCCCAAACCAAAACCCTTAATTGATGGGTAGACTCTCTTGTCAAATCGGTATTCAAAAACAATATAATATATATTGTTTTTTTGTATTTTCGGTCCTTAAGGTCGGAAAATGCAAAAAAACAACTTCATTTAAAAGAGAACCCGCCTAACCCAAACCCTCAGTCGTTGCTTGCACATTCCGCTGCATGTTCTCTCTAAAAATCAGTCGGTTATTTTGCCTATTTTCTAGAAATACAAGCTCGCGGATGCAAAGAATTAATAATTACAGATATACACGCTCTAAATCATCGTTTAAACTTTTTTTATAAAATATAATTTATTTTTTTATAATATTAAATATTACTTTAAATAATATTCCTTTTAATATTATTTAAAAGCGATATCAAAGTATCACACCGTTAATTTTTTATTTGAAAATAAAAGATGCGAGCTTTTTTTTTTTTTTTTTTCACTCAACAGTTGACGGCAACCTAAATTCCCAATACTATGAAAACGCTGTATATATTTTATTCCTGGCTAACACCCTGTACTGTTATGATGTACCAAACAGTAACAGTACTGTTATAATGTAATAGATAAATTAAACCTGTTTGTAGTTAGTGTAGCCATAAAAAGAGTTTTAAAAAATTGTTGAAAGAATGTGTTTATAAGAAATATTGAAAGATATATAGTTTTTTAATATCTATAATAATTTTCTTAATATGTATAATTTTAAGTAACTTTTATTGAACAGATATTATACTTTATTAAATAATTTTTATACTGCTACTTTTTGAGTAAATTTGTTTAAAAGATATATACTTATATATATATATATATATATATATACATATATATATATATATATATATATATATATATATATATATATATATATATATATATATATATATATATATATATATTCCAAATTTCTTCGCCTAAAGCAAATATATTATTGCTTATAGTGGTTTTTTTTATTACTTTTGTATTTACTTATTTATTGCAAATCTTGCATTAAATGCGTTTCAAAGTAATAAAAGCATTTTTATGATGAATGATTACATTTTATCCTAATAGTTTTATTACTTATAGATTACATTTTATTCTTATAGTACTTGCTGAGCAAGTACTATTAGGATAAAAAGCCAGACAGACCTTATTATTTTTAAGTTGCTTTATTTATGAGTTCTTAAATGTAAAAAATTTGTTTTTTAAGTTACTTTACTTTTGTTTTTTTGATTAAATACTAATAATATTTTGTCAATAATAAATAACAACTAACTTAAATATGTAACAATGCTCAGTTTAAAAGATTATACCAATTTATTTATAACTTTAGTTTAACCTTTTAATAAATGTCATCTTAACACATTGTTATATATGGTAGAATATAAAAGATTATTACATTATGCTCTATATTATTTGCTTACACTTATTTTAGATTAGTTTAATAAAGAAAACTCAATTTTTTATTACATTAGGCATCATTTTTACACACCTTTGAAGCATGATTATGTCTGATAATTTAAGAAATGAAATTATTAGACTTCGTTAAAATGAAAGAAGGCAGGCTAGGCAAGCTGAGATAAACTGCCGTTGAAATGAAAGAGGTGAGTCCAGGCGAGCTGCAGGCTTGGTCAGGAAGCGGGAGCGATCGCTCTCGAATACTGACCACGGAAATTATATTTAGTTGCGAAAAACTAGCCAGGTTTTTTAGTTATTTTGAGAACATTTAAGTTTATGAACAAAACAATAAATTTTGGTTTTACGGACATACATGGAAACATAAAAAACTTGAATGTTCTTGGTGCGGAAGAATGAAAAGAATATTCGCAAACTCTAAAAACCCGCCAAATTAACGAACAAACTAATTCTATTGTTTCAAAAAATATGCTGACTAAGCAAAATAAAGTTCTAGATTATTCTGTTGAAATGTTTTATAAATTGTATTATCCACGATTTGTTACGTTATGAGATTTCTAGCATGGATTGTTATAAGAATATATTATCAATTCTATGGCTTATTCTCGGAGCCACATCTGCATAGCCATAAATTTTATAAACTATTATTATTTGTTTACATAAATAAATGTTTTAAATTTATATTATTTAAATTGTCAAAATTTTAAAAGTTTATTATAAATTGCATATTTTATTAGTATATACTTATTTAAAGAGTATGTATTTTTTATGTAAATGTAATATTGTGTATCTGTTTTTTATCAATTTAATTTGTAAACAAAGACTTAGAAAAATAATTGCGTTTTCAATAAAGTTATTAATAACCATTAAAGTTAATAAAACTAATTATGTAGCAAACATATAAGAAGTTTCTGGTTACTAAACATTAACTATGCATACAAAGTAACTCGCGGATGAACAAGCACCGCGCCTTAGGTCAAAACAGAACAAAAATATATATAGCAAGTTATTAGATATAAAGAAAAGTTTCTAGATATTGGTTCACTAAATCTAATTATTTTCGCATAAGTTGCCATTCTTAAAAACTCATTATACTTTTTTCTGCTTTAAATACTAATTAAAATTAAAAAGCCCACTCACTAAACATCATCAGCGATATTATGCAGCAGTTTTGCTTCCTCATCATAAAAGTATTTTTAACTTTTTTAGTTGATTTCTATCTAGTAAATTTAATTTCTATAGTAATTCAATGATTTAATTGTTTCATTTGTTTATCTTACTAAAAAGAATTGTTTCAAATATGTTAAATTTCTCAAACTACGCAAAACATAAAATAGGTATTAAACAAATTAACTTTTTTATTTAGAAAATAATTTGGCTTAGATAAAACTAAAACTTGCAAACTTTGATAAATAAAGAGTATTTTTAAACTAACGTTAGATGTTACTTTATATAAAAAACGTTGCTTAATTTTATAAAAAAATTATAAAAGAGCGATGTTTCGAAAATATTTGTTCTAAACATAATTTATTTTCCATTAAGTTTTTTTGACAATATTTTCCCAGTTATATATCTATGATCCTAATGCAGCAGTGTCATTCAAAATGGAGCATTGAACCTGGTAGTGATGGTTGTATACGTGAGTTAATGCAACTTTTGCAAACATTCATTAATCAAGAAAACCCATTTGCTCTTGCATTTAAAAACATGGCAGAAGTAGAGGATGAAGAAATCCGTCGAGCAGCTTTAGAAGGTAGACTAACTTCTGTTGTAAGAATGTCTTTGCTTGAAGGTCATAGACGTTGATACAATCTTCCTTCCCATGTCACTATTGTGTTTGTGGGAGATGATGGTGGTCCATCTGTATCCAGGGAAGTTGTTATATACCCTCGAGGTCAGCCTTTAAAAACAATTTCGTCTATGTCTGCAAATTTAAATCCTATGGTATATCCAATATTTTCCCCAAGAGGTGATGCTGGATGCCACAATCAACTGGAGCACAACCCTGACCGTGCAACCCGTGTTAGAAACCATGTTACTTTGTTTCTTATATATTTATAGGCTTACGGTTAGACAAACTTTTAGTCCTATATTCTATGGTAAGAAACTTTTTCAGCAATACATTGTTGATGCATATGTCAAAGTTGAGGGACACCGCCTTGCTTTTATTACAAATAACCAAAACAAACTTAGAAGTGAATAATACGATGCATTGCATGAACATGTAATTAATTGTGCTAATGATCTTAATGTAAGACCAGGCCGCGTTGTTATACTGTCTTCTTCATACCTTGGTAGTCCAAGAGCACTAAAAGAAAACTTTGAAGATGCGATGGCAGTCATAAAGAAATATGGTAAACTAGATCTATTCATTACTTTTACCTGCAATCCAAAATGGAGAGAAATAGTAGAAAATATAAACCCTGGCCAAACTGCTGATGACAGACCTGTTTTAGTTTGTCAGGTATTTAAAATAACTCTTAAATTTTTTAAATTCTTAGAAGATATTTTCAAGCATGGAGTCTTAGGTAAAGTTGTAAGTCATGTGCAGGTTATTGAGTTTCAAAAGTGTGGTTTGCCACATGTACATATTTTATTACACTTTGTAAATACAGATAAGCTAGAAGCAGCAAAAGATATTGACAATTTGATATCAGCAGAAATTCCAGACCCAGCTGTTGATCCTGAACTTCATGAAATTATAAAATCATGCATGATACATGGACCATGTGGAACTTTAAATTCCGATTCTCCCTGCATAAAAGATGGGAAATGCACCAAAAAATTTCCTAAAGAATTTAATCCCCACACTGCACAGTGGGCCAAAATCATTATTAGCTGGACAAAAGTAATAACTTTTAAAATATTAATCAGATTTTTCCCATAATTGCCAGGTAGAATATATTTCATACTACAAATTTAATGGTACCATTAGATTGTTTATTTAGTTGCTATGGATACCTATATTCCTTAGCAACAGTGTATTTTGCATAGTTACCTAAGATAAGAAACTTTTTTAAAATGTCAAATTTATAAACTAAACTGATATTATTGCTACGATGCTATTCTACGTGTTTAAATGATGACACAAACAAAAATTAGTAATTTTTGGTGTTGCTATGCCGTTTTGGGCTCTTAGAAACTTGCTTAAACAATCTTACCTCTAAGGGTTTATAGACACAGTTAATAAAATTTGAATCAATTGTATCTATGTAGTTCACATGTCCTTAGCAACCAAATAAAAATCAACAAGTGTTAATACAGTTAGAGCTATTGAATACTTTATAAAGTATATGTAAGAGTACAAGCAAATTTGTATATTCAAAAAAACGTTTATTACATAACATGAATTATTTTATTATAAAATAACAAATACTAAAAAGTAAACAACACCTTGAATACCAACTAAAATCAAAACTATGCAATTGCAATTTATAGTTAGTCAAAAATTGGAACCTCTTAAAGTACATTTAGAATGCCAATTAGAAAAGCATTGCTCTTAGAATAATATGACTTTCTCAAATTACTTATCAAAGGGTCAAAAGAACATATTAGTTGCCTTGATAAATCTTCATTTTCTTTTTGACCGCAAACACTTTTTGGAGAATGTTTCACAAAACTTTTTTTAAGTTTACATTTTGTGCTCTTTAGCTTAGGGAGTTTTGAGCTTCTTGTGCCTCTTTACTAAAGAGGCACAAAAAGCTCAAAACTCCCTAAATAATGAAGTGTCAATTAAAAAGCTAAATAACAATGTACACAAAATAACATGTAACATCTTTATCGTACTGACATCAAGTTCAAGAATTAGAGCAAACTTTTCTGCATTCTAAAAAAGTCTTCTAGCAGTGCTTCCTTTATTTGATGACCCAGAGCTACCAGATATTGGCATATCAACGACCAGTCCAACTCGTTGTTGATATATATAATATATATATATATATATATATATATATATATATATATATATAATATATATATACATCAGGCCTTGTGATGAATAAAAACTGCGCGACACATAAGCACGACGTGATTTTTGACGTCATTAAATTCTTTTTATTTGCATTAACTGCACCAATTTACTTGATTACCGCAAAACTACTTTAAATAATTAATGTAGAAATGTTATTATTTAAAAATGTTTTGGAATGTTTCGTTTTTTAAAATGTAAAAACATTTGTTTATTTTCTCGACGTTTGACACGTTTTGTCTATACTAAACGAATAAAAAATATTATAACTAAACATTTAAAAAAGATTATAAAATATGCTAATATTTGTTTGTCAGGTCAGGTTTTCCTGCTACTGGTAACATGTAACCCAGTACAACCTGCTCCATGTCCTGCTGCCTTGTAGGATACGCTTTTTTAGGCAAAGGCTAGGAGAAGTTAACTCCGAATTAAAACACCCCCTGCCTTGGGGCTCTTGGTTGAGTAAAGGCTAGAGATGGTGTCTCGATAAAAATACTCATCTTGGGCAGATGTTACATGCATCCAGCTGTCTTGTAGAAGGCCTCCTAGGCAAAGACTTAAGGGGTAAACAGATTCTATCTGTTGACCAGCCTCGCACCCCTTCCTCATCTATTAGGCTGGCGCAGATGTATTTTTAATACATTGTTTCCAGTTTAGGATGTTGAACGCTGGATCTTTTTGACTCAATGCGTGGGTATTGCTTGTGTCTCTATTTTTATGACTGGGCAACTCATTCTATTATCTCCTAATGAGGGTACAGCTCTAAAACTCAGTTTTATGGTTCTGAGGCCGGCTGGTAGTCAGGTTTCCCGAACTCTGTGGTAGCTCTCAGAGAGGCTGATTCCATCAACAGCCGAAAAATATCAGAGTAACAAAGTGCCATGTTGCGCGTGGATGGTGTCCCTGTTTGTACTTTTGGTGTGCATTGCAGAGGCCACATTTGGAGCCCTTTGTTACGGCTTAGGGTTTATTAATAGTAATGAGGCTATTGCTTAGTTGTTAAATAGTGTACTGAGTACTATCTATACTTGAGTCAAGTTCTTTATAAATTTAAAATGACTACCCAGCCGGCATTATTACGTTGTTTCAACGTTGAAATTCGGTTGAAGCGTTGATTCAACGTTGTTCAACTATGTCACAACGTTAAATTAGCGTTACCGTTTAAACGTTGATTATTTAACGTTATTTCAACGTTAAATCAACGTTACAGTTTAAACGTTGATTATTTAACGTTATTTCAACGTCATTATTTCAATCATTGTTGACAAAATATATATGTTTGACTTATATATATAAGTTCAGTATTTTACTCTATAACTTTAATCGTTGAAATAATGTTTACGATTTTACTTCCATTTCTGCGCGCGTATAAATTTTATATCGTATTTTTTGATATATATCATATATCGTATATATATCGTATATATATCGTATGATATATATCGTATATATATCGTATGATATATATCGACATATATCGTATGATATATATCATATAGAATTTTCAAGAGATCGAAAACATGTTCAGACGATTTTCCTGAAAGAACATTATCGTTTAAAATTCGATATTTTTCGTTTAACTTGGGCTACAATGCTCAAAGACTGATATTATTAAATGTAAATATAATACAGCTTTTTCAAAAAATGATCCATTAAATTATGTTGAATTTAATGCTAAGCGTTGTTTTTTAATAGAGCATCAAGAATTAAAAAAGGAAATTGATAATTTTAAAAAAGAACTTCAGCACGAAATAAAAAAATAAAGATATATTTGAAAAATTAACTTTAACCACATCAGTTATTACTATGAAAACAGACAAACTTGTATATAAACATAATCCAAACAAATCGTGTTACTGCAATTTACTTGTATACAAACATTTATTTTAAAAATAATAGATCTTGCGACTTTTATACTGGCCTTACATCTGTCAATGTGTTTCATCAGTTAGTGCAGTATCACTATTAATCAAAAAAGATAAAGTGATATTAAAAAAACATTTACTTCTGTTTTTTGAAATTTAAAAAAATCCTTAACTACTTGGACCGAAATAAATGTAATGCAGCAAAGATGATTTTTAATGATGCTAATACTTGAATTATTGACAGCTGATTTTGCTGACAGGTTTAATATATATTTAGGATTATTGAATGCAATATTTTCTTCATTGTTGAAAGCTTCTAGCTCACTTTTAAACCACATGGTTTTTGTTCCAAGTAAAGATGTTATAAGACAGGCAATGCAAAACAGATTTTAGAAATTAAATTATTCAGACTAACACTAAATTTCAGATATAACAGAATTTATTATGGAAACACCTTAAAATTTTGACTTACAGAAACTAACAGGGAATGAATACAAACATTACAACAATATAAAAACATTAGTACCCGTAGATCCAAATTCATCAATAATTTCTTTAAAAAATTTCTAAAGCTTACAGAAGCTAAATTTTGGATAAAAAAAATTACATATCGCAACATTTATTTAGATTGTATTACAAAATACTCTTGTATAATGTATGATTAAGGCTTTAATATTAATTTTTTAATACAAATGAAGTGATTTTTATTGAATCCATTTTTATCAGTCACTTTAAAAATATGATGAGTATTTGTATAAAGATAATTAAAATTTCAAACAATAATATTAGCTTTACTTGTTGTTTTTTTTTAGGTGAATCAATTGCAATTGATGGAATATCTTTAAAATGCTGAGGTAATCAAAATAATTTTTAATTATTCAAGAATTTTAAGGATTAAATTATTTAGCAAAAAAATTGTTTGATAATGAGTTCAATTTAAATTAAAAAAAAAATTAATGTTAGTTTTCGCACAATTAATATCAGTTCTCTTATCTATTAAAATTTAGAATATTTTCCAACAATTTTGTGACCTCCATGAATATAAAGGGGAAAGGTGGAAATATGCTTTAAGAGCACTAATTTATACGGTGTAGTGAAAGGTATACCTTTATAAGATATGTAAAACTTTTTTATTCTCATTTTTTATATATTCAAAAATTTCTCCTTGTGTTTTTTTTTTGTTTTTTTTTTCTAATTCTTTTTTATTAACAGCTTCTTCTATTAAATACGATTGAGCGACTGAAACTTTAATTGATGGTATTTTGTCTAACTTCTAAAAATGCTCTTCATTTCGAAAAGGTGGCGGAAAAGAAAAAAATTTAGATTGATTGATATAAATTTATATTTATAAAAATCGATCTAAAATTTCTTTATTGAAATATTTACATATATTTCAATAAAGAAATATTTTCTTTTTGTCTGCTAATATTTTTTTTTTCAGTGTTAATTCAACATTACAAATTAAAACTCAATAATGAAAAAAGCTTAGAATTAAGTTGATGTTTTAAGTAAAATAAGAGAAGCCCAAAAAGTAACTGATGTAATATTTTTATTTTTTGATAAAAAAAAAATTCTAATAATGTTTAAAATTGGTATTAATATTAATGTTTATTAAATGAAGACGAGTAAAAAATAAGTAATGTTTATTAGATGAAGATAAGTAAAAAAATAAGTTACAAGTTATTTTTTGGTCTTGAAAATTGTTTGAATGATAATTTATTATTTATCAAAATATTTTCTTTTTTAATTTTTGTTGTTTTTATATTTTAATTAAAAGTAGATATTATTGTGTCATATATTATAAGATACCTTATATTATACTATTATATTTTATATTAATAATGAGTATTTTTGTTTTTTTGTATTTCTAGTTCTTTTCAATATTCCATAATTATCTTATGTAGATGTTTATATTTTAGCAAACTAGTATTCTTTCATTATTTGTCTTTGTTATTGAACCTTAAGTTATTTGAACATAATATATTCAGAACTCTGCTGAATAATAGAGTAATAAATAAATTAATAAAAATGAGTTTAAAATATAACAAATTTATAAAATAAAGAAAATCTTATCTTTGCTTATAATGTCTACTAATATTATTGTTTAGCAAGTATCATGGTTATAAAATGTTCAAATTTAGCTAGTTTAATTAGGCCGGTTAGTACACTTATATTATGGTTTCTTTATTTTATATTAGTTCATGTAATTTTTTCAAAATCTAATATGCGGAAAGGAGCTGTTTGGAATGAAGATTTACAAGAAGAAGTAATTCCATCTTATTGGATTAGTGATAAAACTATTTGTCGGCTTCCAGGTACCAAAGCATTGACTGCACTAAAATGCAGAGAAGAATTGGCTTAAGTTTATACAAATAAAAACTAAATTCTCTTCAGGTATTACATCTATATATTACAATTATTATTTTTTAAATAATGTGGTAAGAAGAGTTTTTTTGTTAATACAAAATATATAACTATTTGTATAACTATTTCAATTCTAAAAGAAAGCAAACAGTATTGTAAAAATTTTAAGTTCACAACTACAAAAGAAAAATGTGATAATGAGAATGTTGACAAGTGGATGCAAATTTGCACACAAGTGGAAACTTGGATGCAAATTTTCCACTTGTGTGGTTTGGATGGTTCTCCACAATATAATATATCTCCACAAGCATAATATTAGATTTACTTCATGTTTTTTTACAGATAAATCAATTACAGTTAATTGGTGGAGTTACCTCATTTATAATCAGGGTGTCTGCAGCTCCTCTAAAATCCTCTAAAGTCCTCTTTTTTTAAAACCACTTCTAAAATCCTCTATTATCCTCTAAAGAGGTAAAAATTTGATCAAAGCTCCTCATTAATTCTTCCTTTTTTAATTTTTGATGGATGTATAATGTTCAAAATACCCATTCTCGGTCTGCAAAACTGGTTAACGCCTTAAAGTGCATGGAATTGTAAAAAATTGCTTTAGAAAATGCATGCTATTTAACATAGCAAATGACATTATTTGATCCCTTTCCAAGCCCCATAAGTGTATAAACATGGACGTTAAACCATTAATAAATGGCCACATAAAATTTCTTATAAAAATTTTATGTGGCCACCCCGAAAATTATTTTTTAATGCTAGAAATGTTTTATATTTTGATTATTAATTTATTTTTAATATATTAAAAAGGTTGTTTTATTTAAATTAAATATTTGAAAAAGTTATTAATAACCAACTAACAGTTATATTATTTTTTAAAAACTCAGAGTATTTTCGAAAAGTTATATGGCCTCCATTGATATGACGGGCAAAGGTGGAAAAATATGTTTTAAGAACACTAATCTATATGGCGTTGAAAAAGATATACCTTCATAAGTTGTAACACTTTTCCATTCATTATTTATTTTTTAAATCTTCCCTTTTTTTTTTATATATATTTTTTTATTTACAGCTTCTTATATTGTACTCAATGGACCAAAAGAACCCTCGGTTAATGGAACATTGTTTGACTTTCAAATTACGCTTTATTTCAAAAAGATGGTGGACAAGCGAAGAAATTTGGGTAGATTTCATTCAATTACATGTAAATATATGTAATATTTGAATATGTATTTTTGAATAAAACAAGTTTTATCTCTTTCTTTAATCATACCTAGCTATTTTAACTAAACTAAACTGAAAAAGTTCTAAATAGTCTAAGTATAGACTATGAATAGATTTAATATCCATAATATACCTTGATAATATACAGCAACACTAATGTACATGTATAGTACGTTTTGATGGTGATCATATTTTGACGCACATAGCACGTTTACATTCATATATACATTTTGACATACATAGCACGTTTTGATGGTGAAAAAGTATTTTACAGTCGTTTAACGTTGATAAATCAACATTAAAAAAACTATCATTTTAAACGTTGTATCAACGTAAATTCAACGTTGTTGTAACGTTTTTTCGCGTCAAGTTAACTTTGATATAACGTTTGAATCTAACGTTGATTTAACGTTGATAAATCAAAATTGAAAAAAACTTTCATTCTAAACGTTAAATTAACGTAAATTCAACGTTATTGTAACGTTTTTTTGCGTCGAATCAACGTTGATATAACGTTTGAACCTAACGTTGATTTAACGTTGATAAATCAACGTTGAAAAAAACTTTCATTCTAAACGTTAAACCAACGTTAATTCAACGTTAGGTTTCAACGATATTTCAACGTTATTTCAACGTTATTTGCCGGCTGGGTAAAGTACTTAAAACTAAAAAACACAAAAAACCATCGTCATCACCAAGTTCTCTAAACCTATCATTTACTAATATTCGTGGTCTTCGAAGTAACTTTTCTTCTGTTGAGTCTTATCTCTTGCAAAGTTCACCAGACCTACTTGCTCTTTGTGAGACTAATTTGAGTTCGGCTGTCCCATCTTGTGATCTTAGTGTTGATGGTTATCTTCCTTTAATTCGTAAGGACTCCAATAATCACATGCTTGGCCTGGGCATCTACATTCGTAAGAACTCACCCATTTGTCGTGAAACTAGGTTTGAATCTACAGACTATTCATTTATGTGCTTTCGTTTGGCACGGCTTCACTCTATCGCTTTTCTCTTTGTTCTGTGTCGCTCTCCTTCATCCCAAGATTGCACTATTCTTGATGTTATTTCTGGTCGGATTGACCGAGCCCTCTCTCTTTATCCATTGGCCAATGTCGTCGTTGTTGGTGACTTTAATGCCCATCGCACCGATTGGCTTGGCTCTGGTGTCAGTGACTCTGCTGGCGTTAGGGCCCTCAGCTTTTGCCTTTCTCAATCTCTGACTCAAATAGTCGGCTTTCCGGCTCGTTTTCCAGACAGCCCTAATCGTTTGCCTTCTCTACTCGACTTATGTCTTGTTTTGGATCCTAGTCAGTGCTCAGTTTCTCCGCATTCACCCTTAGGTGCTTCTGATCACGGTTTGGCCTCTCTAAAACTATTATCAAATTCTTCTACTTCATCAGAATCCCCCTATCGTCGTGCCACATACAACTGCCTTGAGGCTGACTGGGACTCTTTCCGTAATTTTCTTCGTGATGGCCCTTGGGTAGAAGTCTTTCGTCTTCCTGCTGACAAATGTGCTTCTTGCATGGCTTCGTTGATTCAGGCTGGCATGGAATCTTTTATTCCCTCTCGACAATTCCAGGTCAAGCCTCACTCTTCTCCTTGGTTTTCCTCACATTGCGCTGCAGCAATTTCTAATCGAAACCGTTACTTCCATATCTATCAGCAAAACAATTCTCCAGAAAACAGACATCTGTTCACTATCGCCAGAAACCATTGTAAAAAGGTTTTGTCTGACGCCAAAGCTCGCTATTCCCAGGTCATTAAATCTCGTATCTCATCACAAAAATTAGGCTCTCGAGACTTCTGGAGAATCTTTAACAGTATCAATAATAAGGGCAAATCTGTTATTCCTTCTCTCTTGTATGGTTCAGACCTTGTCACCTCACCTAAAGACAAAGCTGAATTGTTTGCTAAGAACTTTTCATCAATATCATCTCTTGATTCCACTAGTTGCATTTTACCTGACATAGCCGTCAAACAGGTTGATCCCTTGCTTGACATTCGCATCACTTCAGCTTCTGTATCTAAAGTAATTTCCTGCTTAGACTCTTCAACAGCTTGTGGTCCTGACAACATTTCTGTTGTAGTCTTGCAGAGGTGTTCTCCGGAGCTTTCATCCATACTTTCTAAACTATTTAACAAGTGCTTATCAGAGTCTTGTTTTCCATCATGCTGGAAAGCAGCATCTGTTATCCCTATTTTCAAAAATTCCGGAGAGCGATCTGATTCATCTAACTACCGTCCCATTAGTCTTCTTCCTGTCATAAGCAAGGTTTTTGAATCTTTAATCAACAAACACTTAATCTCTCATCTTGAATCAAATAACTTACTTTCTGATCATCAATATGGATTTCGGTCTTCTCGTTCTACAGCTGATGTGCTAACAGTAATAACCGATAGGTTTTACCGTGCATTAGATAGAGGTGGAGAGGTTAAGGCTATCGCACTTGACATTTCTAAATCTTTTGATAAAGTTTGGCATGCTGGTCTTCTCCATAAGCTTTCTTCTTATGGTGTAGCTGGTAACGTCTTTAAGATTATTGAGTCCTTTCTTTCCAATCGTAGTATAAAAGTTGTCCTCGATGGACAACACTCTTCTTCACATCCTGTAACTTCAGGGGTTCCTCAAGGTTCAATCCTTGGCCCTATACTCTTTTTAATTTACATTAACGATCTTCCAGATATTCTCACATCTAAGGTGGCATTATTCGCTGACGACACTACCATTTACTCTTGTCATAATAAGAAGCCTACACTCTCTGATTGCTTGGAGGGGGTATCTGAGCTTGAAAAGGATCTCACTTCTGCTACAGCTTGGGGGTCACAGTGGCTGGTGAACTTTAATTCAGATAAGACTCAATTTTATTCGGCCAATCGTTATCGTAATAATTTGGATCTTCCTATATTTATGAATGGTGATGTACTAGATGAGTCATCTACCATTCATCTTCTAGGATTAACTCTTACTTCTGATCTTTCTTTTAAACCGTATATCAAATCCATTGCAAAATTAGCATCTGCTAAGGTTGCATCTCTTTATCGAGCTCGACACTTTCTTACTCCAGATTCTATTCTCTATCTCTATAAATCTCAAATCCGTCCCTGTATGGAATACTGTTGCCACATCTGGGGCGGATCTTCTAATGATGCTCTTTCTCTTTTAGACAAGGTGCAAAAACGAATTGTAAACATAGTTGGACCTGCTCTGGCAGCCAATCTCCAACCTTTGTCACATCGTCGTAATGTTGCTTCTCTTTCTCTTTTCTACAAATACTATAATGGGCACTGCTCTAAAGAGCTAGCGTCCCTTGTGCCATCTACTAAAATTCATTCTCGTGTTACTCGCCATTCAATTAAGTCTCATCCTTTTTCTGTAACTGTTCCTAAGTGCTTCAAAAACTCTTATTCTTCTAGTTTTTTTCCTCGAACATCAGTTCTTTGGAATTCGCTTCCTTCATCTTGCTTTCCTGATTCATATAATTTGCAATCTTTTAAGTCATCAGTCAATCGTTATCTTGCTCTACAGATTTAGTCTTTTCTCTTCCAGTAACTTCCAACTCTTATAGTGGTTGCTTGCAGCCTTGTTGGAAGTGAAGATGTTAAAAAAAAAAAAAAATTTGATTTTTTTTTTCTCAAATATGTAATTTAAAGTTTTTCAAATAATTATTATTTTTTTTTTAAAAGTCAGCGAGTAATAAACTGGAAACTTTAATATTGCACGACTAAAAACTGTGCAATAGCTAATATTTTTACCAGCAATTTTATATAATATTTTTTTATTTATTTATTTTTATTTATTTTCATAAAGCGGTTAATAAGCACAATCACTCGTATTACCAAAAAACTTTATTGAACGTTTTGAATATTTTTTAATGTTTACGAGGAATTTTATTTCTAGTAAAATAAAATAAAATGTTAGAATTGAGCACGCTTCTTGAGTTTCAGTAACTTTTAACAAAAAAGCGATTGTTATTATTTAAGTAATTTTTTTTGAGTTATTTTTTACAAAAATTTTAATAACTGTACTTTTTTATTGAATCAATTTAATATTATTTCTTTTATTTTTTTTTTACTTGTGCTTACCAATTTTTAAAATGCTTCCTCGAAATTACTCCTAAATACTTTAAACACGTCTAACAGTTAATAAATATTTTAAAATCTATGGAATAATTTTAAAACTTAACAAATACCCGTAAAATAATTATTTAAGTTTAAATAAAATCTAAAACTAAAAGAAAGTATTTTTGTTCAATTTTATCGACAACTTTGCTATTGCTGAAAAATTTTATTAGAATGTTAGCTTAAAAAGATTTAAACTTTTTTTTTAATCTGAATATTTTCTATTTGTAAATAATAAGCATATTTAATTTTTTTGTAATTCAAACTTTTATATCAATTGCGTGTGGTTTTTAAAATACTTTATTAAATATTAAAATAATCGTAAATTCATTAAAATTCCGCTCAAAAATATCTTTAAATATACTCCAACAAAAATTTTTTTGCTCGACGCAAATAGCCCTAGAGCTACACGCAAAATCGCTCTTGGACGACATAATTCACATCGCCCGACGCTTTATCGCAAGGCCTGATATATATATATATATATATATATATATATATATATATATATATATATATATATATATATATATATATATATATATATATATATATATTAAACTAAAAATTAAAATGACTTTATATATATATAATATATATAATATATATATATATATATATATATACATATATATACATATTTATATATATATATATATATATATATATATATATATATATATATATATATATATATTAAACTAAAAATTAAAATGACTTTATATATATATAATATATATAATATATATATATATATGCATATATATATATATATATATATATATATATATATATATATATATATATATATATGTATATATATATATAAATATATATATATATATATATATATATATATATATATATATATAAATATACATATATATATATATATATATATATATATATATATATATATATATATATATATATATATATATATATATATATATATATATATATATATATATATATATATATATATATATTACTTGTTATTTTAAAACATTAAAAAAAAACTTGAAGAAAAAACATCTTTTATTTCACAGCGAGTATCAAAAAAAGTAGCAGATACTAGCAGCTAGATAAATAATTTTATGAAAGCATATATGTAGAGCCTTCAAAATATGTATAAGAGTATGTATAAGGGCAAAATACAGCACAAATTTTTCCTTGTTGTCCTTTCAAAAAAAGAAGAGTAAAAATAGGACATTTGCTACCAAAACTTATATTCAAAACTAGTTTAATGCTTTTTTTGAATATTTTTTTTTTATATAAATTTTATATAATAACAATTATTTGATCAGTTAATAAAAATATTTAATTATTATATCAAAACTTTATTCTACACTTTTGCTCTGTAAAAAACTACATTTTTTCTCTTTATCGCTATTTTTTTTGTGGAAAAACTTTACTGAATATGATTTTTTTTCCGCTAATATATTCCTTTAATATCTAATTTAAATACTTTTGAGGTCCCCAATATATCTAATTCAAAGTTTTATACAAAAAACATAAGCTTTCAAACATTGATTTTTATAGTTTTGTCCATCTATTGGCCCACTGTGCACTGTTGCAATTTTTATTGGTTATCCACGCTATAGACGTGTTGATAACTGAAGAATTGTCAGTATAAAAGGCAATCAAGTTGATAACCGTTTGGTTGTACCTTATAACCCATGGCTTTCTAAAAAATATCAAGCGCACATAAATGTTGAAGCCTGCAAATACTTCCGTTTGTAAAGAGAGGGCTACCAGCAGATATTGTTAAAGCCTGTATAAAATGTTCTCAACATTGGCAATATGTTTAGTGATTTTCATTAACAGAAAATATGAGGGTTCGGGCCATACAAGAGGAATTCTCTCAATGAATTCTCTTTTAAAACTTGGTAGTGGAACATTACTGTTAAAAGCAGATGGTTCCTTTCGCGGGTGCAATGAAATTCCTGTGCTTGCTTGCAGCAAATGAATCTATAGTAGACAAGATTTTTGGAGTTGCAGAAGAAGATGATTATGCAAAACATGCCATTTTGACACCCACTAATGTAGATTCATTAGCAATAAATGAAGAAGTTTGGATCGTTTACCAGGCAATGTAAAAGTTTATTTAAGTGCAGATACTATTGAAAAGATGATCTTAACAAAATCAACAATTTTCCTGTTGAGTTTTTAAACAGTCTTACTCCATCGCGAATGCCTGTTCATTGCCTAAAACTAAAAATTGGTGCTGTTATAATGTTTCTTCAAAATTTAGATCTTAAAGCTGGACTTTGCAATGGTACCCGATTGATGGTGCGTGCTCTACAAAATAATTACATTGATGGGCAAGTTCGAACAGGTGTTTCAGTTGGCAAGAGGGTAATTGTTCCTCGAGTTCAGTTAACACAATCTGATTCAAATTTACCTTTTACTCTTAAATGTCGTCGATTTCCTGTAAGATTATAATATGTTATTTCCTATATGTTAATATATATGTGTTATATAAAGTAAAAGATTTATGTTTTTTAAATGTATATGTATGTTTTTATAAGTGTGTACAGTTAGTAGTTTAAATATGTTCAACAAACTCAGGATAACTCAACCCTCAACAATATAAACTAATTTTGAAATTCCACTTTAGCTTTTTTTTTACTCCCAATAACTCTAATTTTCTTTAAACTAAACTAATTTCTTGTCCTTTAAAGGTGTGGCTTATCTAGAGTTTACTTTAACATGTTCTGTTATTTAATTAATTGTTGTAATGTTTTATACTAAAAGACTTAGCTCATATTCATGTTGATCTGTCAGGGTTATGGAAAAATAAAAAGTAAGTTTCTTATCCACTTATTCGCATTTTTGAGTTTTCAAATAAATTAATTGATTGCATGACACGTTAATTTGTAATTAATATTTATATGTTGAAAATAATTTTGTTCCATTTTTAGGTCGAGTTCCTTTTCTTATGGCGGACTTGATTATGGCTTACCTAAAGCCTAATAATAATGAAACAATGTTTCAATTTAAATTATTTTTAGTATTTTTGTTACTTTTTGGGTAAAAATATATGAAATCATTCAAAAAAAATAATTTTCGACACCCTTACGTCTCAGAAATTGTTTATTTTTACACCACTTGCAGTCCATATCAAAAAAATAATAACTGCAAAAATTTTAGTTGAAAATACCAATGGGTTCGAGAGATATCGTCAGTTGAAATAATGCTGACTCAGCATTTTAGTGAAGCGACTACAAAGCAACTTTGACATACAGTATTTTCATAATGGCTTGGGGAAATTTCCTAAAATTTGGTACTCTAATAGATTTTAACTTGAGGAAGCCAAAAATAGCACTCTTAAGACTCGATTATTTCAAAAAATGCCTCATTTATCCAATTTTGTTCAAAATTGTTGACTTGTAAGTTAGTGATTTTTGGAGGTAAAATAAAGACTGTGGCCCAAAATCTCGAGTAAAAATTTTAATTGTATATCATTATTTCATCTTAGGTCTACTGAAAAAAATTAGATTCATCAATTGTCTCTCTAATACATGATCAAAATTTGCATTTAAAAGTGTCTTTTTAGAAAAATTTATTTTTTGTAACAAAAGCAATTAAAATATTTTTTTAAACATTTATTTGAATAAAACACCAAATAGTGTTATTTATTGACTAGTTTAAATTTAAATAAACATTTATAGTCATGGGCCAAGGGAGATGCCCTTCCTACCCACGGGAGGCCCCTCCGCCCCCTCCCCAATCTCCCTAGATTTTTTTTTTTTTTTACATAAATGAATAAATAATAGTTGATTGTTAAAATACATTTTAAAAACATATTTTTTCAGTTTAAGTTTGAGAAACGATTTATTTGCGTTACTTCAAATCGATAAATACTTACCTCTTATTATAAGATCAAAGATCTTTTTACGATTTTAAGTCATAAATTTCAAAAACAAATGTTTTAAAATGTTTTTAAAACATATTGACAATAAATATCTTTATGTAGTTTTAGACTAATATAGTCATTGACATAATAAGATGGGAGTGATTTGTGATTTATTTAAACCCCCACCCCTCCTTCCCAGCCTACAATCCAAGGATTTGAAAAAAATAAAAGACATTTAAAATGCAAATTAGGTAAATAAAATAAAAACAAAATTATTTTAAGCATAATTAATTTTTTTTTGTAACCAACAGTTTTTATTCTCCAAATCTAAATCAGTTATGTTGTATGTATGACCTGATATTGTTGTGGGTGTAGAAATTAGGCATATAACTTCAGAATTGAGCACCCAACACTCATCAGTTCTTATTGGCCAAAAGAAGTTTTTACCTGGTCCATGTGAATGCATGAATCTGACTTTTATATCAAGCTCACTTACATCTTCAGCAATCCCTACCCACCAAAATCCATCATAAAAACATGCAATATAATCCATTTTTTTAATATTTAATGAAATATCTACATAATGTTTGCTTTTTGGAATGATATCAAATTTTTCAGTGCATGCATCAATACTTATTTTTTTATAACTTATAGTGTTTGGAGCAATTGGAATAAAATGATGATACATCCTTGTGCCAGGAACTGTTCTTCCACCTAAATATCTTTTTTCTAATTGTGCTCGTGTTTGATCAATTTCTTCTTTTGAAAATAACTTAAAATAAATTCCATTTATCTTGGCTTTACAAAAGGAGTACATTAAATTAACATCTAAAACCTGCCCAGTAGTTATTTGTTTTAGACGTTCTTGGCATACTACTCTTTTAACAGTCCCACCAATACCATCACAGGGGGATTTACCATGACTGGTAGCAAAAAATACCCATTCAGCATTTAAATCAAAGTCTTTACTGTGATGACAAAGATTGATAAAATTTTTAAAATTTTTAAATTGTGCTGCACAACCATCAGAAAAGTATTTCACACTTGATACATCAGGTAGATTTTCTTTGATATATCTAGTTATATCTTCCTGAGTCTTGTAAATAAATCCTGTGTCATGATCAACATTTTCTGAAAGGTAAAAAAAGATTTATGTTTGAGAAGTTTGTTCTCTATAAAATAAAGTACAACTGTATAAAGTGAGCATTGACTTTTTCTCCAGTGATAACTTTGAACCTCATCCTGAACAACATATTGATAGTTTTCAGCAAAATCTCCTAAAATTAAGCATTCGTTTTGGTTATGATTTTCTTTACAGTTTTTTAAGTATCTACTTTGTGTTTTTGCAATATATGAATGAGTGGTAAGGTTGTCAATACTGTCACATAATAAATCAATAAATTCATCTAGTGGCAATGACTGTGAAAGTAGTGTTGTACGATCTGTACTCTGCCATTGCTTAAATACTACATCTTCTTCATGCTCATGGTCCATAAACTCCAGCACTAAAAAACTTTTTAACGCTTCAATACCAGGACATTGGTTACATCGATGCAACATACATTCTGCATTTTCAAGAGAGCAAACAATCAATGCCATGAAATCTTTATAACTTTTATTCCACCTAATGGCATCAATGAGAAGTTTTGTATTTTGGTGATGTATGCAAACACATACATTGTGGGTACCTGACGCATTAGTTGTAATACACCATTTAGGTTTAAGAGTACAAAACTTTGACAAACTGACTTTGACGTTAGGGTAGTCTTTTTTAAATGCAACATGTAATTCATTAAGATTGAGTAGCAATAATCTTTTTTGAACATGTTGGTTTTTCTTAATACTTGCATAATCTTTTTTTCCTGGCATCATTCTTGAAAATTCATCACTTTGATAAAAGTTAATCACTAAATTAACTGTTTCTGTTGAAAGTGGGTTTCCAGTTTTTTTCCTGGGTAATGATAGAATTCCATTCTCATTTTTAACTTTTCTTGCTGTTCGAACAAGATACTCAGACACTTCAAAGTAGCTTGATATCTTTTTACGTGTCCATGATTTTGGTGCGAGTGTTAACATTTGCACCTTATGGCGATAAGAGTCAGTCTCTGAAATTTTATTTTTTATTTCATACATTAAAATGTCTAGATCATGGTCATTGTTAATGTTGTTGTTTAAAATGGGGCTTTTTATTTCTGTTGTTAAAAAAGTTTCTTTAATATTATATGCTAATGAGACCATTTTTGCAACTCTGTCAATAGTGTTCTCAAACTTTTTGTTTTGCTACAGGCAATTTGCTGTGTTTTGAAAGACTTTTTAGTTTGACCGGTGAGATTCCAAGCAATTCTATAGTGGTATCTAAGTTAATTTTTTTCTCACTTTTTGATTTCCATTCCTCCTGTGAATTTAAATCTTCATCAGTTTCTATTGCTTTTTTGTAACATTTACTGCAGAATTTCCAACCTGGGGTTACATAAACATTATTTTTTTGCAAATAGTTTGCCATGTCTATGGAAATCTTTATATTACCTAAAAAACAAATTTAGTTTTACGTTGTTAAAATAACTGAAATTATTAAACTTTTTATAAATAATAAATTGTTTTCTTTTAATTTCCATATCAATTCTGTTGTAAATAAGGTAAGATTACCTTTTATAGCAATTTTTTTACTTTCCTTGTGTGTTCCAAAAGGATTGCAACACTTTGTAATTTTTCTCTCAAAATAATTTCCATAGAATTGCTCATGATAACAACATATAATTCTTATTGAACTATATTTTTCCTTTAAATTTGCTCGCCATATTATTTCTTCTTGTTTTTCACAAGGAAGATCTTTAAAGTGAACAAAACCTTGTTTTCTTGAAAATCCAGTTTTGTGGCAATCAATGTTAAGAATTTTTCCAATGTCACATTTCTCCATATTAATTATTTTTATTATTTATTACCAAACAAAATAATATAAAAACTATAAAATTAAAAGTAATTCTTTAAGAAAATACAAACAAGTAAATACCTTTAAAAAAAACAAAACAAAACTTATGTTTGTTTTTTATATAAAAGGAGGTATTAAGTCACCAATTTGAAATAATGAATTTTTTTTTTTCAAAATTAAAATTAAATTGTATGTTTTTGCATTATTTATTCATTTTATGCAAAAAAAAAAAAAAAAAAAAAAAAAAAAATCTAGGGAGATTGGGGGAGAGGACGTAGGGGCCTCCCATGGGAGTGGAGGGTATCTCCCTTGGCCCATGACTATAAATGTCCTAAACTATTCAATAAATGACACTATTTGATGTTTTATTCAAATAAATGTTTTAAAAAAATATTTCAATTGCTTTTGTTACAAAAATTAAATTTTTCTAAAAAGACACCATTTTTAAATGCAAATTTTGATCACGTATTAGAGAGACAATTGATAAATCTAATTTTTTTCAGTAGACCTTAGATGAAATAATGATATACAATTAAAATTTTTACCCGGGATTTTGGGCCACAGTCTTTATTTTACCTCCAAAAATCACTAACTTACAAGTCAACAATTTTGAACAAAATTGGATAAATGAGGCATTTCTTGAGATAATCGAGTCTTAAGAGTGCTATTTTTGGATTCCTCAAGTTAAAATCTATTAGAGTACCAAATTTTAGGAAATTTCCCCAAGCCATTATGAAGATACTATATGTCAAAGTTGCTTTGTAGTCGCTTCAGAAAATCACTAAAATGCTGAGTCTATGGAACCCATTGGTATTTTTAACTAAAATTTTCGCACTTATTTTTTTTTTGATATGGACTGCAAGTGGTGTAAAAATAAACAAATTCTGAGACGTAAGGGTGTCATGGTCTGGATGATTTCATATATTTTTACCCTTTTGTTAAATATAATTTTTTTTTTGTAATTTTTTTTAAAGTTCATATTTTCATTTTATCTCAAGAAAAATGTTTTTTGTTTCTTAAGTAAATATATTTTTTTATTTTTGGATTTATTGTTTCAAATGGATATATTGATCATTTTTGCATTGTTTTTTTTATTTTTGTTGTTTTTTATTATATATATGAATAGAAACCATTTATACTTAAAATCGTATTTTGTACTCGAAGTTTCCATTTGCATTAAGTATCGATTAGCACAAACAACATGTTTTAATAACTTTGGATGTAAAAACAGCTTAATTGAATGAATTTGTTAACAGTTTTGTTTTTTACAGCAACGTTTTTATAAAAAGTATCAAACGGATAAAGCTAACTTATTTAAAATAACAAGTCTCTTAGACCCGTTTTCTTTTTTTTGTAAAAAATTTGTTTTTTAAATAAAACTTGACGAGAGGGTAATCTTGATTATAGCTTAAGTTTTCAAAAACACCTCAAGAATTGTTACGCAAATGTTTTAAACGTCTTTTTTATGTCCGCGTCTACTGGGAAGGCTTTAATATAATATATCAAACAGATAAAGCTAACTTATTTGAAATCATAGGTCTCTTGGATCCATTTTTAATGTCCAAATTTGCTTTTTAAATAAATCCTTATGAGAGAATTAAAATATTATCATAGCCTAAGTTTCACACAACTGTATTAAATGCTAAAGATACTTTTATTATGTAGAAAATATCAAAGTAAATAAGTAAAAATGTAATAAGAACTTTAAATTGATTTATTTTTTGCCGTTTACGAAATAAATTAAATCATAAAGACTAAGGAACAAGTTTACAAAATGTCGGGTGTGGATTAGACTTGGCACGACCCATATCGTACGGGTCATACCAGCTAGTACAAAAATAATATCTTATGTTAAATGTCTTAATCGCTTATGTTTAATATTCACGCAAAAAAACGTTGTGTTAATCATTTCCATTTCTACAAATGTTTTGTCAGGTTTATTATTGTTATTAAAACTAAACTTTATAAAACTCAAGTGCTGTAATATAAATGTAATACTATTAACCTCACTCAAGTTAACAATCAGAGCACTTACCAACACACGTAGCATTATCTTGAGACAACATCCATCCTTTGTTACAAGAACAAAAATAACTACCATTTGTGTTATTACATACTCCGCTGATTAAAGAACAAGGAGGATTGCTACTTGCACATTCATTTACATCTTAAAAAAGTGTATAATTAATAATCAATGTGTAATATCAATGTATATAAATTAATATATATATAAAAATACTAAAAAGCTACCGACGCAGCTAGCATTATCTTGACCCAATGTCCATCCTACTTTACATGAGCAAAAAAAACCGCCATTTGTATTCATACATACTCCGTTGCTCCATGAACATGGAGGATTGATTTGAGTACATTCATTGATATTTAAACAAATTTATAAACATTTATAATTTAAATATCAGAAGAAAAACTAGTACGGAGGATGAACACCGCATTCATAGTTATCTATAAAAACACACACACTTGTATATATACAAATTTATGTACATATATATATATATATATATATATATATATATATATATATATATATATATATATATATATATATAATATATATATATATATATATTTATATATATATACATATTTACATATATATATACAAACATACATATTAAATTAATATATATATATATATATATATATATATATATATATATTTATATATATATACATACACACATATTAAATAAGAAACTATTACAGTTACAACAAGAAACTACTGCTTTTCTAGAACTTTTAGCTCTGATGTCAAATATTGTTTAAGAACCAAATCTTTTATTTTAATTTATTTTATTTTTTATTTTAATTTATTTTAATTAATAATTAATTCATTATTTTTCACTAGATTTTTGATTATAATTTAAATGGATAATAAGTGCTTCTTGCAAGTGTAACTGTGTATTTGATGTTGATGATAATGAAATAGCTTTGTATAGCTTTGTTGAATGGTTTTATGTAACACTAATATACTTTTCAAAAAATATAACAAAGATTCCAAAAAAGTATAAAAAAAATTTGTTTTTAAAAATGAATATTGAGCAATAGTCAGCATTTACAATATTAGTAAAACAAGCTGATTTTTATACCAATTAATTACCTGGTAACAGTTAAAGATGGTGACAGTTCACCATCTTTGTATTTCTTAATGGCACATGTATATACATGCATTTTAAATAAATTCTTAATTAAAATAAGTACCGAGTTAATTGTGATACAACAAGGAGAACTCAAAATGAATTTTTTTTTAAATGTGGTTATCACATGAAATGCAAGTATAAAAAACAATTGTTTGGTTTATTAAAACTACACATTTGATTTTAGTCAAAAACCAAAAAAAACGCCTCAATTCTACTTCCACACATTATATAACTAATAACTAAAACAATTAATAAATATAAAATAATCGTATAAAAATTAGTTTAAGAAAAAGTATTATTTTAATTCTTGAAATATAGGTCCTCTATTGAGTTAATTTTTGTCAATCATTTTAAAGTCTACAGACTTGACAACTTGTAGTCAATACACAAACTTTATTGTATAACAAAATACAAATACTTTCCATCCAGATGAAACATGAAATAAACTCTTTTGTTGATTAATCTCAGTTTTAATTTAAAATATCATTATAAACAACACTCTAAATAAAATATCAGTATAGACAACACTCATAACAAAATATCAGTATAAACACCACTTCAAACAAACTGTCAGTATAAACACCACTCTAAACAAAATATCATTATAAACACCACTCCAAAGAAAATATTAGTATAAACACCACTCTAAACAAATGAACTCTAGGAAAGAGAAATTTTGTTTATTAAATTTATTAAAATGGTATTATTTAGCTGTCGGCTTTATTCTGAATCAGATTCTTTACCCCAGTTTTCTGGCCAAGAAATAAAGGATGACACAAATATTATTAATTTGGACAACAAATTGGCCTTCTTTCATGGGAAATTTGTTTTTTTTAATAGATAATCTTAAAGATTGTAATGACATTTATAAAAGATATTATAAAAAAGTATTTGTAGATAAAAAATTCACTGCAATTGAAATTTTAAATGCAACAAGTTCTGTATTGGAAATGTCAAAAATGTTTTGGAAATGGGAAACGTTTTTATAAGAAAACTCGATATCAAAGCTCAAAATATTATAACTGACAAATCAGATTCATCAGCATTGATAAGGCATGACCCAGGTTTACGTCCACATACAATTACGGACAAATAAAAATTGTATTTACTCCACTTAGGGCCACACCAACCAAAACTTGCTAGTTTCCCAAGTGATGGTAAAAATAGATTTAATCCCCAGTAGTACAAAGAGTTTGAACATTTAGAAAATAGTACCGAGAAAGATGCCACATTTTGTTATGTTTGCTGTCTTTTACCCAAAAGTGTTGGAAAAAAGGGAGAAACTGAAGATGCTTGGATAAATGTTAGGGTAAGATCTTGGTCCAAGATAAAAAGCTATGGGAAAGACAAACTTGGGAAGCTTCAGGCGCACTTTACCTCCTAAGCACTCAAAGTTGCATTAAGTGGAGAGGTTAAGACCATCGCTCTTGACATTTCTAAAGTGTTTGATAAAGTTCAGCATGCTGCTCTTCTACATAAGCTTTTTTCTTACGGTGTATCTGGAAACATCTTTAAGATTATTGAATCCTTCCTTTCCAATCGTAGTATAAAAGTTGTCCTTGATGGACAGCACTCTTCTTCTTATTCTGTAACCTCAGGGGTTCCTCAAGGTTTAATTCTTGGCCATATACATTAGTCTTTTCTCTTCCAGTAACTTCCAACTAAATAAATTTCAATAAATGTATGTATATATATATACATATATATATATATATATATATATATATATATATACATATATATATATATATATATATATATATATATATATATATATATATATATATATATATATATATATATATATATATATTTATATATATTTATATATTTATATATATATATATTTATATATATATATATATTTATATATATATATATATATTTATATAAATATATATATATATAATAATATATATTTTTAACTTATTTATCTAAATTCATAAAAAAACATAAGAAATGCATTTTTTTCATTTTTTCTTAAAAAACGCAATTTTTTATGTAATAAAACCAAAAATAACAATTTTGTTTCAAAATGAATATTATTTTTAAAATTTTTATATAATTTTGCTTCATTTGAGTACCAGGTTGACATATTTTTGAAAAACTTTTTTTTGAAAATATTAGGGACCCATTAAATATTCGAGGGTCTTGAGGGACCCCTTAAAATATTTTTTATTCAAAAAAAATTTAAACCTAGTGTTTTTGCATTAGATAGAACACATTTAGGGGGTGAGAGCAGATTATTTTCAAAAATGTTATTTTTTGGGACACCCTAATATATATATATATATATATATATATATATATGTATGTATATATATATATATATATATATATATATATATATATATATATATATATATATATATATATATATTATATATATATATATATATATATATATATATATATATATATATATATATATATAAATATATATATATATAGTATATATATATATATATATATATATATATATATATATATATATATATATATATATATATGTATATATATATATATATATATATATATATATATATATATATATATATATATATATATATATATATATATATATATATATATATATATATATATATATATATATATATATATATATATATATATATATATATATATATATATACCAGACATGGGTCAATTACATGAGCTTCAATTACAATTAAATTACAATTACTTTAAAATTTGCCAATTACAGTTACAATTACAATTACATGATTTTGTATTTGAACCAATTAAATTACAATTACAAATGTGTTGCATAGTTTCAAATACAATAACTGTTAATAAGAAAACATTTACAACAAGTCACGTTTGCTGTACTGCTTTATTTAATGCCAAAGTTATTGATATTAGAATTCCACCATACAAGAGGGTCAGATTCATATTCCTGTAATGGAGCCTTCACATAGTCATTCAGCTCGTGTCTAAGTTTCAGCAAAATGGCTTCCTCCTGTATCTCTTGTTCTTGTTGACCTGAACTTTCCATAAAACTAAAGATTTTTTAACTTACAGTTTCTTATTGTTTGGTTCCTCTTGTGACACTTGATTAGGAATTTGTGCAGGTGCAGGTGATAGTACAAGTACAGACGAAGACTGCCAAGTCAAGCTGATTACATTTACAACGCAGAATATTTGCATTTCTACAACTACGGTATTTTTGCAGTCTTCTACTTCATTTCGCATGCACCAATGCAACATGAATCGAGGATCCAGTACTGCTTCTGTTATGTATAAGAAATTGGTCTCATATTTATGGAGACAAGCATTAATAGATAACAAAAGATCAGTGATCAGTTGCTTGCAATAAACAGAATGAATTGATTCTAGTTTAAAATATAAACCACGCATACTAGGAAGAACATTGGACATTGTTACTCTGTCTTCACCCTGAACACAGTTGGTTGCTTCTTTAAATGGCTGCATTACTTCAACGTATTTTTTCAGTAATGTGCGCTTGAGGGTGGTCAATGTTCTGCTTGTCACAGGTTCCAGAAGGTCTCTAACTGCTTCTTTCAGTTTATCTTCTGGCACTTTCAAAACTGACCGCACCATTTTCAATTAAGAGTTCCACCTGGTTAGCTGACCTGAGATTGTAATCCATGTTGTGTAGAATTTCACTATAAACTGTAGCCTTGCAAACAGAAACTACTATTGATGCAACCTTGCCAATAACATTTTCAACTTTCCTACAATTTTTCATACCGTTTTTGATAACCAATTGTATTATATGAGCGAAGCAGGCAAGTCTATCCGGTATGCAACTCAGTAGCTCTTCTGTAGTATCTTCATCAATTGCTTCTGCATCTGCATCAAATGAACCATCTTCTGCATCAATTTCAATGTCATTATCATCATCAGAATCAATTGAATTAGTTGATTCATTTTCTTGCTGCTGCTGCTGCATATATTCTTTTTTTTTTTTAAATTTCATTTATTTGAGTTTTTATGCTATATTTTTCTATACAATGTTCTTATATCCGAAGATAATGTTGGCTTAGCATTGGAACAGCCACAAATAGTCATTAAGACTAATCCAAAGTAGCCTCCGTTATTGACCAACATTTTTGCATACCGAAGTACTACTCAAGCGCTGAGTTGGCGGTGGCGGGATTTGTTCAACAGTCCGGGTTTAAACTTTTACTTTGACGCTCTAACCATCTGAGCTATCCCGCCACTAAACTGTGGCAGTATCACTTCAAAAGCTTTTATCATGTTTGATGCACTGTTGCTAACAACATGAGATACTTTGTTCCTTAAGTGAAATGTTTCAATTACTTCATCAAAGATATTTACAATACTCTCACTGGTATGGCGGCCTGAAAATTCTTTAGCTAGCAACCCTCGTTTGAGTTTCCAGTTTTTAATGTAGTGCACTGTAACTCCCAAAAAAAACTCCCGTTCATTAGGGCTGCAAACTCTTCACTTTCAACTAATGAAAATGGCGATAAGTTACCAGCAATAACATCAACTAGAGCTCTAATTATTTTCAATCGACGCAGTTCTGAAGAATTAAATTTCTTTGGTGTTTTATGACAGAAGTTATCTAGAGAGATTGTATGGTTACTTTCTCCTTTGTTACTGTTGTTAACACTTCCTTCCTTACGCTTACGTGTTCAATATTCTGCATGTTTCAGAGTGTGTTTACGCTTAAAATAAAAACAAAAAAAATTCAGAATAATTGTAACATAATTATATATATATTAAATAATCTTTATAATGCAGATTGTTTTAAATAACTATTTTTTCAATTTTGCAAAGCACACAAATAATTAATAGCTCTAATTGCATGGTATTGTAATATTGATTCACTTACCGACAGGTGAATACAAAAGTTTGAATTTGCCTTTATTGAGTATGTACAAACTCTCCGCATGTTTTGCATTTTATTTTTACATTGTCACCATTTGGTTTTGAGCTACCTTCATCAGTGATATAATCAATTTCATAATATTCGAAAATTAAAGCTGCATCTGACTTTTATTCATTATAGCTTACATGTAAACAGGAAAACGATTTAATTAATATAAACTAAACAGATTTACGAAATTGAAATTGCCTTGGTGTAATTGAAACATTTCAATTACACCAAGGCAATTACAATTACAATAACACATGGGTCAATTACAATTACAATTACATGTAATTGGTTAAAGAAATAAAACAATTATAATTACAGTTACTTTATAAATTGTAATTAATTACAATTAATTACAATTACAATTGTAATTGACCCATGTCTAATATATGTTCAAGGGGCAAATCAAGTGATCTCGAATTGAAAATTCCGAAAGTTTCTGGTCTTCAAATTTTGTTTCTCGTGAAAACCATTTTTGCGAACTTTTTTCGGACCATTTGTAACAGTTTTACAAAGAGTTGGTTTTCGAAGTTCATACTTGTAAACGTTTCTGAAGTTTTGTTATTTTTTTAAATTCAATTAAATTTAGGGATTTATTTTGATTATTTTTAGTTATGTTTAAAATTATATTTATAAACTAAATTATGTAAATTATAAAAATATTGTGTTAAGATATTACTTAAATTGAATAATATCTTGACTTGATAAAATCATTTCTGAAAGAATCTTTAGCATTTTTACCGATGTAATCTGTAAAAATATTAGCAGCTCGATTAGTTGAGTAACTATTACCAAGATTAACGCTGTTTTTTTTAATTAGCTCAAGCAATTCAGGGAAATTGGAAAATGGACGTTCTCTTTTTGCCAAGTAGTAAACTGCATTGAATTTCTTCTTAAGTGAGTCACGATATTTTTCACCCATTTCTCATAGCCGTTTTTTAATAGTGTTTTTATATATACATTCTTTAAAACCTTCCGCAACCATTTTACTCCGATAATTGATGAGATGTGCTTCCATATGTTGTTTACTGTTGTAATGACTTCTAACGCTGTCTTTTTCAATCAACAGAATTTAGGGCGAATTCACGAAATATAAAATTTTTTAATTTTTTAATACAAGATTCATATTGCTTGCAAACCAAGCAGCGTAATCTTAAAACATCATTTTCCTTGATATCATACTCAAACTTTAAGTTAAATTATTTTTCCCATTTCAAAATAGTATCTAATTTACAATGGTTATCTTCAGTTTTTAGTAAGAAAAATGAGACCATATTTTTAAATTTTAAAAATGAAGCCATATTTTTAAATTTGACTTTATCTACTACGCTTTCAATTTAATATATTTTTTAACTCTTAATTTAAAAGTTTTTTAACCTTTTCATTTTGCTCAAAGTTATTGTAAATTGGAACGTCATTTTAAAAATTAAAGCCTTATTTATGAAATAGTTTCTTTTATTCTTCAACCCTTTCCTAACATCATAAAACTTTTGCAGACATATAATAACTAACCGCCACTGACAATAACAAATAATACCACGCTGGAATATTTTGCCAGTTTTATGTATTATAAGCATTATAAACATATTTTATTTTGTTTTTTTTAATATACCTTGTTTTTTGGTATCAATTTTTTCAATCCAATTATAATTTTTTTAAATGTATACTTTTAATTATTAATAATATTTTTAAATATATTATACTCACTGGTATAAGTATACAACATGGCCGCTATGTCCATGAAAGTGGATAGAGGGTTTTTTAGGGATCTTTTACAAATTTTAGTGGGCTCTTTACTAAATTTGAGGATCTTTTTTTTTTAGTAATACTTAATTGAAACTTTTTTAAATTTTGGGGCCGTAATGACAGGTTTGAGGGAATGTTTTGCCTTCTATGCTACTGCACTTATTAAAAGATGAAGGATTTTTTAAAGGAAAAATTTATTTATAATTCTATGATAAAAAAGTTTAACATAAAATAAATTTTTTTTAAGACATTATTTTATTATAAAAAAGAATATCAAATCAGAGATTGCAACCTAAGTTTTTTTTTTATCTGCATTATACAGATTATTTAGTATTTATATAATTTAAAATCAACTAATATATTTTAAAATCAACTAATAAAAATTATGAGTTTAAGTTGCCGTATTGCTAGTATCATTGTTTTGATGTATTTGTAAACACACTTTAGATGTTCGTAGTGGGATAAAGTTAGTGGTTTGATGTAGCTTTGATCATCAAAGTCACATATATAAATATCAACTACAAAGTTTGATGTTGATATTTAACGTACTCTATTTATATTTCCATAAATTCCATAACTTATTTATATTTCCATAAATTTTTGTCATGTAACATTAAGTATTTGAATCCTGCACTTGCTTTTTTTTTTCCAGTATTTGTTTTTACCCTATTATATAAATACATAATAAGTGGTTATTCTAATTAGATTAACTTTATAAATTAAATTATTTTAAACATTTAAGTTATGAGAGTCTTAATGAAATTGACTATAGTTGAATTTTAAGATCCAAAAAACTGAGTTCATGGTTTTTTAAGAAACTAAAAATTTAAGGACCAGATTTTTTACAAAATTTTCAATACGCGATCACCTAATTCGCCCCTTGATGTATAAGTAAACATTAATATTCAAGGTTTTATTTGCTTAATTAAAAAAATAATATAATTTGATTTTGCGTAAATTAATCAAATGATAAAGATAACTTTAGATGACACATGCAGTCAACATACACAACAGAAGAGAGTTCTGGTAGTGATTTTCACACAATTGAAAATTAAGTTTTCAAACCAAATGAACGCTATTTATTTAGTTATGTTCAAAGCTTCTATATAATGCTTATTTACTTCTCAAAAAAATATATAACAAATATTTAGTGATTAAAAGTGTTTTTTAAGCAACAACCAACATTTAAAATATTGGTAAATCAAGCTTATTTTTATACCAATTATTTAACTGGTTGACAGTTTACCATTTTTGTTTTATTTAATAAATTTTACAGAGGCATGTGTGTGCATGCATTTTTAACAAACTCTTCATTAAAATTAATACAAAATCAATACTAATACAATAAAACAAAATAATTGTAATGCAATAAAAGTAATACAAAGTACATTAAAAAAAAAATTATCAAAACTATAATTTAAAATTATAAAAAGTTATATAAAAATTATAAAAATATGAAAAAATATCAAAATTAAAAACTTGAAAAAATTTTGAAAAAAATCAAAAGTTATTTTAATCAATATGACGAATAATAAAAAAAACTTACTAGCCCTTCCATTGATAAAAAACAAGTTTCTTATAAAACCATCCTGAGCTTCATACCAACGATCTGAAGCATATACTGTGACATTGTAAAAACTTTAAGCTTGGTTGTTAAATTCAACAGAAACAGCTTGATTATTTATTCTGATTGTATATACATATTGTGTACCAATCAGAAACTATGACCATCTCATATCCTTTAAACTCCATTTAAAGGATATGAGATGGTCATAGCTCCATTTGGATTAATAAAGACAGCTGGAACTCTATCACCGTATTCAACATTATTTGAACCAATAGTAAAATGAACAATACTACGAATGTTAGCAGCAATAGATGAAGGATAAACATCAAACGAAACTATGTGTTCCCCATCTAGCATTGGTATATTAGCAACGATAGTACCCTTTGTCAATGGAATAATGACATTTTTCCCAAAGTACACTGCAGTATCAAAAAAATACAAAAATATAATGTTATCATAATCATTTACTAAATCTAACGTGGTTTATTAATGCTATTATTGTATATGCACAAACAGCTAATGAAAAAATATTCAAAGTAATGTAAAATATTCAAAGTAAAAAAATTAAAATATTCAAAGTAAAAAAAAATTCAGAGTAATGATTTTAAAATTCAACCTTTGCTTTTTAACAAAAAGTTTCACTTCAACTTTAGAAGAAACAAAAAATAAATAAGATAATATTTCTTATTTGTCTTTACTAAAGATATAAAAAAATTTATTGCAACAAAATTGCTTTAATCCATACAATATGTCATATCTAAATAAGAAAATGGCATAATGAAATAAAACCACTAATTAAGAACCCACTACCCTTGTATGCATCTGTAAGCTTTCAAAATACCCTCTCCCTATTCCCCTCTACATACATACGCATTACTTATTATAAAATCATCCGCCCCTTTGCCAAACTAAAGTTTCTTAAAAACATTAAAAACAAAAAACAAATATCAAATATTTTGAAAACTTTAAAATCAAGTTAAAGGAGAAATAGAGGACTAGAGATGGAAAAGCTTAAAAATTTGAGATTTTTACAACCTCCCCCACCTTAAACGCATTTGCTAGTGTTTGGGTTGAACCAATCCCTCCATTCCTGCTTACATACCTTATGAAAGACTCCAAACCATACATTACAAAATGACTAATTACAGTGTAACTTTTCTTTACTTGAAATTAATGTATAAATTTTACAACTCAACAACACAGATAAAATTATTTTGAGCAAAAATAGATCTTACTTTACCTGGACATCGAAGTTGTTTATCTACTGTTATACAACCTCCATCGGAACATGATGTAACGTTTTCATAACACTCATTTACATCTAAAACAAATTCATAAAATCTATGAAATGATAAAAAGATTAAGTAAATATAAAGAATCTTTTAAAATATGTTATTATTTATATAAATTTATTGAAAACTATATATATATATATATATATATATATATATATATATATATATATATGCTTCTAATCTAAGCCTAACTTAGTCTCCAAGTTTGAGCTTCTACTCTACTGCTTCGACTCCAAAATTGTGTTTATTTTGTTGTCTATTTTATAAATGCTACTATAGCCATTGCATATAATTGCTATAATTGCTTGCTTCACATCCAAAACAAATTCATCATTTAAGATGCATTCTTTAACTGTAACTGTTCCTTTATGTTCAAAAACGCTATGCATCTAGGTTATATTTTGGAACAACTTTAAATTTATTCTTCATCTCTATGTTTTCTTGAGTCAGATTTCCTAATAGTTTTTCAAGTTGTCTGTCAGCCATTTTCTTCTTTCTTAACTCTCCTCTTTTTTTTCTTAATGTAACTTCTAACTTAAACAATGGCTGATTGCATCTAGTTGAGTTAATTTAATAAAAAACCATTGAAAAAATAGAAAATATATAAGAGGTATTGCATCTGACACTATAAAAGATTTACCATAAGTCTTTAGAACCTGAGTTAAAATATAAGATAAAATATAATATTGAGTAATCTAAGAGTAAGGAGCTCAGAGGTGTACACTGAAATTTTAGATGTTTGAGTTTTGACACAAGCAGGCATTGTGCAAACTCTAAACTTTTGCATGTTCATGTTTATTTCAAATTAGAATGTGTTGCGAAGAACTGCAGTCATTGGAGCTTGGGGACAAATAATCACTAATTTATCCCAATTTATCCTATTTTTTTTTTTTTTATTTTACTTCACCTCCTCAAAGCCGAGAAGGCCACTACAAACGAGGAGGCTACTTATTTTGTGGCTATAACCCTCTCTCAACTCTATAACTCTGAAACACGAACTTTGACGAACAAGGCCGCTGCGCGGAGAAACGAGTTGAGCGCGGTACTACCAGGGACATGGTGGGGATCGAACTCGGAACCACTCTTTATCCTTATTTAATTAATCCCTTAACTCAGCATTTAACATGGGAGTAACAAGTTTATAAAGTATTTACTTGAGTATTTTTGTCTAAATTTATATTCACTAACAAATATCAAATTTCATGCAATAATCTCTTAGTGTTCAGGTTTTATGACCCTGCAAAGTTTACAGCCTACTCAAATTGAGTTAGGGGATTAAAACTTTATAAGGTCATAATTTTCGAAAACTAAGAGATTATTTCATGAAATTTAAATTTTTTTGATGAATACAAATATAGATAAAAATAGCAGAAAAAATATTTCATAACCTCATCGCTCTCACTATTAAGGGCTAACTGGCCCCTAAAATTAGGGGATTTTAGTTCCTAAGCTCCAACCACCACAATTCTTTGCAAAACATTATCATTTGACATAAACATGAACATACTAAAGTTTGCAGTTTAAACAATGCCTGTAAATAAAATCTAAAACTTCAAGGGTACACTTATGAGCTCCTTACTCTCAGATTTTTCAATACTTTATTTTATCTTAAATTTAAACTTAGGTTCTAAAAACTTATGGTAAATATTTTATTGTGTCGAACGCATTATTTCATACCTCTTATATATTTTATTTTTTCAATGGTTTTTTAACACTCAAACATTTAAAAATCTAGTGTACACCTCAGGGAGCTTGGTGTTAGACATTACCCTTTTGCATTAATTTTTGGCATTGATAAAAAAAACATTAGTTTTTAATAAAAATGTTATGGTGTCCTACAAAAAGAAAAATAACAAATAAAAAATAACCATTTGCATCAATTTAATCAAAATAAAACAGGGTCAAAGACAATATACAAGTCAAACAGTAAAGGTAAGTGATTTGTAAACTTATTTTGGGGTGTCTTTCTAAACTGCCCACACATGTGTGGGCAATTTAGAAAGACAAAGGTTTCGAGCTTTACTGCATAAGAGAAAATAAACTACATAAACAGTGCTAATTGAAAGAAATAAAAAAACAGTCAGTAGATGCAAACTTTTACAATAAATAGGTGAACTGATACAAAAGTAAATGCGCAGGCCAAGCATACAGTTATTGAAATATTTGTGAATGAAAAGATAATATTTTTTATTACTGAGATTCAAATTGAAACAGATAAATTTAGATTAGAATCATAAAGAGTAGGTTTGGTGAACTTTACATTAAGTAAGTTTTAGTGTAAGGTTAGTAAACATATTAATATATGGATTTGTCAAATTCAATGAATAAAAAAGAAAGATACATGAAAGACTCAAATTATTTGTAAGAAATTGTTATTTGTATGATTGAAATTTTTATTTGAAAGATTGTTATTTTGTAACTATACAATTATTGTAATACAAAAATAATATCTTATGTTTAATGTCTTATTAGCTAATCTAAATATTAATAGCCGAGTGAATATTATTAGTGCGAATAGTTACGCATTGTTATGCCTATTGTTCGTTTTGTTAATTACGGTTCTGCATTAAGTAAAATACACTATTTCTGAGTTTTTATGTTGTTTCTAGACTTTTTCTAAGCGCAGTTATATATTCCACATCATATATATATATATATATATATATATATATATATATATATATATATATATATATATATATATATATATATATATATATATATATACATATATATATATATATATATATATATATATATATATATATATATATATATATATATATATATATATATATATATATATATATATATATATATATATATATATATATATATATATATATATATATATATATATATATGTATGTATATGTATATGTATATGTATATGTATATGTATATGTATATTTATATTTATATACATAACAAACTTTTCTCTCAGCAAAAATAGTTGAGAATAGAAAAACCAAAATTTCTTTTGGAATTTGTCAAAAGGGTGTTGTGTTATCAATTATATGTTGAATTTTCAAGAACTAGAGCATTTAATAGTTTGTTTTTCAAAATTGATAAACATCTTATTCAAGGTATAGTAGGTAAAAAAATGTAACATAAATGTTGTTATATTTTTTAATGTTCTTAATTTATAGTCTTTAGATTTTCATTTCGAAAATTTACTGTTAAAGGTTGTGAGCACATTATTTATGTATAACTTTATTTATCATTATTTTTTTTTTTTTCATAGTTTTTGATAAATATATCTATCATTCAATAGTTGTAAAATGTGTTTATATGTGTTATAAAGTCATATTTGTTTATAGTTGTATATATGTTTAAACTATAAACATATATACAACTATAAACAAAAAAAAGCCAAGATAACAATTTATATCTTAGTTTGATTTTTTTTTTTTAGTATTGTTAATGCTTTTGTACTTCGAAACAGATTTTATAGTTACATTTTCAATAAATCTTTAACTGCAATTTCAAAATAGGTTACTATAAATAGCTAAATCAAATTTTGGTAATTGTGCAGTGGTTTTTGTTTTTTTTCTTCTTTGTAATTATGATATCATAATTTCATTACTTTTTTATTTTAGAATTACGTTATGACGCATTTATAAGATTTATAAAATAAAAAAACTTTCTTTTTATTGTAAATTTTTGATTTCTTTTTATTGTAAATTTTTGTTAATTAAAAAGATATATGCTATTAGTTAATTTTATATTTTATCTATTTTATGCCTGATAATTTGTTGTACGTATTTTAAGGGGATCTTTGTAAATGGGGGATCATAACTAAAACTCTTTAAAAACATGGAGAATATTGTAGTTTTGTGCATTAATATCGAGTTACTCAAGTTTTATTTATGTTTAACTCATTAGTTAGCTTAGTCTGCAACATTTTTGAGGAAAGAAAGAAAACATTTTTATATATGTAGATCATTGTTTTACATTTTATTATTTTATTTTATTCACCTGGTCACCATTAAAGCACAAAGAGGGGAGGAACCTCTTTATTAGAGTCAAAATATTTAAGAAAATTAAACTTCGAGTTACAAAAGGAGTTTTTAGTAAATGGTGGCAAAATACCGTTTACTAAAAATTAATGAAATAAAGAGGCCAAACAAATGATATAGAAATGGTCTGTGTTGAACAGACTTAACAAGACTCGGCTCGGGTCAGCTTAGTTTACAAATTTTTATGTCTACTTATCTGTTATAATTTTTATTTTAGGTTTGTCACATTTTTTTAAAATTATTATACCCATGTTTGATCGTAAATTAAATTTTTTTTGTTTGAAACGTATTTGTACTCAGTTGCTTAGTTATTTATAATAAACTTTGTTATTTTTAATAAATTTATTTAAATGTGTGCATTTAATTTTTAAGTTAACAATTTTCTTTTCTAAAGAAAAATTAATCAAGGGGATACCAAAAAATTGATAACTCCTGTATAATATAATTTATTATTTTTAACTTTATTTTAATCTTAATGGTTCGTGTTATAAAAATTATTACAAGGATTTCATTGATACTTTCGTCAATTTAAAGCATGACGAAGTGTTATTATTTTGTGTCAGTAACTAAAAACGTATTGTGTTAAACTTATTAAGGTTGATGAAAATGGTTCTATCTTACACTGTTATGACCTATGCCATTTGTAAATTACTCAAATAATGTTAAGTAGTAATTGTAAATGTTAAGTAGTAGTTGGTAAATTATTTTACCTCCTCATACTTTTTATGTTAATTTTACAGATGGATTAATTTTTTCAAGCAGAAGGCAATTTTCTAAAAGGATATTAGTTAAGGTTTTGCAACATTAAATTGTGGAAAACAGCCACTATAAATTAATTATGTAACAGACCGACCAAAACCTGTATTACAGTTGCTTTTTGCTAGTATTTAATATTCACGCAAAAAAACATTGTGTTAATCATTTCCATTTCTCAATTGTTTTGTCAGGTTTATTATTGTTATGAAAACTAAACTTTATAAAACTCAAATGCTGTAATATAAATGCAGTACTATTAATCTCACTCAAGTTAACAATCAAAGCACTTACCAACACACGTAGCATTATCTTGAGACAACATCCATCCTTTGTTACAAGAACAAAAATAACTGCCGATTGTGTTATTACATACTCCGCTGATTAAAGAACAAGGAGGATTGCTACTTGCACATTCATTTACATCTTAAAAAAAAAAGTGTATAATTAATAATCAATGTGTAATATCAATGTATATAAATTAATATATATATAAAAATACTAAAAAGCTACCGACACAGCTAGCATTATCTTGACCCAATGTCCATCCTACTTTACATGAGCAAAAAAAACCGCCATTTGTATTCATACATACTCCGTTGCTCCATGAACATGGAGGATTGATTTGAGTACATTCATTGATATCTAAACAAATTTATAAACATTTATAATTTAAATATCAGAAGAAAAACTAGTACTTTTTGAATTTTGGGAACTTAATGACTTGATTAGTAAAGCAATAACAGAGAATATAAAAAATAACAGTTTTTGTTAAACAATTGTCTTCAGTTATCGTGAACATCACTAGAACATAAATTTAAAAACATACCTATACAGCTGACACCATCTTGACCTAAAGTCCATCCTGTGGTGCAGGAACAATAATAGCTGCCATTTGAATTAGTACATACTCCATTTGTCCAAGAGCAAGGAAGATGAACACCGCATTCATAATTATCTATAAAACACACACACACACACTTGTATATATACAAATTTATGTACAAATTTAGTATACTAGACTACTAACTGAATTGTTCAATATAATAAAACATAAGAGCGCTTTCCCATTAATAAAAACTGTCTGGATATTACTCTTTGTCAAATAATATAGTATTCAATAAATAAAAATACTAAATATATTATATCTGAAAACAGTTCCTTAGGTGACTTGGTTTGTGCAGTGTGCTGGGTTGAAAAGTACTAGATCCATGTCGCTATCAGAAGTCACCACCCGAATACAAGATATGATCAAATTCTATATATATGATGGTTATGATAAAAATGTTATGGCTTATCCTAATGTCATATGTGGTAATTGTAAACAAAATTTATACCTTCTTAAGAGTGGCCATACTTATAGAGGATCATGAGGAGTTCAAGTTGCTAAGGTAATTTATATACTAATACTTTATGTTTAAATCAATTTGTTTTATACTAATACTATAGTAAAGTAAAAATAACAAAGGACCACCCATATAGAGCATTCATACAAAAATTTCAGCCTCTTAAAATAACATTGAAATAATATACATTTAAACATAAAGTCTTTGTGTTTAAATGTATAATATTTTAATGTTATGTAAAAGAGTTTAATTTTTTCATACATATAAAAATATTATACATTTAAATATTATTATAGGCTATAAGGATTGTCTTTTACTCCTGCTCATTGGTGGCAGTGAAGACAACAAATGATAATATACAATATATATTTAGATATATAATATAACTAAAATAAATTGTTACAAACAAATCTATTTGCATAATTATTTGTTAAGTTGTAGTTAGTTAATTTGTAATTTTATTAATTTGTAAGCTGAAATGGTTTAGGTTGATTGGGCTAACAAAAGGGGATCTTCAGATTCATGTTTGGGTATCAGTGTTCCAACATTTGCTGAACCAAAAGCGTCTGAAAAAGCATGCAGCATTTGTTTTCTTGTTACTGAACCAAGCATTTTTTATCAGTGTACACAAGCTGCTGTTGTAAACAACTTGATTGGCCACTGTTTACAATTAGGAGAATATGCAGAACAATTAACCAGTGCAATAATTTAAAAAAAAAACGGAGAGCGAATGTATAGAAAAAGGGACTGTTTTCAAACTAAAAACACGAGGAACACCTATCTCTATTAGAGTTAGAGCTCCCACTTTAAAAAGTAACAGATGTAGTAAACAACTTTCTCTTCAAACAGTCATGGAATTGCAAGTCTTCCTTGTACTTTCTGAAAATTCAACAAAAAAACTTTGTTCTACATTTAGGACTGGAATAAATGGAAGAGACTCTGTTGAAGGAAATACAGTTCAAAAACTTTATAATCTTAAAGTAAAACTTGATGAATGTTGTAGTGTAGAGGAAGTTGAATTTGTTTCTAACCAGAATGAACCTATCATGAGAGATTTAGTTTATGTTAAAAATCCTTCTGATTTAATCCTGCATATTATTAAAGAAAGAGGTATAAATCCATGTGTAGGTTTTGTAAGAGTTTCTTTAGATGGTGGAGGAGACTTCCTAAAAGTTGTTGTGAATGTTTTTGAGGAAGAACAAGAATCTGAAAATAAATTTTAAATAGCAGAGTTTAAAAAGTTCTTATTTTAGCAGTTGTTGAAGATATTCCTGAAAAATGTGAAAACCTTAGATTAGTGCTTGAGAAACTTTTGAAGATTTAAACTATTATACTGCTTTTGATCTTAAATGTTTTATTTGGCCTTTCATCACACGCAGGTAAAAATGCTTGCTTGTGGTGTAGTGGCAAGTGTACACTTGATATTGGAACTTTTAGAACTATTGGCAATCTTGATTCCTGTTATGAAGTGTATATTGAAAATGGATCCATTAGATCTTCCATGAAGGAATTTGATAATATTATAAACAAACATCTAATATATCTGAACATGGATACTAATACTTTGCTAGAAAATTTAGTTGCTCAGCCTGAATTACATCTTCTTATTGGAGCAACGGATAAGATAGCAGGATTTCTTTTAACTGAGTTGTGGTTAAAAAAACATGATATCCTCTTTTAATTATATAAAAAAACATTATATAATTAAAAGAGGATATCATGGAGTTGGATGGGATGGTAATAATGCAAATAAAAATTTAAAACTACTTGATTCACTTTAACTTGAAGTGCAACTTAAAGTACCATATTTACTTTCAGTAGTCCAAAGCTTAAGAGCTTTAAAATCAGTAAAAGAAGCTAGTTTTGGAAAAAAATTTGATTCTGAACATAAAATATCATTGTTTAGAGATACTTTTCTATGTTTACAAGAAACAGCTTCTTCACTTTGAAAGACAAACATTTTCATGGAAAATTCACATTATATTTTGCCATGTTTTTCCTTTTGTAAAGAATGCAGTATGTGGCTTGTCAAAGTATACAAAACAGCATAGTGAAGCAATTCATGCAAAGTTTAAGCCTACATGGCAACGATATAAATGCAATATTGATCATAATAAAGATAGATTGAAAACTGCTGTTGTTAATTTTGGAATTAAAAGATTATAATATTTAGTTTTATATTGAAATTACATTTAGTATAAGTTATTTATTTCATTTTGTTGTTAAATAAAGCTGTCTAATAAAAAATCATGAGATTGTGGCAAACTCTTTTTCCAATAAAACCCAACACTCAGCCCAGGCCCACCTCAGTTAAATGTATCTTCAAAGAAAAAAGTTATAATGATGTAAAATAAATTAAAAATAACTTAAAGGTTTTAAATTTCATTAAAAATACTATCCAGGAGCAGTCGCAAAGTAAAATTAACAACCCCCTCATTTTTTGATTGGGGGAGTAGGTTCAGAAATTTGTGTTTTTTTAACTCTTAGCAAGTGAAATTAATTTTGATAATGATTAAACCATGTTAGTTTAATGAAACAAAACTTTATCAGTGAAAAAATCCCAGGTGACACTCCATCAAACCTAATATGCTCTCTGGTCAACAGTGATATATATGTATATATATATATATATATATATATATATATATATATATATATATATATATATATATATATATATATATATATATATGAATATATATATATATATATATACATATATATATATATATATACATATATATATATATATATATATATATATATATATATATATATATATATATATATATATATATATATATATATACATATACATATATATATATATATATATATATATATATATATATATATATATATATATATATATATATATACATATATATATTTATAATATATATAAATAATATATATTTATATATTATAAATACATATATATATATATATATATATATATATATATATATATATATATATATATATATTATAAATATATATATATATATATACATTATAAATATATATATATATATATATATATATATATATATATATATATATATATATATATATATATTTATAAATATATATATATATATATGTATACATATATATATATTTATAAATATATATATACATATATATATACATATATATATATATATATATATATATATATATATATATATATATATATATATATATTATATACATACACACATACATACATACATACATACATACATACATACATACATACATACATACATACATACATACATACATACATACATACATACATACATACATACATACATACATACATACATACATACATACATGCATGAGTTAGTTTAACCATGTGCATTTAGATCAAGTCTTTTGTTAAACTTTGTTCAAGTATTTGTGCATTTAGATCAAGTCTTTCGTTAAAACTTTGTTCAAGTATTTCTCTGCTATGTTACAAATTAAACACATTTCTGATAACATGTGTGCTTTCTTTATATAATTATTACAGTTAAATGAGGAATTACTACAGGTACAACAAGAAACTACTGCTTTTCTAGAACTTTTAGCTCTGATGTCAAATATTGTTTAAGAACCAAATCTTCTTTTATTTTAATTTATTTTAATTAGTTTTTATTTTAATTTATTTTAATTAATAATTAATTCATTTTTTTTCACTATATTTTTGATTATATTTTAAATGAATAATAAGTGCTTCTTGCAAGTGTATTTGATGTTGATGATAATGAAATAGCTTTGTATAGCTATGTTGAATGCTTTTATGTAACACTAATATACTTTTCAAAAAATATAACAAAGAATACAAAAAAGTATAACAAAATTTTTGTTTTCAAAAATGGATATTGAGCAATAGTCAGCATTTACAATATTAGTAAAACAAGCTCTAAACAAAATATCAGTATAAACACCACTTAAAACATATCAGTATAAACATTACTCGAAACAAAATATCAGAATAAACTCCACTTCAAACAAACTATCAGTATAAACGTATAAATGCCACTCTACACAAAATATCAGTATAAACACTACTTCAAACATAATATCAGTATGAACACCACTCCAATCAAAATATCAGTATAAACACCACTTCAATCAAAATATCAGTATAAACACTACTCCAAACAAAATATCAGTATAAACACCACTTCAAACAAACTATCAGTATAAACACCACTCTAAACAAAATATTAGTATAATTTCAAATTAGTATAATTTCCACTTCAAACAAAATATCAGTGTGAACAACACTCCGATCAAAATATTAGTATAAACACTATTTCAAACAAAATATCAGTATAAACGCCACTCTAATTAAAATACCAGTATAGATACCACTCTAAACATATTATCAGTATAATTAGTACTTAAAAAGCAACAACCAACATTCACAATATTTGTAAATTAAGCTGATTTTATTACTAATTATTTAACTGGTAGACAGTTTACCATCTTTGTTTTGTTTAACAAATTTTACAGAGGCATGCGTGTGCATGTATTTTTAACAAACTCTTCATTAAAATTAATACAAAATCAATACTAACACAATAAAACAAAATAATTGTAATGCAATAAAAGTAATACAAAGTACATTAAAAAAGATAATTATTAAAACTATAATTATAAAATTATAAAAATATAGATAAAATTATAAAAATATGAAAAAATATCAAAATTAAAAACTTGAATAAATTTTGGAAAAATCAAAAGTTATTTTAATCAATATCACGAATAATAAAAAAAACTTACTAGCCCTTCCATTGATAAAAAACAAGTTTCTTATAAAACCATCCTGAGCTTCATACCAAGGATCTGAAGCATATACTGTGACATTGTAAAAACTTTGAGCTTGGTTGTTAAATTCAACAGAAACAGCTTGATTATTTATTCTGATTGTATATACATATTGTGTACCAATCAGAACTTGACTTATTCTAACATTTGTCCATGTATTTAATAAAACGGGAGTTGAGGTAAAATTATAATTTAATACTCCATTTAAAGGATATGAGATGGTCATAGCTCCATTTGGATTAATAAAGACAGCTGGAACTCTATCACCGTATTCAACATTATTTGAACCAATAGTAAAATGAACAACACTACGAATGTTAGCAGCAATAGATGAAGGATAAACATCAAACGAAACTATATGTTCCGCATCTAGCATTGGTATATTAGCAACGATAGCACCCTTTGTCAATGGAATTGAGACATTTTTCACAAAGTACACTGCAGTATCAAAAAAATACAAAAATGTAATGCTATCATAATCATTTACTAAATCTAAGGTGGTTTATATAAATGAATATTGGTATTTCTAAGATAAATGTTTATGCTACATTTACTAATGCTATTATTATATATGCACAAACAACATTAGCTAATAAAAAAATATTCAGAGAAATGATTTTAAAATGCCCATTGCAACTTTTGCTTTTTAACAAAAAGTATCCGTTTAACTTTAATAAAAATAAAAAACAAGAATAGCCTTTTCTATTTGTGTTAACAAAAGATAAAAAAAAATTTTATTGCAACAAAACTGCTTTATCGCTTACAAAATATAATAATTGAAAATAATATAACTAGCCATTCCACACAATTGCAAAACAATGGACATTAAACATTAAAAATTATTATGTTTGTATACTATTCTTTTCAAAAAATGGGGGCACCCATAAAGTATATACGCAGGTAAGCAACTAAATTAGATCTTCCTTAATCTGTATGCATTTGTATGTTTTCAAACCCTTTCCCCGCCCCCCCCCCCAACCATTCTGCAGACATATTTATGTATATATATATACACCATTGGCCATAAATTAGAGCTCACTTTTTGATTTGTTTTATAATCCTGTTTAATTTTTAAAACTATTATACTTTTTCAATAATTTATTAGTACTAATTAATAAGTATTATGTTTACTGTTTATTTGACATGTTCTTTCCTTAAAATTTATTTTGTACGCCTAATTATATATAATTTGATAACAACTACTAAATAACTTTAATTTTTTATGATGGTAAAAAGTGAAGGCTCAATGCTTTATTTTTAAATTTTGAGTAATATATTGATGATTTTCTTCAATAATTTTTTTTTTTAATCTGCATTTATTATTTCTAATTTTTTTTTGTTTTTGTTTGAAATAGTACTAAAAGAAGCACAAATAAATTAAATAATAAAAAAGTTACAAAATGAGCGAAGAAATACAGCATGAAACTCCAAAATCACGATCAAGAATCTCTGAAAAAACATGTTATGAATCAATTTTTCTTCGAAACCAAGGACTATCTCATCGTCAAATAGCAAATGAGTTAAATATTGCATATTCGATTGTTGCACATATTTTAAAACGTTTTAGTAAAGCAGGTGACATTAAGGATCGCCGCCGATCTGGTCGGACAGCAGTAACAACACAAAGAGATGGAGGTTTGTTAATTCATGAAACATGACAGAAAGTTATGGTCAAACACTTTCATAAATTAAACAACACATCAGGAATATTAGTGAGTTAAAGAACTGTTAGAAGAATTCTTCATAGAAATAATTATATGTGGAGGTCTGTATACAAGAAGTCAATTCTTCAATGAAATGAATGTTGAGGTAGATATGCGAAAAAGCCGTGTTATACTACGGCGATCACTTCAAGTGATTTGATTCAAATTGTACATTAAAACAAACTAAGTAAAGTAGTGGCAGTATAGGCATTTGGGCCTGCATGAATTATGCAGGACTTGGATGCTATCGACTATTTGAAGGTCAACTTAATGCTTATAGATATATTGAAATTTTAGATAATTGCCTTCTTCCCTCAATTGATATATTTAAAGAAGAAAACAGCAATATCATATATCAACAAGATGATGCGTCATGCCATTTAGTGAAAATATACAAACAATGGTTTGTAGACAACCAAATATCTATAATGTCTTGGCCTGCTAAGAGACCTGACTTGAATTGCATAGAAAATTTATGGTCTTGGTTAGATCATTATCTTGGAAAAGTTCAAATTTTAAATGTCAAATAATTAAAAACTGAAATAAGAAAACTGCTTGACAATGTGCCTAAAGAAATAACTCAAAATCTTGTAAACTCAATGCCAAAGAGAGTAAATCAATGCTTACATGAGAAAGGAGGTTCTACAAAACTACAATTCTACAAAATATTAGAATGCTTTTTTTTATGGAATTTGCTTTTGTAAATTGTTGTTCTTATATATTATTTGGAATATATCCTTAACTTTTGACCAAAAATAACCTGTTTCATTATTTTACATTTTTTAGTATCAAGACCATTATCTTTAAATTTATTTTTTTGGATTTCCATGATGTATATAGATTTTACTTATAATATTAAAAAATAAAAAATAACTTTTATTTTAAAAAATTGCTTTATAAAAAAAAAAAAAAAGTGAGCTCTAATTTATGGGCAATGCGTCGCATGAGAATTATAGGGTTCTATCTGCCTTGTTTTATGTTGAAAGAATTTAACAATCAAAGTTTTAATTAATAATTAATGATAAAATCAAACCACTTAAAAAATGATATATTATATATCATTTTTTAAGTGGTTTAATATAAAATATGTTAATTAATGAAATATAGATAACATAAACAACTTATAATTTATAATTATAATGAATAACAGCTGTAAAACATGTATTAAATAAATATTGAAAGTTAAGTTCTCACAACATAAAAAAATGCAGATAGAACCATATAATTCTAATGTGATGAATGGTGTACATTACTCATCACAAAACCATCCGGCTCTTTGATAAATTAAAATTTTTCAAAGTATAAAAAACAAAAGCAAAATTATGTTTAATATTTTGAAAACTTTTAATTCAAGTTTAAGAAGAAGACGACAAGTGATAGTCTAACAGCTTACATACTCGATGTTTATACCAGCTCTCTCATCTTGAACATATTTGTGTATTTTTTGATAACCTTTTTTTTCCCCTTCTCCTCTTGTACCTTTGTACACACTTGACGGAAGACCCCAAATCATGCATTACAAAAAGTTGTAAAAAAAGATATATACAGTGTAATTTTTTTTTATTAGAAATTAAGTCTATAAATTTCACATATCATCAACACAACTATAATTATTTAGAGCAAAAGTAGATCCTATTATACCTGGACATCGAAATTGCTTATCTACTGTTATACAACCATTGGAACATGATGTAACGTTTCCAATACACTCATTTACATCTTAAAAAAATTCATAAAAGTCTATAAAATAACATAAAGATTGATTTATTATAAAGAATCTTTTTTTATAAATTTATTAAACTATAATTATTAAAAATGTTATTATCATATAAATTTATTAAAAACTTAGAAACATTTATTTATAAAAAATGTTTATGATCTAATTTAGGTTTTTAAATAACCCTGAAATAATGTTTTTGCACACAATAAGGGTTGGATTCAGTTGGTTGTAAGCCTAAAACCCATAATTTTGCTATTTGTTAAATAAAAGAAGTATTATAATGAGCAAATTTTCTACAGCTCAGTATTGGTTATTTTTTGCAGTAAATAGCTATTGTACTTTAAACTCTTTATTTACATTAAATTTAAGGTGGCTTTTAAAAAATAATTTTACCTTTGGAATGAGTAAGGTATCAGTTACATAAATTGAAAATTGCAATCACTTTTTGATTGTATAAAACATGAAGCAAATTTTAAATGTGATCTCCCTAGTAATGTAATATGGTAACTATGGTAGCTTGTTGCTTCATGTGGCTGGTGAACTTTAACCAAAAAAAAAACTTTTAAAATAAAAAAGTTGTTTTAAAATAAAAAAATAGTTTTTTAATGCTGATAATTGATAATTGCAAAACTTTTAATGTCTATAGTGATAAACTGCAGCAGTTCTACTTAGTCCCTAATACTTTAGAACTGCTTAGCCTAAAAGCTTGAGCACTTACTCCCCTGCTTCTACTCCACTATTGCGTTGTTGTTGTTTTAATTATAAATACATATATGGTTATAGCATAAGTGAGGTATAATTGCTTCTTCCACCAACCAAAACATATTTATTATTCAAGATGCATTCTTTTACTATCTGTTCCATTATGCTCAAAAATTTTATGTAGGTTGTATGGTTGTATAAAAATATTTGGTTGAAAAAAGCAATGGTTGTATAAAAATTTTATCTAGTTTTTCTTTTGGAACAACTTTAAAATTCTCATTTATGTTTTCTTGACTCATATTTTCTATCAGTTTTTTTTGCATTATTTTTTTGCAATGATAAAAAAACATTTATTTTTAATAGAAATGTTATGTTGTCATACCAAAATAAAAAATAAGCAGAGTCAAAGAAAATAAGAAACTTAACTTAGAGGTCAAAGACAATATATAAATCAAGCAGTTAAGTGATTTGGAAATTTAACTAACAGTCAGAGGATGTAAACTTCATTTTACAACAAATAAAAACTGATGTAAAATAAATGTACAGCTCAAGAATACGGTTATTGAAATCTTTGTGAATGAAAGGATAATATTTATTATTTTCGAGATTCAAAAATGAAACAGTTAAAGTTAAATTAGAATCATAAAGAAAATGGTTTTGGTGAACTTAACATGAAGTAAGATTTAACGTAAGGTTTTATGGATTTGTAAGATTCAATGAATAAAAAAGAAATACTTTTTTTTATTAAATAGTATTTTTTTATTCCATAAGAAAACAGATTTTCTATTTTCCAATGGAATAAAAAAATACTTCAGCCGTGTATATTTAAATACTATTTGAAACTTTATACTTTACCAGAAATGTTTTTGCATATTTTTTATAAATGTCTTGTCAACTTGATAACTATTTATGAACACTGAACTTTGTTAAAATAAGATTATGTAAAATACTTTCAATACTATTAAGCCTAACTTGAAAGCAACTGCAGGGCGGCCAATGGTAATGGAAATCATGGAAATGTTATGGAATTTTATTTGGTCATGGAAAAAGTCATGGAACATCTAAATTTTCATTGAAAGTCATGAAAAATTCATGGAACTTTTTAAAATTATCTTAATTTTTTTTTACTGGCAATATTTTTAGAATGCAAAGAAAAGTACTAGTATGTCTAGTCTAAGTGTTTTTTGAAAAAGGTATTTTTGCAATGTAAGCTATCAGAGAAGTAAGAGAAAAAGAGTTTTTTTTAGACATGATTTCAGAACTTTCTACTAATTAGTTTTTAGATTGCATGTTTTATAATGACCAAGTTGCAAATGCTTAGTACATGGCAAGTACTGAATATTTTAGTCTAGTGATTTATCATAAAGGTTTATGAAGAGTCATGGAAAAGTCATGGAATTTTATTTTCAAATTAGAGTGCCCACCTTTAACTGGGGTTCAAATTTTACCGAGGTCAGGATTGAGTTTGATAAAATATAACCTTAGCCAGGGCCAGGTTTTGACCCATTTAAAGTAATAATTAGTATCAAGACAACATTTAAAGTATATTTTATTCAAAATTTATGTTATATTTTGTGTCTGATCATCATAATCATTATTGCCATTATAAAGATCATCATCATCTTTATCATCATTATAATTATAATCATCATCATCATAATCATCATCATCAGGCTTCAGCCTGCCTTTTTTTATGCTATTTCTCTAATAGAAACGATTTAGAGCATTTTCTTTTCCACTTTTCTTAAGGCACTCTCTTTTAGTTTTCTTACTTCTACCTTTACCATTTAATCATGAAGCTGCTACTTCTGATACTTAAATCACTTTAATCTTTTCTACGAAACATTGTTTGATGCAACATTTTTTTCTAATCTGCCCTTATAACTCTCACCCATCTTAATGTTTTTATTTTATGTACAACCTACAACTTTTTAAGTCTTCAGTTAACCATTTCCTAGTATTTTAACCCTATCCTTTATTTTAAAGTAACTCATAACTTAACAGTGGTTGCTTGCAAGCTTGTTAGAAGTAAATAAGAGTTTAAAAATATATAACTATATGCCAGTATTTAACAAATAGTAAATGTAAGTATAAATTTATAATATATAAAGTATTACAAATTTTTTTTTAGCCCCAGCTATCCACCCCTGCTAAATCTTATAATTTTGCTAAAGCTGGGTTTGCAAAAAGTCTTACTTTTAGCTTGGGCTAGACCAAGTCACTTCCTAAGCCTTACTCAAGGTAGCATTTACCAACACAGGTAGCATTATTTTGAGCCAACATCTATTCCTTGTTACATAAAAGAAAATAACTGCCGTATGTTACTGCATACAGTATGCAGTTATTTTTGTATTATTTATTTTTTAACATTTATTTTATTAAGCAACAGAGTATGATACTCTGTTGCTTGAAGAACAAGGTGGATTGCTACTAGTACACTAATTTTTGTCTTGAAAATTTAATTTTTATAATGCATATCAAAATTTTCAAATAATTAAATGTATAAATTAAAAATTAAAAATTTACCAATACAGCTTGCATTATCTTGACCCAACACCCATCCTACATTACATGAACAAATATAGCCACCATTTGTATTTAAACATACTCCATTACTCCAAGAACATGGGGGATTGGGATTATTGCACACATCAATATCTTAATGAAAGTAATATAATTTAATTTAATTTCATTAACTTATATTTATTACATTAAAAAAAAAAATAATGGTTTTTACTTACTTGAAATAACAACCTTTAGTTAAATAATAATAATAAAATACTATTCTTAATAAATAAAAATAAGCTAAACCAAATATTGTTATATTGTTTGATTAGTAACTTTATTGATATTCATAAATTGACAAAAAAAAATTTCTTTTTTTTTTTGAAATGTCATTTAATTAATTGTTGAATGTATCTTTTTGTTACTAAACTAACTTCACAGCAGTTATATTAAACTTGCCTTCAAATGAAATTTCTTTATGAAACAAAGAAAAAATAATTAGCATATCTGCTTATTTAAAATCATGCTTTTGTTGTTCTGTTTGCTCAAATAATTTACTAATACGATATCTACTTGTACAATATCCATTATTAAAATAAAGTATATTATGTATTTTCTCATAAGCAGCAGACCAATTATTTATGAAAGCAAAGATTATAAGTTTAGGGGAAAATGCCCGGATCTCTTTAGGTAATTTTTTCTTCAGCTAATCAGTTCCACAATTTTTAAACCGACATTAAAAGTTATGTCAAATTAATAATAGTCTAGCATTCATTAATTTAGTAATGAAACTTATTTTCTGTTAAACAAGCAATGCCTTCTACTATATATTCTATAAGGGGGTAGTACAGTAATTAAAATTGAAAAAATCATTTTTTTATTTCAATAAAATCATAGTAGATTCCTAATTTTTTCTTCGATTGCATAAAAAATTTTGGTATCTGCAACTAATCTTTGTTTAAAATGGTTCAGTATCAATTGCTTTATCCATTGCATTCCTTTAATTTTTCTGTTGCTATGCTTTTTTGCAATGAAGTTATGCCACAAAAGTCAATAAAAACACTTCTACACTGACAGTATAAATTAAAGTATTGTTATTCAGCTATTACTTCTTGTTTATTGACTTGATTTATGCATGTTAATTGCGCACAAGACAGCTATTTGTACTTTATGTTTTTGTTAAGGTTATTTTATAACAGTGATAAAAGGGTTCAGACTGAAGTTAAATGGAAAATATTCCACATTTTTCCTCTTTCAATAAGTTGTCGAACAAAGAAGCTGTACAGGGTCTTTAAAATATAAATGAAGATTTTAACTATATTATGAGATTTATTTTAACCATTAACATAGTTATGCTTCTTAAATGCCTAGAATGTAAAGATTTTGTAAATTTACATTTTAATTTTAATGAAAAGCTAGATGGTACAAAATACAGTCTAAAACATTTACCCATTTACCCATAGAAAATTTCCCATTATTACTAAATGACATTTAGTAATGATGGGTAATTTTGTAGTTTAAGGTAAAGACGTCAAATAAGTCTCCGTAGTAGAAAAGCAATATAACCATAAAACAAAATCAAAAAAAAATAATTTTATTTGTAATACAAAATAGCTTTTGTGGTCAAAATAAAACATTAGTTGGTTTAATGTAAAAAAGTGAAGATTTTAAACCTTTTTTGTTTACTTTTTTTTTTTAACTTGCATTTTTTTCAAAATCATATTATTGGGACTGGCGTTACAACTATTTTCAAAACTAATTATCGAATTGATTTGAAATTTGGCCCACTTATTTATTGTATTAGTATTTACAATGTAAACTAGAATAATCTTTGCTACTCCTCTCGGTTAGTTTTTTTTTTTTTTAAATTTTGTGCCCTTAAATGACCCCATTTTTGTCCAAATTTTTAAAAATGCTAATATTTTATTGAGTTTTCAACCTAACTAAAATATTTTAGTCGATGACACAATGACATATACAATATACCATCAGCCAAAATTCCAATCATAAATTATGAATGGTTGCTGAGAAATCTTTGATGCTCTTTACCCCATTTTTCTACCTTTATTGAGTAATAAATAAATATTAAAAAAAAAATTTATTTCAAAAATTTTTTCTAGCTTTCTAATAGTAGTTCCTATATTATACAATTTCTATCTTAAAAGGAGGCTATCATAATTTGTAATAATAAAAAATTAGATAAAAAATAGATCAACTGAAAATTTTTAATTTCAGTTATAAATCTCTAAAATCTGAATAAATATAATGGCCAGATTGTGAAAAATCCTACCTATTATAGCAAACAATACTTGTATTAAAAACAGATTATATATAATAACATATATAAGTTATATGAGAGACATGTTTACTTTAGCTAATAGAAAAAAATTGGATTTACTTGAATCCACTTGAATATACTTTTTGTATATTAGATGAAAACTTTTATAGATATTTTATACTTAAAGGCCTTGAACATTTTGGCCTCAGAGATGTTTTACTAAGACATCTGTGTATTTTACTAAAACATCTTCATTTTACTAAAACATCTCTATCTTATGCTAAAACTTTTAGCTTTATATATTAAAACATTTTACAACAGTCAAGACACAAAAATAGAAATTAACAGTATCTTCTTATAAAAAATAAATATTTTCAAAGGTACAAAGCAAGGTTTTTTTTTATTGTGGATACTAAATATCATACAGAAGAAGTATTAAGGATACTATGTATCATTGAGAAGTATGTAGATGATACCAGCACTTATTTAACCAGATATAACTCCATTAAAAATATTGGCGAAGCATTTAAGTTAAGTTTTAACGCTACTGGCACAAAGACTAAAAATATCAAATGCTAGGAAATATGGTGAGCGAAAGATACTATGACTCAGAATGATGTTTTGATTTTTCAAAAAACGAACACCAGATATATTACTGTATTGAGAAGAAATGTAGGAGAGTGCTTCTACATTGACTAATTTAGGGATAACATGCAAGGGAATGCTGCTACATCGACTGAGGGTTTGGGTTAGGACAGGTATAGATTATTCGATTTAGCAGCACCCTCCTAAATTTCTCCTCAAATCAGTAATATATCTGGTCTTCCTTTTTAAAAAAAATCAAAACCTCATTTTGAAATATGACTTGGCAGAAATTATAAGATTTTTTTTCTGAAAAATAATTTACTTTTTAAGATAAAATAAATAAATTGCTATGGCAATATAGGATTATTAAGAACTTTACACAACAAATTATAAAAATGGAAAAGTACCAAGGGCGAATCCATAGGGAGGGGGGCGATGGAGCGATTGCCCCCTCCCCCTCCTTAGAATGTTTTGAAGTTTTTTTATTTTTGAAAATTTATATATTTAACGAGATCGTCTGCATACCCCAAATCGAAAAAAAAAATAAAATCGCCACCTCCTCCTTACAATATGGTCTGGATCCGCCCTTGAACAAGACTAATAAACCTTAGCAGCAAACTGACAGAACTCATATGCAACAAGTGCTAAAAATCCAATAGGGTGTCCCAAAAATATATCATACATTGAATTTTAATATGCAGAATACTGCATTTAGCATCATTTTGTTCATAAATACAAAAAAAGCAAAAGTCTCTAGCTGATTCAGAAGGTGAATTTACTTTTAATTTATTTTTTTATTTTAGATTTTAAAAATCTAAAATGAAAAAGTAAATTATTAGTAAACTCACCTTCTGTATCAGCTAGAGAATTTTATTTCTTTATTATATTAAATATATTTGATTTGATTTAATTCGGCTGTTTGTTTAATATTTGCACTAGGGTTGTTCATTTTTGCAAAAGTTGAGTTTTCTATTAAAAAAAAACTTTTTGAAACTTTTTTTGTTTCGGTTAGTTTGAAATGATTTCTGATTAGGGGTCATTGCATTACTACGTAACGCTAAAAATGGTTATTTTTGAACCACCCACTCACTCTGTCACGTTTGATCACATTTTCCTAGACCCACTCTCCCACCTCCCCCAGCGTGAGGTTATTTTATTTTTCTTCAAGATTGGGGGGGGGGGAGGATTAAAAAACTGATTTTAAATTGTTTGTATTCAGCTGTATGTATTAACTTCTATTATCAAATGCATTTTTTTATCCTATAGTAGTGTTATACTGTAAGAAATTACATAACTTTATTGAAAATGTTTTGGATCGAAACGATTCTCAAAGGATCAAGTGAATAAATCATGAACATATAGAAATATAATCAAATTGAAACTGTTCGATTTTTAAAATATTTTTTTTCTAACATTCTAATAAAATGCTTATAATAATTTATAAAATTTTAACCACTTAAAACTGCTTGAAAAAATTGTTTCTTCCAAATTAGTAATCCATGGAAATTACCACGTAGTTCCGAAGATAAAACTAAAAACGATCCAAACAGTTCAAACTGCGGTTTCTGGTTCACATAAGCGGGTGAGCAGACGTGTTTTTCTGAACTTTCGCCAATATCTGCAAATTCAACAACATCTTCTCCGACTAATACGGTGCTATTTATTTTTTGTTTGCGACAGATGCGATGATTTGTCTAGGCTGCAGCAGTTGGAAAATTCAAGCCACAAACTTGACATTGGCTCTTTTCCAAATCCGCGAAGGAGACTGATGGACAATACAAATCAAATGGGTATGGCCGTCTGAGTTTGACTTGATTTGTAGATTCTGGGTGAATATCTTGAAAAAGCAGAAGAATAGACAGATAGCAAAAATGACAATTTATTGGTACTGGAATCTTTGGAGGCAATGCATTAATCCTAAACACTGTTTATTCAAAAACTCGAAAATATGGTAAAAACCTGTTTGGTAAAATTTTTTGAAATTGAGAAAAGCGAAATGGTTTGCAGCAAGATACATCTGTGCATATGACCACTTGAAGCATGTACTTTGAACTCATTATGCGCTGTGACCGCCAGAGCTGGTTTGAAACTTCAACTCTGGAAACTCATAGTGAGGCATTGCTATCTGGTATTGGAATAGCCATACATGGATATTTTTCGATCACTGTTTTACTCCATATTGATGCTAAAACATTCATGGCGTGAAATAAACTTTTTTATCCAATTTTTTATCGATTATTTTTCCATTTGTGAAACAAAATGTTCGTGATCAAGAACCAATACACAAATGTTATGGAAAGGGGAGCTATTCTGCGTTCACATGGATTATATGTACTGTAGCCTCTTAGAGTAATAACAACTATATACATGTCAAGATCATATTTCAGGAAGACATTAATCGCCTCTTCATAACTTTTGGATTCCGAGCATTCTCGTCTGGTCCTCCATCTGACCGTTATACCAAAAATGGTTTAATTTTTTTGGATGGTGTTTTAACAAAAGTATCAAATTGCTTATCATTAATTATGTTGCGTATGTCCGTGCCATGACTGTAGGGATTTGATAAATCATGTTTTCCAGAACGGATTTCTTTATATGTTGGCCCAAAATTCTTTATTTCAATTGCCTTGTTGCCAACAATCTCATCATTAATAGTTAAGAAAGTGAAAACTGAAGGTATTTATTTATGTTTCTCGGCAAATAAAATAGCATTGTGTTTTGTGGACCAATAAGTGTGCATAGTTCCATAACAAGCCTGATAGCTGCCAAACCAAACTGGGCATCCACATTTTTCTTTTGAGCATTAAATTGAGCTTTAACAAGTTTTACTGGAACCATTTGTACATGTCATTTGCATTCATTTTTATTCCAACGACGTGGTATGAGACTTCTGTATGCAGCAGTTCTTTAAACAGTTCTTTCAAAGCTTTTTCGTTGAGCATTATTGTCAGATCATTCAAAGTTTTTGGACCTTCCAATAATTTAGATCGACGTCGAGGACCAGCTCCAGCTTCATTAAAACAAACGAGTTCTTAAATCACATTAAGAAGATCTGTATAGTTCTGCTTCTTTCTGGGACGCCCTGATTTTTCAAGTAATGTTTCACCTGCAGCTTCGGATAACTTTTTGTATTTTTCTTTTTTTTTTTCAGGCGAAATTTTTGTGCTCGATAACGGTTAAGTCGAAGAGTTTAAAAAGCTTGCTGAATTTCTTTTTTCTAGTCGTCAAGTTCTTCCATTCTTTACCTACAGCTTTTGAATCACCTAAACCTTTCTGTTGCTTCAATACAAGGAAAGATATGTTTGCATTTACTTCATCCAAACGTTTTTGTTCTCTGATTTCTGCTGGTGTATGGCGTTGTTTATCTTCCAATACATTTTGTATTTCAAACTCATTTATAGTTAATTCATTGGTGGTGATTTTTAATTCGTCCATTACTGAAGTATGGGTTTACTGCAGACAATAACGGTTCACTTGCAGACGATTCAACAGACACAGATTCAATATCCAGCAATGTTTGCTTTGCTGGAATGTTTTGTTTTTTTTTTTTTTTTTTTTTCAGTTTACAATTATTAATCGTAATATAACAATATATAAACTTGGTATCTGAAAGAAGATCCAAATGATCTTGTCGCCAGAACCATATAAAAGATATAATATGTGTACATATAATAAAATAAAATACAATTGATCAAATAACTAAAAACAATGTAGAAGAAACAAAAACTGTACAAATTATCCAGAGTAAAAAAAAAGAATTTTACATTTCAAAAATATTTATATATATTGCCAGTAGAAAGAATATAGTTTTTTAATTTAGTTTTAAAAACGGAAGACGAAATTGACAAATCAAAATTTGGAACAACAATTTTGTTCCATAAATACGGTGCTCTATAGTTTATGCAAAATTGATTAAACTTTGTTTGACAAAAGGGTTCAATTAATAAATTATTATTTCGTAAAGCATATTTGTTTATAGCTTTATAAGTAAAAAGATCTTTGAAATTGGACAATGGTCGTTCACTTTTACAACGAAACATAAAACATAAAATATTATAGACATTGAGTTCGTAAACGTTAAGTGCTTTAACTTTTTTAAATAAAATATTTGAATGAGAAAAACGATTTTCGAAACATATTAAACGCATTGCGTGTTTCTGACGATGGTAAAGATTTCATAACTTACTTTTAGAGGTACTTCCCCAAACAATATTTGCATAATTTATATAGCTATGAATAAACGAGTAGTAGAGTTGAATTAAATTTTGTTTACTTAGATAGTATCTGACCTTATATAGAATTCCAATACTTTTAGCCAATTTAGTAGAAATATAGTCGATATGATACTTCCATGTAATATTTTCATCAATGTAAATGCCTAAAAATCTTGTGACCGACTCCTTTAGTTATTTCAATTTTATCAATAAAAAGTTTAGGCAATTTATTTGGTAAAAAACGCTTTTTAGCAAGAGAGTGTAAAAGGATCTACTTTGTTTTGTCAATGTTTAAAGTTAATTTGTTGCACTTAAACCAGTTGGAGATCTGATTGAGTTCTTTATTCATATTTGAAAAAAGCTCATAAATGCTACTATTTGACAGAAATAAATTAGTATCGTCCGCAAAATTTATACTCATAAGGTTAGAAGTTTTATTTAAATCATTTATATAAACTAAAAACAAAAGTGGGCCTAGAATAGAACCCTGTGGAACACCACATTTTATGTCAATTAATTTTTCATTTTGAAAATAATCTCTATAGAAAACAAATTTTTTTCTATTTTCCAAGTAACTTTGATACCATTTTATTAATTTGCCATTAATTCCGTAAAATTTGAAGAATTTTGTGAATGTCGTGCCGTGTCGAATGTCGTGTCGTGTGAATGTCGTGCCGTGTCGAATGCTTTTGATAGGTCAATGAAAATACCCAATGTATAATGTGATCAGTGGCGGAACTACTGGACGCAGGACCCTGCGTTGCGGGGGGGCCTACCAGCTATAGGGGGCCCTCATATAAAAAAAGTTATACTCTCAATAATATTTATACTATAAAACTCTTTTCCGCAAAAAAAAACATTATTTTGCGGGGGGGCCAAATTTTGAAGTTCCGCCACTGATTGTGATCTACCAAATGAATCGGAGATTTCACGAATGAACTGTGTAATGGCTTGTTCAGTTGAACAATTTTTTTAAAACCGAATTGATTTTTATATAGAAGTTTATTTAGATTAAGGTAATTGTATGTTCTATTTTATATAATTCTCTCTAAAATTTTTGAGAAAGTTGAAAGAACTGAGCTCAGGCTTTATAAAGAATACACTTTAAGTTTTCAAAGCAATCTATGACTATGTTGTCATTTATTTCGTCCGCACCCGTAGCTTTGTTTCTTTTGAGAGATTTGTAAGCTCTCTTAAACTCATCAAAAGATAAGTCAGAATGTAAATTATCTATAAAAAGCAAATTATTTATAGGCTCTAGAAAATCACTAAAAATTTTTTCTGTAATAGGGATCTTGTTTGCCAATTTGGTTCCTATGTCAATGAAATATTTATTAAACTCGTTTGCAATTTCGTTTGGTTCATATATATTTGTTTTATTTATTTTAATTACTTTAGGAAGGGAGTTTGAATTTGTTTTTTGTTTTCCTGTTATTTCTTTCAACGTTCTCCAAGTATTTTTTGAGTCGTTTTTAAATTTACTAATTAAATTTGAATAATAATTTTTTTTTAATTTTTTACGAATTTTTTCAAATAAATGTTGGTAGTTTTTATATTTTTGTTGGTTTTCATTTGATTTTGTTTTTAGATATTTTATATATAGTTTCTGTTTTATTTTAGAGGATTTTCTAAGTCCTTTGGTAATCCATGGACTATTTAAGGTTTTTATTTTTGATATTTTTTGACAAAGTGGAAAGTTTGCATCGTATATTGAGAAGAACGTATCAAAGAATTTATTATATATTGTATTTGCGTCTTCATTAAAGTTAATATGTTTCCAATGCAGAAGTGATAATTGATATTGGAAGGATTATATTGCTCTCATTGAAGACACGTTTTTTTATTATATTTTGTCTTTCGGGGTTATTAGAGGATACAGTATGGATTGTTAGAAAAATGGGGAAATGATCGGATATGTCGGTTTTTATAATTCCTTTTTTTAATTTTCTATTATAAATATCTGTTGTAAAAATATTATCAATCAACGTAGTTGAAGTTTTGGTTTATCTAGTAGGGCGATTAATTAAAGGAAGAGCTCCTGCCATAAGTATTTCATCATAAAATTTTTTTTTTTTATCTTTATTATAAATTAAACAGTTCATGTTGAAATCTCCAATTATAAAAGTAATTTTGTTTTCTTTGCTACCTTTGTGAATGATATTTTGCTGTAAAAAGAAACTAAGATTTTCAGACGCACCATCAGGTGGTCTATAACAGCAGCTTAATAGAATACTATTTTTTTTATTGTTTAAAATTTCAATAGTTACGATTTCTTTATCACCGTCAGAAACGCACATATCATTCCTAATGTTATGTGCAATGTGATCCTTAACGTAAATTAGAACTCCTCCACCGCGTTTATTTGTTTGTCTTTCTAATAAAATTGTTTCAAAACCTGGAAGATGGAAAATATAATTATTTTTAAAATTATTCGAAATCCACGTTTCTGTTAAGCAAATTATGTTAAAAATATTTTCAGTTTTATCTAAAAAATCGCAAAACTTTTCAAAATTTTTATTTAGACTTCTAATATTAATGTGAAGGATTCTGATTTTTTGATTTTCAGTGCCATTTTTATTAAGAAATTCTTTTAACTCGTTGGGATAAAAATAAGAACAACATGTGTTCACATCATTAAAAAAGTTGACATCTGGATCTGAATTAAAATTTGATTTTAAGTACTTATCATGAAAATTAAAAGTAATGGATTCGTAGTCATCCATTTTTGTTTTTAAGTTTAATTATAGAATATTAAAAGAATTCTATTATAATAGCTCGCGCGTAATTAATTTATTGTAAACTACTTTAGCAAACTTACCTTTCGCTCTCAATTCTTTCGCTTCTTTGAAAAGCTTTCTGCGTAAATCTTTCTGCGTAAAGCTTTCTGCGTAAAGCTTTCTGCGTAAAGCTTTCTGCGTAAAGCTTTCTGCGTAAAGCTTTCTGCGTAAAGCTTTCTGCGTAAAGCTTTCTGCGTAAAGCTTTCTGCGTAAAGCTTTCTGCGTAAAGCTTTCTGCGTAAAGCTTTCTGCGTAAAGCTTTCTGCGTAAAGCTTTCTGCGTAAAGCTTTCTGCGTAAAGCTTTCTGCGTAAAGCTTTCTGCGTAAAATGTTTGTCTAATAGCTCAGATTTTTTGCTTTCCGTTTTGCTACAACCATTTTTAACCCGTTTAATCATGAATATAGTTCCGATTTGAATTCGTTCCATAAAGTCTGCGCCTCTTTTTGTTGGTCGCGCTTCGATTTTTCCGGATAAGCAAGAACATAAGTATTCACTAGATCTTGGGAAAGATCTGGCATTTATTTAATTATTTTTCTTGAACATGACCATGGACATAAAATTATAAAAAATTGTTAATTTTTGAAAAAAAAATACAAAAATGAGTTATACAACGTTATATATCTTTACAAACTTGAATAACAGTTTCTACCAAACTACAAACTCGAACAACAGTTTCTACCAAACTACAAACTCGAAGTTTCTACCAAACTACAAACTCGAACAACAGTTTCTACCAAACTAAAAACTCGAACAACAGTTTCTACCAAACTACAAACTCGAAGTTTCTACTAAACTACAAACTCGAACAACAGTTTCTACCAAACTACAAACTCGAACAACAGTTTCTACCAAACTACAAACTCGAACAACAGTTTCTACCAAACTACGAACTCGAACAACAGTTTTTACCAAACTACAAACTCGAACAACAGTTTCTACCAAACTACAAACCTCAAAAACTAACATTATAAACTCATTAACAATTACACCTTAAACTGTATTTATATAAACACGTAAACACGTTTTTTTATTTTAAAACTAGTTTATAATATAATAACACTTACAGTCATAAAATTTACAAAACCATTACAGAATTACTTATTGGCAAGAATGTTATTTTATTAAGAATTCTATAAATATTTCCGAATTTTTCGCCTACGTATCATTTCAATACAACACGAAGTTAAAACGAACTATCTACAAAAGAGAACAGTTTAAAAGAGCATTTAATTTCCGCACGCAATCGAATGGAATTTCATTCGATTTTTTTTTCTTTCTTTTGAGAACCTGAAGTTTAAGAAGAAACCTTTATCTATACGATAAATGATTATGATGTTTGAATTTTATTATTATGTCGATATGCAACAAAACATATTTATTATACTTTACTATGAATAAAAAAATTTATTATATTTTACTATGAATAAATTATTAAAGAGTAATTATAGTAAAAAAAATATCATTCCATTATAGAAAATGCTACAATACATTGCTCCGTGACGTTAAGTGGCTTGTGATTGTTGCAGTCACTGACTACAGTCAGTATTCTTTTGGTCTAGGTGGTCTATCATAAAATGTAAATATTGTGACGCCACTTTTGTCTCATCTCACCCACCCACGTCGCGTTTTATCGCGAATTCAAGAAACCCACCTACCCACTATCCGGCGTGAAGTAATTATGTAATGGCTTCTTACTTAATTTTAAACCGAAATGAATTTCGCTTTACGAAATTCACAATATTCTATCGTCGAAACCCTAAAATATTTAATTTTCGAAATCCTAAAAATAGCTCTGAAATTATTTTCGTCATTCGAAACTTTAAAAATTGTATCAAAATATAATTACATTATCAAAAATTTACCGAAACAATTTTTCACTTTCGAAACTCTATAATTAGTATCAAAATCATGGCATACTTTATAACAGGCCTATTCACCGTGCGGATGACGTCACAAACTGGAGGCGAGTTTTTTTAAACAAAAGTTACAGAAAAAATAACCTGAACAAAACATTAAAAAAATATTTTTAAGGAAGAAATAAAAGTAAACAACAAAAATGTATTAAAAATAGATTTAAAAAATAATAATACTTTTTCTTTTATTCTATTATAGTTATATACAGTATAATAATTTAAACTGCTAAATTTAACAAAAAAAACAGTTGTTGTTGACCTTTGCTATTTAACGCTAAGTTTTAAAAGATTTTATTTTGGTTCTTTTTCAGACTTTGGAAAATATAAACTACAATAGTTCTTAAATAAAATATTTAAAAGTGTAACAACATGGTTTCTGTTCATATTTAATTGCTACGATTCTGATACAAGCATCAATAGATTGCACAAAGAAGATATGAACGTATTATCAACTACTTCACAAAACATAGTATAGCAATATATTACCCACTGATATACTAAATCACCAGGTACAGTTAAAACTCCGCAATTGATTTCCTTAATAAAATCTCTAAATTTTTCATAATAAAAACATGAGTCATCTGAGTTTTTGTCATTTCGAACAATATAACCAGCTATATAAATTAAAGTTATTTTGACATCTATAGATAATATATTTTCTAATTCTGGCAAATTATCAAATATCAAACATTTTTCTTCATTTAAGTAAAAACCACATCTTTCACAAGAATGAAAGAATAGTAAAATCAAGATCAACACCATATTTTTATATTTCAAAAGTAGTTTTGTTTTATGATCTTTTTCTAAAGGATCAGTTTTAAATGCTCAATGCCCAAGCATATACTTATACAACATACTTATGACTTGTTGATAAGAGGAGCTTTGATAACTCCACAAGATCATTACAAATATGATAGATATTTTTAGAAGTATCTTCAGTGAAGCTTTTAAAACGAACTATTTAAGAAGAGCACATTTGCTTAGCCATGTTTCCAAGTTGTAACAGCTTTTAAAGTTTTTTTTTTTTTTTTTTTTGTTCTTTATTACAATATTTAATCCAATATTTACAAATACATTAATAAGAAAAATTACATGCAAAGAAATCGTTAAAAAATAAAGAATAAAGATAAAGAACGTGGATACTCAAAGAAGAACATACAGGTCTTGTCACCGAGAACCTGTGTTGAACTTAATTTAGATTTTAGAAGAAACAAAAATAAATTGATTTTTTTTATTTATTTTTTTTAATTTTTTTTTACTTATTTTATTTTTGTCAAGCAACCATTTACAGTTAAAGGTAATTTCCGATAAAATATTTAGAAATATTAAATACAAGTGCATTTCATTATTTATAATAGTTAAAAGACTATTATAAATAATGAAATGCACTTGTATTTAATATTTAAATTTTTGAGAGGTATTGGCTCCTTTAAGTTTACCACTCAGGCTTGTAAAATGGTTCCATAGCATTGGGCCACGATAGGAAATGGCAAAGCTCGTAAGTTTTGATGTATGGAAAGGTTTTTTAAATCTTCCGGTAGATCGTGTGTTGTATCGGTTTAATGTTTAGGGAAAAAATTTTCAAAAAACTTCGGCGTTTTTTTTTTACTGGTGAAACATAAATTGTGTAATTTTGAAAATATTTAGTTGATAAATATCAAGCGCCCTCATGCTTTTTAGAAAAGGTTTAGCGTTTTTTTTTTTTTTTTTTTTTTTTGACTTATGTAGAAACATATATTGTGTAATTTTGGAAATATTTAGTTCATAAATATCAAGTGCCCTCATGCTTTTTAGAAGAGGTTTAGCATTTGTGAAACGATTTTGAAAATGAATAATGCGTGCTGCATGATTCTGTTGTTTAAGGAGACAGTCGAGTTTAGATTTATTTGTACAACCCCAAACAATATTGCCATAAGATAAATAACTATTTATAAATGTAAAATATAATTGAGTTAGTGTAGAATTGTCTAAGATTTGTCTGGTTTTATACCCAGTGGGCATTTCGACGTCGAACGAACGTCGAGCGACGTCGGATCTCGACGTCGGAACGACGTTGGGTTTACGTTGGAAATGGAAATGTTATTTGACGTCGGATAAACTGACATCGCGCGACGTCGGCATTCCGATGTAAATCCAACGTGTTTTTTGATAACTAAAAAACGTTGCTGTCGGCAGGAATTGAACCTCGGTCTATTAAACACTAAATCCTACGCGCCTACCACTACACCACAGGGACATATTATTTAACGTATTTATTTAGTAATTTATACTTGTAGCTATTTGGGAATTATTACTTTGATAAAAAATAATTTTGTTTAAATATTATATAAATATTAAAACGAATAGTTATATATTATAAAAAATGTATACTCAAAAATGTTAATAGTTAAAAAACTATGCTAGTGCATCATACAAAACCTCATGATGTTTTATCAACCATTATTCAAACTTCTTTCCATTAATAAAAAACACGCTTAGTTCACATATTTATTGAAGAGCGCAATTGCACACATATTGTTGGGTTTGGATTAAATTTTCATCAGCGATGTCTTACGACGTTGTTCCGACGTTGTTTTAAGGACGTTGGATTGACGTCAAAAGACGTCAAAAGACATCGGAGTACGTTAATATTATGACGTTGCCCGACATCTTTTATCGACGTTGGATCGATGTCAGTACTGCGACGTTTTTTGGAGGTCTTTTATAAGATGTCGGAACAACGTCAAAATACATCGAAACGACGTCAGGGGATGTTAAAATAAAGACATCGCCCGACGTCATTTTACTGACATCGGAACAACGTCGGAATAGGTCTTTTGACATCGCTGATGAAAATCGTACGTAAATCCGACGTCGGATTGACGTCGGGTGCCCACTGGGTATAAAATGCCAATACTTCTTGATTTTATTGCTAATATGTTTAATATGATCTCTCCAGGATAAGTTTTCGTCTATTAAAATACCAAGCAATTTATTTGTGAATGAGCGCTCAATTTTGATGTTATTTATATACAGCATTGGTAAGGATAGCGCATTTAAATCACGTCACTAGCGCATTTAAATCACGTCACAAATCACAAAAATTAAGATATTAGATACAAAATTAAGATATTAGATTCTCAAACAGCATGTTCATTATAATGAACATGCTGTTTGAGAATCTAATATCTTTTTAATTTCTGTTAAAGAAATATATAAATAGTTGCTATATCATGATTATTTTGTATTATGGATTTTATGAAAATTTTATAAACTTGGTAACATAAATATGCATAAATTTTGTTGTATCAATAATTATTATTGTATTTAAACTATACTCTAATTAATTATATATATATATATATATATATATATATATATATATATATATATATATATATATATATATATATATATATATATATATATATATATATATATTTTAAAGTATGAAAGCTTGTTGTATTTTTTACACGGTACTATTAAATTTAAAATGTTTTAGAAAAAGCCTGAATACAACTCATGGAGAAGCTGATAGGTAGATTTTTTAATTAAGGCATTTTTATGTAGGTAATGTTATTGGGCAGCAGCTTTAAGGCTTACCTATTTTTTATAAGTTGTTGGCACAGGGTGGGAGGGGGTTATTTAGAAAATCATACTTTCAGTGCTTGGGTTTTTATTAAATTTTCTATTTTTCTTAACCTATTTTGAAAATTTGGGATCAATTAGTTTAACTTGTTGGATCATGATCCAGATCCAAAAAAGTAGGATCTTGGACTAACAACTTCTCATACTTCATTTATTGAAATAATTATAAATATGTAAGTATAAAAAAAAAGCTTCTTCGAAAATATGAAACTTCAGGATTACCAAGAAAAGCCAGAATTCAAAATTTAAGTTTTTGACCAGTAATTCGTTTGACCGAATCTATCCATGGATTTGACTAATATGCTCAAATTAGGCATTTCAAATGAACTTTTTTTTTACTTAAATTCGCCTAAATATTTGCAGCAAGTAGCTAAAATTTCAAGTGTTTATACTTTTTACTTAATCATACTCTTTAAATAATTTAAAAATTATGTCAGGGGGTAATAATCCCCTCCCTCCCTTGTGTCTGCAATAGGTTAAGGGGCGGGACGGGTTTTAAATTTTTAATTAATGATTAATTACCTGATTTCTATGATTTTTTTTTATATATTTTTATTTCTTATTATAGAACCACAGTTCCTAATGCAATAATACGAAATCTCAAAAAGCAACTTGCAACAGTTTTTGCCAATTACTCGTGGGCGTGCGTCAGACGAAGTCTTAATCAGAGCGGCCTAGATAAGAAGAAAAAAAACGAAAGTAATCAGCAATGCAATTGTGATTCTGTAATAATGATAATATGTGAAAAATTTCTTTTATACAGAATGATTTTTTTTTAATAAGAAAATTTTATTTCAAACTTTAACTTACCTATTATCAGTAATTAAAAAGAAGAATAGACATACTTTTCTTCCAATCAAAATAAAAACATAACTTCGTATGTTCTTAGTTTGGTTATTAGATTTATGATATTAATTATAAAATAATAAATGTTATGGTTTCTATCATTGGCGTATTAAGACTTTTCAGGGCCCGAAGTCCTTTTTATCGTGCCACAGCATAAAAATGACTAAAACAGTAGAAAAAGAAAAAGGTCCGCTTAATAGTTTCGGAATCCCGAAATTTTAGGGCCCTAGCCCCCTCCTATTTAATCTATCACTGGTTCCTATAGGAACCAGTGCTGGATTAAGGGGTAGGGCTACGGCCGTATATATACGAATCTAAAATTTTCTTTCAGCATCCTATAAGAATCCTGTTTATCCTGCAAGATCTTTTAAAATATTCTTGTAGATCTTATATTATCTTATAAGAATTCCTTCAAATCCTACAAGATCCTTCAAAAGATTCTTTTAGGTCCTGCAGGGACTTGTGCATCTCATCCTATAGGATTCTTGTAGGATTTGTAAGATCAGTCGCCTAGTGTATAGATATTTGTCTTTGATAAAATCTGTATTTTGGTAACAAAACTCAGTTTTTATTTTACTTATATCACTAAATTCTTTCGAATATAGATGCTGTTATTGAATCCCTGACCAAAAACCTTTAAATAAATCTTGTATCATTGTTTTATCTAAGTTAACAGATTTATATAATTAATATATTATCTACATATTCATCTTCAAGTCACTTACTATCTGTCAAATGAAACGAATATAAATTGGTATAAATATGTTTGTTTTAATAAAATCATCGATTACCTCTTCATTTTTTGAAGATATAATCGATAAGATTATCATTTATTTTTCTAAACGGAGTCGAACCAGATTCACATTTACAAATAAAGCAGATACGATGTGAATATACAATTCTATCGGTTTCTATATTGATCGTATTTTCTTCAATAGATTGATCGCAATAATCACTCTCATAGTCGTCAACAATATAATCGTACTCTTCAGAATCATTATCAGTAGTCCTAGAACTGAAATCTTTACAATTTTTAAGAACAATATTAGGATTTGATTCATCATTAGATTTATCTCCAACAAGTGTATTGTTAAAAATAAGATTTTGATTCTTATAATTTGAATAAGCAAATGAACGACTTTATTCAAAGATTTTAAATTATAACAAATGATCTGATCCTGTATTAGATTTAATCGATATTGATTGAAATGGTTAACAACATTATTTATCATACTTTCATTTTTAATTTCAACAACGTTTTTTGTATCTATACTATCTCCTCTCTTATTGCAAAACCAAAAACATCTATTTCTTAGATTATTTAATACCATTTTATTATCTATTTTTTTCATTTTTAGTAATATAAAAAAGAGACAATATTTAATTATGTAACAGAGCTTTAGGTTTTGATTTATAAATTGTTAATTGATTATTTTTGCATGCTTACTTTGCAAAAATAGTACGTCAAATCAACATATTTGCAATACTTTTTTCAAACTTTATTTTGGAAAAAAAAAACAATAGTTTGAAGATAATTTGTTTTGAAAAATAATTTTTTTTTAAAATATTTTTTTTGGTTTAAATTATTTTCCAGTTGTAAGATGTAGTTTTATGTTGTTTTCTGACATCCTTGAGCATTAATATGTGTTTTAAAGGAAAAAAACTTTTGGAATATATAGTTTTTAAAAATTTTGATTTTTCCCAAAGTTGGAATTTGTCTACGTTCAAAAATATACTTAAAAAACTTATTTTTTCAATAGATAATATATTCGAGTTCTTTTGATCTCGTTTCTCTTTTATAAGTGTTATCTAAATGTTATTTAAAATATTTGATTGTATTATTATTGTTTTGTTAAACGGTGGTTTATATTTGAGATACCTAATTTTATTTGTATTATTTTCTTAAACAATATTTACTTTTCATTTTATACTTTTTTGAAATAATAGGCTTATTATCATTGTAATCTTAAACGGTTCTCGGTGACGGAATTTTACAATTTTCTTAAAGTTGCTGTGTTCTCATATATTATGTACAACGACATTTTACGAGAAAATATTGTTAAAAGAACAAAAATAAAAAGGTACGAAGAATTATATAATTCTTTATACCTCATATAGGATGTACATCTTGCTAAATATATGAAATGGAAAATATGGAGATATATACTTATATAGAGAGAGATGAAATAAAATTGTGTTCATAGTCAGAAAAATTAAAAAATTAATTAAAATGTTGTTCATTATTGAATAAGTGCACATATTCATATGACAGTATATGCAGTACCTGACTTTAATAGCTGTATTTAATTTAACAAGAAACATGATTCTAGGATTTTGTAATAACCTTAAATGTCATAAACTTAATAAAAAAGGATAATTAAAACTCGATTACATATAGTGAAGTTTAATCGTTAAAAGAATCCACACAACATGTGTTATTATCAGTGGCCAACGGAGAAAAAAGTTATTTTAAATTCAAAATTGTCAAAAATTATCTTCGATTGACCATTTCTCAGGACCGCTTATTGGATGGCCGCATTAGCAAATGAACACCAAGTTCTGAGTATTACTGAAACCGGTTCTTATTTGAAAGACTTTACCAAACATAAGGCGAGAAATTTTTGTTATTTGATGATGCGTTATATTTTTGTCAATAAAAACTTTATGATATGTATTTCTCAATTTTTTTGTTCAAAAATGTATTTTATGAAGTCTACAATTTTGTAGTTTTTCTGTAAAAACAGTAGATTTTTATTAGGATATTATGTTTTTATTGTATTTCAGGGGTTTTAATAAATACTAGCTGAATTGACCCGTAAAAATACGGGTCTTTGTAAGTCTATTCTACACAAACTTTTTCCCTTATTTTCTTAATCTAGCTGTCCGTATCGGTAAATACAGGTCTTTTCTTCTACTTCTATATTTATCTATTCCACGCTAATCATTTCTTTACTTGTTCCTTATTTACTTCAATATTTTTTAGTAAACGGTGGAAAAAAATTCATTAAAAAAATTTGCTTTGAGAGCAAAAAAAAACTTTAACATACGCACTTTTTCCGCATACCTATATAGCTTATTAAACCCCGTTTATTTATTTTTTTTTTTTAAAATTCTGAACTAAACTACTTCCTACTTTTAGACCAGCCATGCAGTAGCGTAGCAAAGGGCCCGCAGGGCCCGCAGCCGCGGGGAGGCCCAGAGTTATTAGGGGCTCAAGGCAACAAAGAAAAAATTTAAAAAAAAGTGTCAGTACAATAAATAACATGCGTATATCATTAGTTTGTGTTTTAGATTACCGTTTTTTTATTTTCATGTATAACTTATTTGTCTAGAAGGAAGGTAAAGGCAAGGTGGTGAAGTAATTTAGGGGCCCGGATTAAATTTTTGCGGGGGTGGGGGGCCAATTTTTTGTCGCTACGCTACTGCAGCCATGGACCATGGTTTATGGTCGCGTCCTAGCCATTTTCAATAGTTACTATTTACTATATTTATTGTTATTATATGCTTAGTTTTGAATAATATCGGTCTTTTATAGTTACCTTTGTATTAGACGGAAACGGTAATGCAATTCTTTAAAACGTTAGTCACTTAAAGCGTCAAAAGTCATGCAAAAAAATAAATTATAAATTTTGTGGTTTAAAAGTTGAAAAACTAATAATAATATAATAAAAGGTTTGGTAATTTTTAAACGTTATTATTTAGCTCTTACTTATGGTATTTATTTTGTTTTCATTTTACATTTTTAAAAAAATGTTGAAGCACCTAACTACATGCATAACTTTGATAGCTCACAAGTTAAGTGCGCAGTCATCAGAGTCGCTGTGCAATGCTTCAAATCCGCGCCTTTTTTCCATACATTTTTTTTAATTTTTTTAATCTGGCTATATTTATAGCAAAAAATTAAATATAGCGAAAAACCTTTTAATTGCTTTTTTTCCTCTGCCTCCACTGCAATACCATGTGGAGTAGCGGGACGGTTTTATCAAATTTTTTTCCTTATTAGGTTTTAGGACTTTTTTTTTAAGACTATCCGTAGCTTATTAGGACCAATTATGTGAGAACAGTATCAAAATCATGACACGCACGCAACAAATTTTCGCCCCGTTTATTGGTGTTTTTAGAAATCCAAAAAATTTATAAAATTTAAAAAGAAAAAACGGTTTAAGTGTATAACATTTAACTTGTTTAACTTTACAAATATTTTGTAATTTAAAGATTCTAAGAAAAAAATCGCTGGTGGTAAATTTGAACCACGACTATTACGTTCAGAAGCTTAGCTCGCTAACCATTCGGCCATGCTGACACATCAAATATCGAAATTTTAAAAATATATAAAAATTGTTTTAAACGGAATTGCTGTAGATCAAAAATTAAGAAGAGGTTGACGCAATGCAATTTTTAAGTCAAAGTCAAACTATAAAACTTGAAAAATGTTTCAGTATGTTTCATCATTACTTAATTACGTACGTTAGATATTTGTATACACGTTTTCTTATAAAAAAAGTGTTGCGACTCTTTCTACTAACACTTTTAAGTTCGGCATTATTATATAGAAGATAGATAGATTATAAAATAGTTTTTCACCTAAAAGGACAAACTCTATTCCACATTAACCTTATCTCTATTTCTCCCTCTAATATTTTTTAGTGATCAATAGATTATATGCTAGAAAAAAAAAAAAAAAAAATCACATATGCACCTTTTCCGTATATTTATATTTAGAGCTTAACATGAAGAAGGTAAACCATTTAGTTCAAGACAACCTGCCCAAACCCAAATCCTCTGTTGATTTATGCACACTCACTGTGGCTAGGCGTGTAAAATAAGTAGCTAGGCAAGTTAAATAAATTAACTTGATCTGTTTTTCTGCATAAAACAAAAACAGAAAATGTGAAGTACTTGATAAAAGGAACTGTAATATTGGATTTAGTTAATTCAATACAAAGTGATAGGAAACTGCAAAATAAGGTAACAACGTGAAAATTATTGAAATACTAATTTACAACAATTTGTATTGCGTTTTATTAAAATAGCTTTATTAAATGGTATGAAGATTGATGATTCTTCTTCTTCGCCTTTAGAAAATGATTAACGATTTGAAAGACTTTTAAATTGATTATAAAAGCATTATCTAAAAACGAAATAAAATCATTATTGATAACACTGAATGCACATTTATTTGTTTTATGTTAATTCATTTGAAAAATAAAAAATACGAAACGAAATTTAGTAATATTAAAGAAATATTAAACACTTACTTTGTGAGAGTGCTTTTGGAAAAGTCTCTAATATTTGGTTAGAAGGCTGGAAATAATCTTTTTTTTAAAAAAATCAGTTTTATCAGCATTGCTCAAGATAAAAATTTTTATTGACACAAAAAAATTCGGCATTTTTTCTTAAAATATTTCTTGGCTTTTAGTGAATGATTAGGAGTAAGTTTCAGTAATGAAGCTACCCAATAATCATTTTTAACGATAGACACCAACGTGAAGGTAAGCCAAGCTGTCTATCAACACAAAACATCACAACAACATTACAGGATGACAAACAATAACACCAGTAGTGTAGGTGGGATTTTTGTTGTTTCAGATATATATTTAGAAGCTGTTGAAGAGTTTAACTTTGTTATGTCTAAAAAAATTCAGGTTAGGAAAAACACTTTTTTTAAACATTTGTTCCTAAGCTTTAACAGCATCAATTTTTTGCAAAGTATTTTAATTCTATAAACGTGAATACACTTAAGTTTGGTTGAAAGTGCTATATAAAGCATCAAAAGACCCTGCCTATGCTACTGAATACACATAGCATAAATTATTTTTACATAACACATTTGCACATAACACAAAATATTCAGATTATGTGTTTCCAGAATAATTAAAAAAGCTAGACAACACAACCTAGCTCAACACTTGTAACACCGCTTGGCACTAAACGCTGCCAAGTAACACCACAATTTAGTAACACCGCTTGGCATTAAGTGCCAAGTAACACCACTAATTAGTAACACCGCTTGGCTAGCAACACCACTAATTAGTAGCACCGCTTCTACCAGTGGTGTCATATGGGGCTTGTCTCCTCCATCTAAAGGAGGGATCATCTCCCCTATATTGACACCACCGGTAGAAAGCTCTTTGAGATATCGGACCTGGGTGCTGGGAGCAATATCGCAGGAAATCTTGATGCGCTGCTAAAAAACAAAAACAAAAAAAGAAATAAATTTGAATACAATACTGCACAAAACAACCAATAAAAATATTATTTAAAACTATTTAGACTTTAAAAAAAAAAAGTTATGACAAAAAAAAATAAAAAAAAAAGTAATGTAAAAATAAGGATAAATTAAATTTCATATATACCTACACAAATACACATAACACCCATAAAACTGCATAAGCATGCAAAACAGATTACCTGATGGTCCTGCAGATATTGTTGCTATTATAGAAATAAATAAAAAATATGAACTAACACATATATTAAACAGTTATGTAATTGCATACAAACATGAAAAAAGTAATGTTTAGGTTTCAATACACATAACACTGCATAAGTATGGAAAAACTGCATAAGTATGGAAAACACATTACCTGGTGGTACTGCAGTTGATACTGTTGCTATTACGGAAATAAATAAAAAAGTATATAAACAAACACATATTAAACAGTTATGTAATTGCATACAAACACGAAAAAAGTATTGTTTAAGTTCAAATACACATAACACTCATAAAACTGCATAAGTATGCAAAACATATTACCTGATGGTACTGCAGATGATATTGATGCTATTGTGAAAGTAAAAAAAAAAAGTGTATAAAGTAACATATGTTATACATTTATGTAATTGATAACAAACATGAAAAAAGTAATGTTTAAGTTTTATTACACATAAAACCCATAAAACTGCATAAGTATGCTAAACAGATTACCTGATATTATTGCTTGAGGTGTTAATGTAGAGACAAAAAAAAATAAAGTGATGTGCAAAATAAGATATGCAATCTTTAAGTTTTAATACACATAACACTCATAAAACTGCATAAGTATGCAAAACATAATACCTGATGGTACTGCAGATGATATTGATGCTATTGTAAAGGTAAAAAAAAAATGTATAAAGTAACATATGTTGTACATTTATGTAATTGATAACAAACATGAAAAAAGTAATGTTTAAGTTTTAATACACATAACACTCATAAAACTGCATAAGTATGCAAAACACATTACCTGATGGCACTGCAGATGATATTGATGCTATTGTAAAAGTAAAAAAAAAAGTGTATAAAGTAACATGTGTTAAACATTTATGTAATTGCATGAAAACATGAAAAAAAAAAAATTTAAGTTTTAATACACATAAAACCCATAAAACTGCATAAGTATGCTAAACAGATTACCTGATATTATTGCTTGAGGTGTTAATGTAGAGACAAAAAAAAAAAATAAAGTAATCTGTAAATTAAGATATGCTATCTTTAAGTTTTAACACACATAACACTCTTAAAACTGCATAAGAATGCAAAACACATTACCAGATGGTACTGCACATGACGCTATAGTGGATGTAAAAAATATATTTACATAAACTAACATATACTAATCAATTAAACAGTTTATTTTAAGTGATAAAACCGCACACAAACATCAAAAAAAGTGTAATAAAATTAAACAAAATGAAACATAAGTGAACTTTGCTTACCAATTGAATTTTCTAATTTTTCTAAATAGAATAAAAAAAAACTCATTAACATTAAGAAAGAAACTAACATGCAGAATATTATAATATACATATAATATACGAAGCAAAACAAACCAAAAAAAAAAAAAAGAAAAAAGTTCCAAAAAAAAAAGAAAAAATTAAAATAAATAAGAACATTATAGTAATTTACTTAGCTGTTGAAGTATAAGCCCTATGAAAAAAATGCTAAAAATTGTATCAAAAAAGCTAAAAGACCAAAGAGTAGACCTTTTTTTTTTTGAAAGTAAAATGCTATATCTTTATCTATAATACACAAATGAAATATAATCAAATTCTGTTTACTCATTGAATGTTCTACTTTTTCTAAATAAAATGAAAAACTTATAAACATTAAAATAAACTAACTTGCCATATATAGAATAACTTTATGTTAAATAAATATGTAATAAAAAAAATAAAAAGCATGACAACAACAATAACAAATTGCTTACATAGATTCTCAACTGAATCTTCTAATTTTTCTAAATAAAATAAATTTGAAAGTTACAAAAGTCACTTGCTGACTGACAAACTGTCACAACTGACAAAAGTCAGTTGCTAAATAACTTTAAAAAAACTAAAAAAGCATAACTATATTTGCACACAAAAAAACAAAACAACAACAACAAAAAAATTCCTGACTTAGCTTGTCCATTACTTCCGCTAAACATTAAAAAAAAGTTATAATTAACAAATTGCTGAAATTGGTGAAATATATATCTTTGTAACATATCCTTCTCATACAAAGTTAGCTTACTTGGCAAGAGCTCTTCGGCTCTGATCTCTTGAACATCTAATATATATATAGACATAATTAATTTTTAAAATATTCACTTTTTCAATTAAACATATAAGATTTGTCTTAAATTATAAAACTGTTGCACAGTTTTATAATTTAACACATTCAGTAAATGACAAAAAGTTTCATTTTACGTGAAAGTTTAGTAGTTAAAAGACTTAAAAGTCTATTTTAGCTTAAACACGTTTTATAAAATTATAGCTTAAACACCTTAAAGCTTCTATGTGTTTTTAAGGTTTACTGCTTTACAAAAACATCAATCAAAATAGCGGAATAAACAAAAACTGAGTTTTGGGTCCACCCTCTTAAAGTTCTAAAAATTAATTTATATATTTTTTAACTTTAGTTAAATTTTAGGGTGGTGTGCTTGATTCACGGGGTTAGGGGAGGGCAGCATATCTTGGTTGATTTCAATTAAAAGCGGCTAAAATAAATCATCGTTTTATTCACACGTGAATCAAGTACAGCGTTTTTATGTTTTTAGAAATTTTAAAAAACGTTTTAAAAAATTCTCTCCGTTTGGTTTGTTATAGTATATTATATCTTTATTTTTATGTAATGCGTATAACATCTATATGCATTTAAACTTGTTTTTCTTTGTTTTCTAGAAAACAGGATAAGATTTAAAAAAAAAATTGTGTATGCAAAAGGTTTTGAACCCAAGCGAAGCACTTCAATCGCTTTGGAATGCTATATCATCTTTTTACACTATTTAATAAACAGAAAACTTATTAAACTTTAAAAAACAACATTTAATGCTTTAAAATAAAGAGATATTGTCGCAATGAAATTTTTAAGTAAAAATAAATCGGTAGAATTTGATGTCATCTACTTCATAATAATACTGATTGATAATTAAAGAACTTAAAGTTTACATATTTAGATAATTGAATAGACTTTCGTTCACATTGTTAAAAAACAAATCATAACGGATTGTGGTTCCGAAAAAAAAGGTTAATACACTACCATCTGTAATTATTGGAAAGGTCATATTTTTTAATATCAAATATATCAAAGTTTGGCGAAAAAGTGAAAACAATGTCTACCTGAATTATATGTTATCTTCCTATTTATTAGGTTTACAAATAAAACTTCCCTGATTAGTTTATAATTTATTCAAAACCCTGATTAGCTTTTAATTTATTTGCATATTAATCACCCTTAACAACAATAACCACCATAAATATATTCTTAGCATTCTACTTAACGACTTATCTAATTAGTCTATTTTGTCACTAAGTTTTTTCAAAAAAAAAAAATACACATGTATTAACTGTATATCAATTTATTTATCTATTTAATTTAATATATATATAATATATAATTTAATATATATAATTTAATCTAATTAATATAATTGAAATACTACTAATCAATTTACTGTTTTTTTCTATAGCATTGTTAAAAATGGTTATATTCTGAAAGGTAAAGAAATTTATTGAAAAGAAAGTTGCACAAAAGAAAAAAAAAACTAAATAAAAGTTGCTTGTTTCAAAAAACGTTTTACGAAGAGTTTTTCCAAACAATTTTATTTTTAATTGCGTTTTTTTTTTTAATTACGTCATAAGCATATTAAGGCGTTTTGAAAAACAGTTGCTGTATATATTTATAGTAAAAAAGTTAATGTAGCAAAATAAACTTTTAATTGCCAAAAGAAAGTTTTAAAGTTTTATCTAGCTACAGGCTTTTTTTTTTTTTTTTTGCCTCCACAGCAGCATCTTCTGAAGTAGCAGGGCTGTCTTGTTAAGTTTTTTCTTTATTAAGTTTCAGACAACTTTTTTTTCAGACCATCCGCAGCTTATTAGGACTAATTACATGAGCACATTAATAACATAAGTGTCTCAATTATCATAGATACGCAACATATTTTTTCTCCTAGTGATGTTTTTTTTTTTTTTTAAATGTTTTATGAAGTTTTAGCTTTCTTAAAATCTTTTCTTTTGTGAGTGCATAACATCGTTACATATGTTTGTATATAATCTTTATAAAACTTCGAAAGTATTTTGTATTTTAAAATAATTAAAAAAATTAAAAAAAATAGCCGCCATTGGTAGGAGTCGAACCTCTAGCTCCTTGTTCAGAAGTTCGCCGCCTTATCCACTCGAGCTACACCGGCATATCATTATGTGTAGATTTTATAATAATGTAGTAATTTTTTTAAGGAAAAAATTGTTAGATCAAAATTAAGGAGAGGTTGACACAATGTAATTTTCAAGTAAAAATCAAACTGTAAAACATAATAAATGTTTCAGTATGTTTTAACATTTGCTTTAACCTTACTTAGTTTAAAGTTTACGTACGTTAGATATTCGTTCACGTATTCTTATAGTGCTGCGACTCTTTCTTGCCAATACCTCGGTTGGAATGGCTGCCAAGGGTTTCGTGTCAAATACGCTCCAAGGGACACTACTATTAAGTTTGGCAATATTATATAGAAGATGCGCAATTTACCAAAACATATACGATAAGTAAATATTACATTTTGATTTTTTTATAGTAATAACTGTCGTGAAAAATTATTGGTTTATTAATATAATCTGCTTGGCTCTTAATTTTAATTTTTAAGAAACAACCATTTTGATAATACTTATCCTATTATTTAAAAACTTTTAAAAATATGAAATCCTCAAAATACTTTTTTTTGATTTTTCAAAGGATACACTTTCTTTTTTTTTTTGGATTGGGGGCGCCAAACCTTGATCTCGCATATACTAAAAAAAATCCTTGAAGCGGCCCTGTATAATTTTAATTAATTTTGTAATTTCTAATATATATATATATGTATATATATATATATATATATATATATATATATATATATATATATATATATATATATATATATATATATATATATATATATATATATACATTTATATATATATATATATATATATATATATATATATATATATATATATATATATATATATATATATGTATATATATACTTATAGTTCGTGAAGATGCTCGACCTGCCTCAGCAGGGTAAGTTGAGCAATCAATAAATAAATAAAAATGCATGGTACGAAATTTAGGTAAATCATCAATAAAACTTTTACTAGCAGTAAGCGTCTGTATAATTTATAAATTTTTTATTTTGTACACTTGAACGACGTAAGTAAGAGAAGAGAAAAGATCATATATGAATAAAGCTTCACATAATATTAAACTACTATTTTATACATTTATCTTAAACTTTGAAGCCTGATTTAAAAATTACTAATTTTTAAATCAGGCTTCAAAAATATGTATAAATAATATACCGCTAAATTATTTTTTATCCAAGTTGTTTATGTTTGATAGTTCAGTTTTATTTATTTTTTTAAAGATGCTCAACTTACCCATACTAGACAAGTTGCCACATTAATTTGATTTTAAAGAAACTGTAAAAATTAGGAAAAAACGACTAATTTTAATCTAAAATCTGACAAATTGGTAAAATATTAGTACTCAAGTGATGGCAGATTAAAAAATTTATAAGCATCTAAGAGAAAAATATTGAATTTTTTTTTTAACTTTTTTATTCGAAAATTAAAAAGTGCCCGTATATCTTACCCAACTGATTTCAAGCAATATTTTGTTGCGCATTGTATTAACATTCCACCTCCCTAACTTTCATCCATCAGATGTTTTATCATGTGATGCGTATTTTTTGAGATATTTTAATTTCCTAGCTTACACTTATGCTCAACTAGCCCCGCTCTACCCAACAGCAAGTTGTGTTGCTAAATAGACTAGCTAAATAGGTACTCCAAGTTGTGTGTCTGGAAAAAAGTTGCTGCATATGGGGCAACATGAAAAAATGTACTACAAGTTGTGTGACTTACAAAAAGATTGGACGTCTTATAGTCTGGATGTCCGAGAGACGTATTATGGGCGTCTCCAGGAAAACGCGTGCCCACTGGGGTGTGCAAAAAAGTACCACACGCAGTGTGACTTGCAAAATAGGTCACTCAAATGGTGTGACTTGCAAAATAGATACCGCAAATGGGTTGACTCGAAAAACGTCTCTGACTTACGTTCTCGCTGTTTTTGTTGTTGACAATTGACTATTATTTAGTTTCATTACTGGAATTTCAAAATTTAAACATTTTCTAAAAGCCAGGACAAATTCGGTACAGTTTGTTTGTTAGAATAATGTAATTAAAACAATTTTTTTAGTTTGGAGGGGGTTAAAATGCCATTACTTATGGAGGGTTTTTTTGTTTGTTTTAGATTTAAGGAGGGGGATGAAGAAAAGCACACAACCTTCCGTTCTCCGAAAAATTATTACTTAGATGCAGCTTGTAAAGTAGTAAAGTATTTTTTTATATTAATCTCTCTCGTTGTAAATGATCACATTTAGAATCATTTTTTTTTTGTTTTCTATGTTTTAGATTTGAGGGGAGGAGGGGAAGAAGATGGGGTAAGAAGCGCACACCTCTTTGAAAAATGATTACAATCATATTTACAGTGTGATTGTATAGATAACATTTAGATTTTAGAGCTTCACAATTTAGATTTGCTTCATGGCCCCGAGCCAGCTTGGAACGGCCTTGTATGAAAATATTTATAAAAATCATAGGCATCGAGTAAACAAAAGTCGAAAAAAATGAAAATTAAATACATAAAACTTTAAGAGAGTAAATAAAAAACTAGGTAATAATTATGATAATAACTATTGTTATTAAATGAACAAACAAAAATTAAAGATTGAAAAGTTAAATTGAATAAAATGATATAAGGGTTTCGAGATTTTCACTCGAGTAAGTTAAATTTTAGTCGAATAGTAGAAAGTCTATAGTCGATTAAATCGACAACTTGATTTTTCAAAGTCGGCTAATTTCGACTTTTTTGAAAAATCGGCTTTTTTTTCGATTTAGTCGAAGTCGATAACAACACTAATAAAAAAACACCTATCATATATGATCACTGGTAAAAAAAACACCTATCATACATACAAGTTGGTATAATACCTATCATATATACCAAGTTGGTGGTGGTCTAAAATTAAGTTACAATAACTTTTTATAAATAAAAATTACTAAATTGACCAAAAAAAGACGCTTTTCTGGGGAAGAAATATGCATTTTAAATGGTGGTTTGGCACCCCCTAGACCCTTCGATACGCCCAATGTATAGAGACTATTATAAATTTGTAGCTCATTGTTACATCTATCTTTTGATACCAAGTTCTAGGTATTTAGAAAAGAATTGACAAAGTTATAACAATTTTAGTAAAGAAAAAGTAAATTTTGACTACAATTTCTTGAAGAAATTCCATTTATCAAAAATTTTCTACTAAAAACCACGTAACTTTTTGTAGAAATGTTCAATTTTAATAGTTATAACTTTAAAATACTGTATTTAAGGGCTTTCTAGTATTTAATCTTTTTAAAATTTTTATGTCACTTATTTTGTTTTCAGGAGTGTAAATAAATGCTTTTAGGAAAAATCTATTAAAAATGGTTTCTCAACTTACTGTAAACGAAATGAAAACATTCCAAATGCAGCAACAAAAACCATTTCATAAGATATTTTATATTACTTTTTTAGTTTTACTGTACAAAGCTTCTTTCGTCTTGCAATCTAAAAACAATTTTTAAAATGGTATAAAAACAATAGCTGCATGTAAAAAGTTTTGCATTCCAGTAGTTTTATGGACATATTTATGAAAAAAATAAGTTTAATGAATAAAATAAATAACTGTTAACTATAAAAAAAATTTAGTTATAAAAGAAACTGTTTTATTTTCATTACTTCTTTTTTCAATTTTTTCTTTCGAAGCGATTACTTGATCAAAATGTAAAATACAATGATGCGCATTAGCACACATGTAGATTTAATTAAATTTTTTGAAAGCAATTTTTTGAAAGCTTAACCTGTTGTATAAATAACTTATGTTAATACTGTAATGACTTAATCTATTGAAATATAATTCTGCAACTAGGCAACCAGCGCAGATCAACATATTTTTAGGGTGGAAAACCGCAACAACATCAAAAAAAATTTCAGAACTGTATATACCACCATTTGATTCAAATAAGTAAATGAATTTTTTGCAACTTAATTATCGCTAAATATGTAAATCTTTCATAAAATAGCAGAATATTGTTAAAATTACGTTAAAATGAAGCATTTGATACCTTTGTTTGTTTTTTACGTTAAAATAAACCATTTAATACCTACACTTGTTTTTTTAAGTTTTAGTAATGTTTAAGCTTTGAATCAATTGTCTATCTATCCATGAAATAAAGAGAAGGAATTAAATCTATGGAAACAAACTATATTAGCTATATCAAACTTTTTAGTGTTTATGTCAAAACACTAAAAAGGCAAAAAATTAATGTGTTTTATAAAAAAAAATTACGTTCATTCCCTTCATCTAGATATTTTGAATAACTCCTGAAAATTTAAAATATATTACCTGACGATATTATGATGCAAGTCATACTAAGTATCGTTAAAATACAATTCTGAGAAAATTAGAAAAATAAAATACAAAAGCATAAAATATATTACCTGACGATATTATGATGCAAGTCATACTAAGTATCGTTAAAATACAATTCTGAGAAAATAAGAAAAATAAAATACAAAAGCATAAAAAATTTCAAATCCACCAGATAAATAAGATGAAGTTTCTTTTGCATAATTTTTCTTTTTTTAACTTTGACATCATCTTTTTAAAACATGTCAAAAAAACACTTCGTATCTTTCTGATGAAATCCCAATGAACTTTTTCAGTCAAATTTTACATTAATAAACTTGCAAACCTTGTTAATACCGTGTGTACCATCATTGAAGTAAAGTATTGCAGATCTAAGACCCACTTCAAGCAAAGATCTTGTAACAAAAATATTTTCGAACATCGATACCATAGTATGTTATTATGTCCATCATTACAATTTTGTGTCTCTCCATCAATACATTTTTCAATAAGTGAATCATCTGATAAGTTATCAAATCTTTCTTTATAACATCATAAGTCAATATCAGAATATTTACTTTAGGCTTATAATTATCAATTCTTTCTTCAAAAGTTTTTCATCTTCACTAACTATATAATTTTTTAGGACATATTATATGACGCTGCAATTTGTCTGGAAAGTTAATAGAATCCAAGCCGGCATTTGGTCCTAAAAAAACGTCTTTTGAACATTCAATAGACGTCTTTTTAGGACCAAATGCCGGCTGGAATGATTAAGAACAGCTCTTATACCTTTTTTCATTCGATATATTATTTCATCAACGTTTAATTTTTTATTGTTTGCAGTTTCTCTCATCACCATACCAAAGTAATTTTGAATAGTGTTTATAAAACTATTTCAACACGTGCTAACTGTTTTCCACAATTATTTTCTTTTTTTTGCTCTCTTAAAAAATTTTCCACACGCTTTTGTATATGAAAAACATATTCACGTTTTTACGTTTCAACGCTATTTTTACAATATGGCTTACTATTAACAACATCACTGAACAATGGAGAATCGCCATCACTCATATAGTACTTATAAATAAATCCATAGTAATTTACAGATCTAGATATTATTTCAACTGCACCCATATCTTCCTTCAGCTACTGAAGATTTATATTGATTCACATAAAATTTATAAATAAGAAACCCCTGGTGGAGGGGTTTATTAATAATTTCATTATTAAGAAACCCCTCCCTTGCCCCCCTCTTTTCTAATTTTTTATATATTAATTAAAGTTAAAATTAAAGTTATATTTTAAAAATGATATTTTAAAAATTAAAAAAAAAAACAGCAAAAATTGGCCTGAAAAATTAGAAAACAATTATTTCAATCACCGAATTATTTCAAAGTTACGATAAAACAGCTGTTAGAAAATGCGCACTTGACCGTTAGCCATGCTAGAATTGTTTTATTCTTGTTTTGTAAAAAATTTGATTTATAACCTATAAAATATCAATACACCCCCCCCTACTTTTTTTTCAGATTTTTTATTAAACCCCTTTTATTAACCCCTTTTCCCCCTGTTTACTAGATTGAAAAAATTTCCCACCCCTCCTCCCTTGTATTAAGGACTCGAGAGTACATAGGATGATTCTCTTTGTTTTTCCATATTTGACATCCCTGTAATATTTACTAAGTACTGCAAAGTAAATGCCACTCCCTTCGCTTATAGCTACTACTCCTATAAAAGAACTATGGTTTCGTTTTTGCCACATGCCATCAATAGAAACTATAAACAAAGCTTCTCCAGTAGATATTTTATTTTTTGAAATATTTTTAATTTTATATACAGCCTTTTTTATAGATTTTTATGATGCATTATTGAATGCATTTTTGATCATACATGACATGACAAGAATAATCTTTTAAAGCCTCGTGTCCTTTACCTATTTCTTGAAAAGCTATTATAACTTTAAAGTTCAAGTCCTATAAATTTCTTCCTAACTTTGAATTACTTTTATAAAGTTCATTTGAAGTGTATCTATTAAACTTATGTTTACATCTTTTGCAACTAATAATTACTTTGTGGGAAAACCCCATTCCAAGTGTGGAATCATCATTAATAATTAAGTTAACGGGTGTTCACTTGAAATCCGGACTGACTTTAAAAGGTCATAACTCCCTTATTTTTTATCAACTTAAAAAAATAAAATATGATTTAAAATCAGCATTTAATTCTCTATAATATGATACTTTATTTATTTTCAATTAAACTTTTTCTTCTTATAGAATCAATTCTTGATAAAATACCCTTTGCAAACTCTTGTACAAGATTGATATCAACTTGCTGATATCAACAAGCTGCTGCAATAAACTATCCTTTTCCTTAGTTGTTCTAAATTTTCTGCTTGCCAATTATCCTTGTAAACTAAACCTTTTATTATTGACCAAAAATCCTCAATAGGTCTTGCTTCTAGTACATTTGCAGGGTTATCTTCTTTTGGTACAAATCTGACGTTTTGTCCATTTAAATATGCTTGAACAGATTTAGCATAATGAGACGTCGCCAGATCTGGCCAAAATACGAATTGACTGTCTTGATGATGCTCTTTAATAAAAGGAATAAGACGTTTCTTAATACAATCTTCTTAGTAGATTTTTTGATTGATTGCAAGACCACTTTGACGGATTAGAATTTTTGACATTCGTTTTACAGAAAAGTAAATTTTCAAATTTCAAATTCAAATTCTACCCAGACCAGGAGTTTGGGTTCATACTTTCGCTTTGTATAATATTTGACACTAGATGGGCAGAGGTTTATGTCACTTGTGTAGAAGTTATCGTTTCCGTTGATTGATGAATGAGAAAAAGTAAAATAAGATTCATCATCAATGATCCAATCAAATTTGCTAAAAGCTCGATATAATCTACCACACTTTGTTTTTGCCATCAGTTTTTGATCATCAGTTTGATGTGGAATCTTTTTCTTCTTTCTTTTCTTGATCTTTGATTTTGTCTGAATAATTTTATGGGCATAAGACGTTGATATTCTAAATTTTCTACCTGCTTTCCTATAAGAAACGCCATCATAATGATCAAACATTGATTTTAACGCTTGTACTTTTTTTTGGGTCATTTTTAGAGCTTTTTTTCCTGAACCAGGACGTCTAAGATATCCAGAATCGTCATCAGCACGTTTAATTATATCATAGATGGTCGATCTGGCAACTTTTTCTTTTTCAAAATGATCTACGGTGTACTTTGTTCCTCTTTTCTTTATTTTCAATATAGAAATTGTACACACGTTTTCGAGTGTCGTCTTGTTTAGGTTTCATTTTCAATTTGAATAATCAGTCAATCTAAATATAAATGTAGCATATTAAAGCTAAATTTAAACGCTTTAAAATAATGTATCACATGGTAAAATTGCAATACATTATGTCAGATTTATATTGACTTAAAGTCAGTCCGGATTTCAATTGAACACCCGTTACTTTCACAATTTGGACATTCACAAAATTTCTCAATGATACCTTTAAGAATTTTAAAGATAAAAATGATGTAGTAACTGTTTTCAGTGTTTGAATTTTGGCTAAACTTCAGATTTTTAGAACTTGCACAGAATGATTGAAGTGGTGTTTGACTCTTGTTTTCAGCAAAATTTTTTGAAAGCCCATTAAATCTTCATTTTCTTTATCGTTCATTGTTTTTTTTTTTATTTTCCATTAAACATATATGTATATATATATATATATATATATATATATATATATATATATATATATATATATATATATATATATATATATATATATATATATATATATATATATATATATATATATATATATATATTCTTTATTATAGATCATGAATATCAAACAAAGCATTCGTTGATTAACTATTAGGTACCAAAAACTTTGTTAAAATAATCCGAATTCTAAATAACATACCGAGAGCCACATTTGTGAAACTCATTTTTCCCAAATAATATTAAAACTACAGTTTCAATTCAAAATTTTAAAAGTATTTAAAAAAAAACAGTTACTTAATTAAGATATATCTCAAATTCTATTTTATTTTTAATTTTTAATTTATTCTCTTTAATTTTTCAACATTTCTTTTTGTTAAAAAGCGAAATTACTCTTTACATCGTTACTTTTTTTTTCCACCGCGAACGGACGTGTTTTAAGAGCTTATTAAAAAAATTATAATAATGGTGAAAAACTTTACACCAGCACAACTTAAAGAAATCCTTGAAAATCGCGAGAATACTTTGATGAAAATTTTTAATGATTGAATTGAAAAAATGGAAACTAAATTTAATAACTTAAAAGATAAAAACTTTACGTTAAAAAAAGTATTATCTGAGGCACAGAAAGCTGTCGAATTTATAAGTAAAAGCTATGATAAAATAATAATTGAACTTAAATTAAAAACTAAACAGAATTAAAAAAAAACAGAGTCTAAAAGATCACCAGGTGAAAGTAATATTGAAAATGGAACTAATAACATAAAAGAGAAAGTAGCAGAACTAGAAGACAGAAGCCGTAGAAACAACTTGAGATTTGTTGGGATTAAAGATAAAGCTAATGAAACTTGGGAAGAAAGTAAGCTAAAAATCAAAAACTTCCTCAATACAAAGCTTAATATACAAGAAAAAATTTTAATAGATAGAGCCCATCGAGTTGGAAAAGAAAACGGAAAAAATAGGTCAATAATTGTTTGATTTCAAAACTACAAAGACAAAGCCCAAGTGTTAAACAAATATACGACGATGAAGCTATGGAACGAACGGTTGTACGTTAACGAAGACTTTAGCGATTTTACTATGGATTTACGAAGAAAGCTTTTCAAAGAAGCGAAAGAATTGAGAGCGAAAGGTAAGTTTGCTAAAAGAGTTAAGAATAAATTAATTACGCGCGACCTATAATTATAAAGGAATTCTTTTAATATTCTATAATTAAATTTAAAAACAAAAACAGATGACTACGATTCCATTACTTTTAATTTTCATGATAAATACTTAAAGTCAGATTTTAATTCAGATCCAGATGTCAACTTTTTTAATGATGCCCAGTGGGCACACGACGTTATTTCGACGTTGATTTACAGTTGCTTTTTAGTCGCGACGTCGTATAACCAAAAATCAACGTTGTATCAACGTTGAAAAATTTGTTTAAAACTATGGACGTTGATTCCACGTTAATTCAACGTCTATATTACGAGTTCGACCGCTCGTAATTGCATTATGAGAACTAAAATACGCATGCGTGACTTAAATTTTTTTTTATAAAGCATAACAAATAACAAGTAATAATAGCATAACAAATAACAAGTAAAGACTTAAAAAGTTACTTATTAGCCCAATAAAAACAAGTAAAGTCCCACATGCTAATAAATTAGGCCATCTGTTTATAAGGTTTTGAATTTGACAATTTAACAATAATACATGGCTTAACTTGTGATGCAGTTAGTTAGGTAAATATTAAATGAATATTTCTTTATGACCGCATTATTTCATGAGTGTGGATTACAAGAAGAGATTACTTGATATATAATATAAATATAAAATATATATTATATATGTTTATATATTTATATAATATATATATATATATATATATATATATATATATATATATATATATATATATATATATATATATATATATATATATATATATATATATATTATATAAATATATAAACATATATAATATATATTTTATATTTATATTATATATCAAGTAATCTCTTCTTGTAATCCACACTCATGAAATAATGCGGTCATAAAGAAATATTCATTTAATATTTACCTAACTAACTGCATCACAAGTTAAGCCATGTATTATTGTTAAATTGTCAAATTCAAAACCTTATAAACAGATGGCCTAATTTATTAGCATGTGGGACTTTACTTGTTTTTATTGGGCTAATAAGTAACTTTTTAAGTCTTTACTTGTTATTTGTTATGCTATTATTACTTGTTATTTGTTATGCTTTATAAAAAAAAATTTAAGTCACGCATGCGTATTTTAGTTCTCATAATGCAATTACGAGCGGTCGAACTCGTAATATAGACGTTGAATTAACGTGGAATCAACGTCCATAGTTTAAACAAATTTTTCAACGTTGATACAACGTTGATTATATATATATATAACGTTGTATATATATATATATATATATATATATATATATATATATATATATATATAAATATATATATATATATATATATATATATATATATATATATATATATATATATATATATATATATATATATATATATATATACATATATATATATATATATATATAATATAAATATATATATATATATTATATATATATTATATATATATATATAGATATATACATATATATATACATATATGTATATACATATATATATATATACATATATATATATAGTAGGGTAAAGCGGGGCATTAAGCGCCACTTACTCCTTTCATATAATAAAATGCTTAGTGTTATTGTATTAAGAGAGAGGGACATTAAATTTTACATCATAGATAATAACTAATCAATCAGGGATCTTTTCTCAACCATAATTGGGTTTCTAACCCATGGCATTGATATGTAGTTAGAATTTATAGATGAGTGATTTTTTCATCATGTTTTCCGTTTCCTTCAAACTTGTTGAAAAACTTCCGTTAAATTAGCGCGTGTTTGTTATTCTAGACATTCTAGATTTATAAATTTACCTTTTATTTAGAACATATATAAATAAAAGTTATATTTGGAAAGAAGAAAGATTAGGCTTGATTTTTATAGTACTTTTATGTATAATCACTAAAAAACCATCAAGACAAATACAAAAAAATGTGATGCAAAGGTTTGTTAAAAGTAGTTTTAAATAAAAAATCTTTTGAATCTTTTTATTATAGTTTGTTTTAAACTTGTGTTAAAAATATGTGTAGCATATATTTTTTAAAGTTTGACGAATTCTAATCAGACATAAAATAAATCTTTTTTTTTTTATGTCTGATTATAATTTTTTTTGTAACTGTTTTCTATTTTTGTATTTCCTTGAGCTAAAGAACAACCTTAAAGTACAAAGGTTGATTTGTAACGCATACTTAATCTTTTTTTTTACTCTATATATACATACATATATATGTACATAAATAAACATACATATATATGTATGTATATATACATACATATGCTTATATGAATATATTTGATATATATATATATATATATATATGTATATATATATATATATATATATATATATATATATATATATATATATATATATATATATATATATATATATATATATATATATATATATATATATATATATATATATATACAGTGGTTTTTATAAATTTAGACGCACTCATATTTGAAAATAATAATTTTTAGTTTTTCAACGATAAAACAATGTCGAAAAAAGATTTTAGTTTAGTTTTTTTTCTATTTGTTAGATAAATATATACAGAATACAAAATTTAAAAAAAGTTTACAAAAAAAAATGAAATACTAAGTAATAATTAGGTACAACTACATGATATTAAAAAACTTAGACAAAAAAAATTATTCATAAATTTAGACGCACGATACATTAGAAGGCGTAACTTATGAACCAATCAATATTTTGTGTATCCGCCTTTTGCTTTAATACAACTAAGAACTCTTCTAGGCATAGACTCAACAAAATTTTTGCACATCGCTTCTGGGACCCCATACCAGTTCTCCTTAAGTAATTTCTTCAGCTAAGTAAGTGTGGAAATTTGAACCTTTGCTAATTCACGGTCAACCCAAGCCCAAATGTTTTCAATCGGGTTTAAATCAGGTGAGTATGGAGGCCACGGTATTGTCATGATACTATTATCGTTGAACCACTCCTTTGCATAGTATGCAGTATGTGCAGTAGCACCATCTTGTTGAAGTTTCCATGGTTTATCATTGAATATAAGCAGGTCAATTGATGGAATTAAGTTGTTTTCCAGTACTTCTACGTATATTCTAGAGTTGATTCTTCCGGTGTATGTTTGGCACATACCAACACCTTTGTAATTGAAGCATGACCAGATTCCTATTGAGCCTCCTCCACTTTGTACAGTTGGTCTAATGTACCTGGCATAATACTTTTCATGAGCCATTCTTTTGACTGTTATGTTAGATTTGCGATTGATAAGCTCAAAGTTACTCTCATCACTCCACATAATGTTTTCCTATTGTTCTATTGTCCAATACCTTCTTTCACGACACCATTTTAGTCTCCTTTGTTTATCATATGGACGCAGAAGCGGTTTCTTCAAAGCAGTGTAGACTCCAATCTTGTTTTTGATAAGTATTCGGCGGACTGTGCTTTGAGAAATAGATGTATTTCGCGTTGTATTGAATTCTGTGGTTGAATCTCTGTAACTAATTCTTGGATTAGCTCTGACAGCTCTAAAATAAAGACTATCGTCCTTTCTGGTGGTTGACAAGGGTCTACCTTTCCTCGTTTTTTCGCTGGCACCACCAGTGTGAAGAAAGTTTTGTTTCGTTGTCCGAACGCATTTCTCAAAAACTCCAATTAACTTGGCAATTTTTTTATTACTTTTGGTTCCTTCTTTGATGTGCGCAATAATTTGCCATCTTTCACCTTGAGTGATACGTCTTTTGCCCATTTTTCGCGTCTTTTTAGTGCGAAACGAACTTAACTTTTGTTCATTTATTAAATAATGATTAACTAATTCCAGGTAAGTCATATTTATATAAGGTTTTTTGACAGAATCAATTACTTTAGGCCTATTAATGAGAAATATGGGGAAAAAACTACTAATTAACTATCAATTAACAAGATATAAGACTTTTTTGATTGTGCGTCTAAATTTATGAACAAAATAAAATCAAGCTTATCAATTAACTTTTTTGTGTTAATCGGTATAGAATGAGTAATAAACATCCTGTAAAGAAAAAATTAAGGTACTCTTTAATAGAGTTTCACTTCCTCTTGTAAATTATAAAAGTACTACCGCAAACATAGCGGTAGTACTTTTATTTTATTTTTATTTTGAGTATTATCTTATATATATGAAAAAAAAAATGAATGCGTCTAAATTTATGAAAGCTACTGTATATGTATATATATATATATATATATATATATATATATATATATATATATATATATATATATATATATATATATATATATATATATATATATATATATATATATATATATATATATATATATATATATATATATATATATATATATACAATAATGGTGCAATTTAAAGTTTTTTCTTTTATTTATAAAGTTTGATAAAAATAAACAAATAAAGTGGAACGTTTTGAATATTTATTGATTATTATGATAAATTATATAAAATATATATAAAGTATAAATATTTTGCAAAAACACTTTTATTTCCAATAACTGCTTCATTGCATTATGGCATGCTTGCAATTTATTTTTTATAGTTTCTGTCAACTCTGGGTTGTTATGACAGATCTTGATAATCTCTTCCATAAGATCTTGCTTATTAGTAAGATTTTTTTTATCAAATTTTTTGCTTTACTATTTCCCAAATGTTTTTCTATGGGGTTAAGATCATGCGAGTTGTCTGGCTACAGGAATACATCAACTAAGTCATAACAGTTTTTATTGTGTGGCAAGTTGCACTATCTTGCATAAATATAAGATTTTTGACATTATTTTTAATATTTTTAAATTTTTCTGTCAATTTTTGACTTTTTTGGCTGGACATCAATCCCTCTTCTTTTAGCTTTCTACAAATGGTCCGGTCTGACATAACAATTACAGCTTCATGGATAAGCTTAGTGGCTTTTTTTCTGTTTTCCAGGCAGATATTTCTGATTACTCTGTTTGCTCTTGGTGTTTTCTTGCGTTTATAAGGTGGTCTACTTGGACCAAACTCTTCCCCTGTATCAATTCTTTTTCTTACTTGCATTACGGTTTGGTAAGAAACCTTTGCGGTTTGTGCAATTTTTCATTGAGAATTATTTGTATTTTGTAAAAGACATGTTTATCAATTTTTAATGTAACTCTAATAATAATAACAATGTATAATGCAGGTTGTTGACCAATGGTTTATAATCAAAATTTAATATGGCTAGCGGTAAAGGTAAAGAGAAGTTTAAAGGAACAAACATTTACTTGTAAGTTAAGTGTAAAATTATATATTTTTTAAAAATCACAGTTCGTTTTTTTAATGCTATTTTATTTTTAACTTTTTGATGTATTTGATGCAAATTACTCAGGCAATACCTTTTTTATAGAGAGAGCTTTGTCAATTAAAGTGACTGCTACAGTTGCCGAAATAAGAAAAGGAATAATGACTTTATTAAAATACGCACTCTACAGATCAAATGGTGGTGGTCGGCGCGTAAAAGGCGGTTCACCCGATGTATAACATTCATACTTTTTCCGAGTTGTTCTGGAACTATTGATAATAGTTATTATTGATAAATTGATAAATGTATTACTGATAAATAAAACTTTTTTTTCAAACATTTTATTTTATTTGCATTGTATATAAAGTCCGTTGAAGCAATTTAGTTGTATCTGATTAATTTACTTGAAATATAATATCCTCTGCGCAAATTATTGCTTTTTTATTGTGTTATTTTATTGCAATTAAAGTTGAGATAATTTTTTAGTTAATTGGATTTAACTAAAATAAAAAACAAAAATCAACGTTGAATTTACGTTGTTTCAACGTTGTTCTAACGTCTTATAAACAACGTATCAATCGAATATATCACCTATTCAAAGTTGAAATATGGTTGATATGTAGTCGATAAGACGTTAGATTAACGTTGAAACGACGTAATCATCGACGTTGTTTCAACGTCGTAGTTTTCGACGTCGGATTTTATTTCCAATTCAACCAAATTTCAATGTTGTTTAAACGTGGTATATGGTCGATTTGCGACGTCGTTTCAACGTTATTTCAACGTCATTGCGCCTGCTGGATGTGAACACATGTTCTTATTTTTATCCCAACGAGTTAAAAGAATTTCAAAATCAAAAAATCAGAATCCTTTACAAATCAAAATCTCAAATCAAAAAATCAGAATCATTCACATTAATATTAGAAGTCTAAATAAAAATTTTGAAAAGTTTTGCGATTTTTTAGATGAAACTGAAAATGTTTTTAACATAATTTGCTTTACAGAAACGTGGATTTTTTCGAATAATTTTAAAAATAATTATATTTTCCATCTTCCAGGTTTTGAAACAATTTTATTAGAAAGACAAACAAATAAACGCGGTGGAGGAGTTCTGATTTATGTTAAGGAACACATTTCACTTAACATTAGGAATGATATGTGCGTTTCTGACGGTGATAAAGAAATCGTAACTATTGAAATTTTAAACAATAAAAAAATAGTATTCTATTAAGCTGCTGTTATAGACCACCTGATGGTGCGTCTGAAAATCTTAGTTTCTTTTTACAGCAAAATATCATCAACAAAGGTAGCAAAGAAAACAAAATTACTTTTATAATTGGATATTTCAACATGAACTGTTTAATTTATAAAGAAGATAAAAAAGTAAAAAGTTTTTATGATGAAATATTTATGGCAGGAGCTCTTCCTTTAATTAATTGCCCTACTAGTATAACCAAAACTTCAACTATGTTAATTAATAATATTTTTACAACAGATATTTTTACAACAATTCATACTTTATCCTCTAATAATCCCAAAAGACAAAATATAATAAAAAAACGTATCTTCAATGAGAGCAATATAAAATCCTTCCAATATCAGTTATCACTTCTGCATTGGAAACATATTAACTTTAATGAAGACGCAAATACAATATATAATAAATTCTTTGATACGTTCTTCTCAATATACGATGTAAACTTTCCACTTTGTGAAAAAATAACAAAAATAAAAACCTTAAATAGTCCATGGATTACCAATGGACTTAGAAAATCCTCTAAAATCAAACAGAAACTATATATAAAATATTTAAAAACAAAATCAAATCAACAAAAATATAAAAATTCGTAAAAAATTAAAAAAAAATTGTTATTCAAATTTAATTAGTAAATTTAAAAACGACTCAAAAAATACTTTTTTTTAAATTGCATTCACTCCCAACAAGGCTGCAATCAACCACTATTAAGTTGGGAGTTACTTGGAAAAAAAAGAACAGAGTTATAGAGCAAGGAAACGGTTGACAGAAGACTTGAAAAGTTGAAGATTGAATGAGTCAAAAAAACATAAAGATGGGAGTGAGTTCCAAAGGATTGAAGTGCGGGGAAAAAAACTAGATGAATAAAAGTTTTTAGAGCATGCAGGGACAGATATAGTAAACGAATGAGACTTAGCTGAATGACGAGTAAAACGAGAATGAGTTTTAGTTAATGGAACTAGAGATGATAACTCCTTTGAGCAGTGACCATGATAGTATTTGTAGAAAAGAGAAAGAGATGTAACTTTACGACGATGGGAAAGAGGTTCAAGCTTAGCAGATAGTCCAGGTCCAACAACATTTACAATGCGTTTTTGGACCTTGTCAAGAAGAGAAAGTGAATCGTTAGAAAAACCAGCCCAAATATGACAACAGTATTCCATACAGGGACGAATAAGAGATTTGTAGAGGTTGAGAATGGAATCAGAAGTAAGGAAATGGCGAACACGATAAAGAGAAGCAACCTTAGCAGAAGCTAATTTAGCAATCGATTGTATATATGGTTTCCATGAAAGGTCAGTAGTAAGCGATAATCCAAGAAGACGTAAAGAGGAGGACTCAGTAAGAGGATTGCCATTCATTAATATAGGAATGTTGACCATATTACGGTAGTTGTTTGCAATAAACAACTGGGTTTTTTTTGGAGTTAAAATTCACAAGCCACGGTGAACCCCAATTTATTACTGAAGTGAGATCGGATTCAAGATCAGCTGCTTGTTCTAGGCAATCGAAAAGAGAAGACTTTTTGTCAAGACAGGAGTATAAAGTTGAGTCATCAGCAAAAAGAGCTACTTTAGATGAAAGGTTGTCAGGAAGATCATTTATGTAGAAAAGAAACAAAACAGGGTCCAGGATGGAACCATGGGGAACCCCAGAAGTTATATAGTAAATATAATAAAGAAGAGAGTTGGCCTTCAAGGATGACTTTAATAAACCGGTTAGAAAGAAATGATTTGATAATCTCAAAAACTTTCCCAGAAACGCCATATGAAGCAAGCTTATGGAGAAGACCAGCATGCCAAACTTTGTCGAAAGCTTTAGATATGTCGAGAGCAATAGCCCTTGCCTCACCGCCTCCATCTAATGCACGATAAAATCTTTCAGTTACAGCAGTTAGCAAGTCGGCCGTAGAGCGAGAGGATTGAAAACCGTATTGATTGTCTGACAGTAGTTTATTTGACTCAAGATGAGATGTGAGGAATTTGTTGATCAAAGACTCAAAGACCTTGCTAATAACAGAAAGAAAACTGATCGGACGATAATTGGAGGGGTCAGAATTTTCTCCAGAGTTTTTGAATATTGGAACCACAGATGCCATTTTCCAACAAGCAGGAAAACAAGACTCAGTCAAACACTTGTTAAATAGTTTAGAGAGAATTGAATAAAGTTCTGGAGAACAATTCTGAAAGACTGTGACAGGAATGTTGTCTAGACCAAAAGCTGTAGACGAGTTTAATTGAGATATGGCTTTAGCAACAGAAGTCGGAGTGATTTGAATGTCCAGCAATGGGTCAACCTGTTTGACTGGAATGGAAGGAAGAGAATGTCCATAAGATTCAAGAGTGGAATTAGAAGAAAAGTTCTTTGCAAATAGTTCTGCCTTATCCTTATGAGAGGTAATAAGATCAGTCCCATGAATGAGAGATGGAATATTAGATCTACCCTTGTTAATAATGCTGTTGAAGATTTTCCAAAAGTCTTTAGAGCCTAACTTCTGTGATAAGATGCGAGATTTAGTGAACTGAGAATAATGGAGTTTAGCATCAGAAAGCAACTTTTTACATCGATTTCTTGCAATAATAAATAGCTGTTTGTTCTCAAGAGAGTTGTTCTTTTGAAAAAGATGAAAAAAATGATGACGATTGGATATAGCAGCCGCACAAGAAGGAGAAAACTATGGAGTAGAATGAGGCTTGACTTAAAACCGACGAGAAGGAATAAAAGCTTCCATTCCAGCCTGAATCCAGGAGGTTACGTAGGAGGCGCATTTATTAGCTGAAAGAGAAAAAACATCAGCCCAAGGACCATCATGAAGAAAATTACGAAAAGAATCCCAGTCAGCTTTAGGGTAGTAGTAGGTGGTGCGATGATAAGGTAAGCCCAAAAAAAAAGTACGAGAAAAAAGATTTCTAGAGATCATTGCATGGTCAGAACTACCCAAGGGAGAAAAAGGAGAAACTAAACACATGCTAGGGTTAGAGACAAGACACAAGTCAAGGAGTGAAGGTATATGATTAGGGTTGTCAGGAAAACGAGTCACAAATTTAAGTATCTGAGTAAGAGATTGAGGAACGCAGAAGTAAAAGGCTTTGAAGACTTGGAGAACGCTGAAAGAAATAACAGGAAAACAAAAAACAAATTCAAACTCCCTTCCTAAAGTAATTAAAATAAATAAGACAAATATATATGAACCAAACGAAATTGCAAACGAGTTCAATAAATATTTCATTGATATAGGAACTAAATTGGCAAACAAGATCCCTATTATGAAAAAAAAATTTAGTGATTTTCTAGAGCCTATAAATAATTCGCTTTTTATATATAATTTACATTCTGACTTATCTTTTGATGAGTTTGAGAGAGCTACAAGTCTCTCAAAAGAAACAAAGCTACGGGTGCGGACGAAATAAATGGCAACATTGTCATAGATTGCTTTACAAACTTAAAATGTATTCTTTATAAAGTTTTTTGGGCATCTATACAGCAAGGTGTATTCCCCGACCAATTAAAAATAGCTAAAGTAATTCCTATATACAAAAACGGGAAAAAATCAAATATTAGTAATTATCGCCCTATATCAGTTCTTTCAACTTTCTCAAAAATTTTAGTAAGAATTATATATAATAGAAAATACAATGACCTTAATCTAAATAAACTTCTATATAAAAATCAATTCGATTTTAAAAATTTTTTTTCAATTGATCAAGTCATTACACAGTTCATTCGTGAAATCTCCAATTCATTTGGTAGATCACAATATACATTAGGTATTTTCATTGACCTATCAAAAGCATTCGACATGGTCAATCACAAAATTCTACTTAAAAAACTCAAATTTTATGGAATTAATGGAAAAATAATAAAATGGTATAAAAGTTACTTGAAAAATGGAAAACAATTTGTTTTCAATGAAGATTATTTTCAAAATGAAAAACTAATTGACATAAAATGTGGTGTTCCACAGGGTTCTATTCTAGGCCCACTTTTGTTTTTAATCTATATAAATGATTTAAATAAAGTTTTTAACGTTAAGAGTATCATTTTTGCGGACGATACTAATTTATCTTTTGTCAAACAGTGACATTTATGAGCTTTTTTCAAATATGAACAAACAAATCACATCTCCAACTGGTTTAAGTGCAACAAGTTAACTTTAAACATTGACAAAACAAAATGGATCCATTTCCACTCTCTTGCAAAAAAGCGTTTTTTACCAAATAAATTGCCTAAACTTTTTATTGATAAAATTGAAATAAAAAAGGAGTCAGTCACAAGGTTTTTAGGCATTTACATTGATGAAAATATTACATGGAAGTATCATATCGACTTTACTTCTACTAAATTGGCTAAAAGTATTGGAATTCTATATAAGATCAGATACAATCTAAGTAAACAAAATTTAATTCAACTCTACTACTCGTTTATTCATAGCTGTATAAATTATGCAAATATTGTTTGGAGAAGTACACCGTCAGAAACACGCAATGCGTTTAATATGTTTCGAAAATCGTTTTTCTCATTCAAATATTTTATTTAAAAACGTTAAAGTACTTAACGTTTACGAACTCAATGTCTATAATATTTTATGTTTCTTTGTAAAAGTGAACAACCATTGTCCAATTTTAAAGATCTTTTTACTTATAAAGCTATAAACAAAAATGCTTTACGAAATAATAATTTATTAATTGAACCCTTTTGTCAATTAAAGTTTAATCAATTTTGCATAAAACTATCGAGCACCGTATTTATGGAACAAAATTGTTGTTTCAAATTTTGATTTGTCAATTTCGTTTTCCGTTTTTAAAATTAAATTAAAAAACTATATTCTTTCTACTGGCAATATATATAAATATTTTTGAAATGTAAATTTCTTTTTTTCACTCTTGATAATTTGTAAAATTATTTTCAGTTTTTGTTTCTTCTACATTGTTACCCAGGCAGCAAGCTTACATTGGCCCAACGTAAGTTTTGACATTGGCGAGTTTATTTCGTTGGGCAAACATTTAGCCAATGTTTTTTTTCGGCGTATTATTTTCAATTCTGCAAATCAGTTTTTTGCAAATATCGTACTATATTGGGCCAACATTTAGCCAATATTTTTTTTTCGTCGTAGTATTGCAATTCTACAAATCGGTTTTTTGAAATTATCGTACTACGTTGGGCCAACATTTGGCCAATGTAGTTTAGGCTTGTAAGCCTAAACTACATTGGCCAAATTTTTTAAAAATAAAAAAATTTTTTAAATCTTTTAAAAATAAAAATACAATTGATCTAATACTATTATAATAGTTATTAGATCAATTGAATTTTTATTTTATTAAGTATACATGTATGATATATTTTATATGGTTCTGGCGACAAGATCATTTGGATCTTCTTTCACATACCAAGTTTATATATTGTTATATTGTTATACTACGATTAATAATTGTAAACTAAAAAAAAAAAAAAAAAAAATTATCTTTAAATTTTATTAATTTATTTTTATTTTAATTTGTATTGTATTCAGAAAAAAATTAAAAATAAAGAAATAAAAATGCAACACTTTTTATTTAAAAGTATTTAATATTATTTAATGAGCACAATGGTAAATATGCTATGGATTTTCTCTCAATTGAAAAGCTTAGTGCTAAAAGTACTTTGATCAGAGAAATAACGCTTTATTAAGCGTTGACTTAATTGACTTTATTACTCTTCGCACTAAATTACTTAAGTTACTTTAAATTTAAAGTAAGAATTTAAATTGATTTAAAATGGCTGATCAAAGTAGATTTTCTTAAAATATTTTTTTTGTGACTTTAGTACTTTTAGCACTAAGCGCTTCAATTTATGCACAAATTCGACAAATGTAAGTACTCATATTGAAGCGCTTAGTGCTAAAAGTACTTAAGTCACAAAAAAATATTTTAAGAAAATCTTCTTTGATCAGCCATTTTAAATCATTTTAAATTCTTACTTTAAATTTAAAGTAATTTAAGTAATTTAGTGCAAAGAGTACTTTAGTCTAGTGGCGCCAATTGTATTTTTTGGTCTTTGATATAGCTAACTTCTAGATATGGAGCAAACTCCAAACATTTATATGTTTATACTTATGTCACAAAGTACTTTGCACAAAGTTGTGATGATCGTAGCTTGGAAACAAAAAAGTCCTCAAATTTTGGGCCCCCTCCTGCCCCAAACGTGAGAGCAATAAGTTAAGGAAATATTTTTTGTACAATTTCAACTAGACTTATATTCATCAATAAATTTTAGGTTTCATATTACTATCTCTCAGCATTCGAAAAGAATGACCATTTAAAATCTGCAACAACCTTAAATTGAGGGGGGTTTAAACTTTATATAGTCATAAATTTCGAACGCTAAATATTTTACTATGAAATTTTATCGATGAATATAAGTCTAGTTAAAAATAGTACAAAAAATATTTCATCAACTTGTTACTCTCACGTTTGGGGCAGGAAGGGAGGCCAAAATTTCAGGTCTTTTGTTTCCAACCTCTAATCATCGCAATTTTTTGCAAAGCATCCTTATTTGACATTAGCATAAACATAAAAATGTTTGGAGTTTGCTCCATGTCTGGAAGTTAGTTATCTCGAAGACAAAAAAATTGGCGCCACTGCTTAAGTCACTAAAGTCAAGGCTTATTTCTCTGATCAAAGTAAATTTTCTCAAAATATTTTTTTTGTGACTTGAGTACTTTTAGCACTAAGCTCTTCAATTGCAAATTTGTTCGAGAAAACGACCGGTTGTCGATAGGGATTGCATCTCGAATTTCGAGAATTCCGGAATTCTTTTCCATAATATAGTTTCGAATTGCGAAAATTTTTCCAGCGAATTCCGATTATTAAAATTTATTTTTTCGTGCTCTCTCATATACTTTTAAATTAGGCTTTTGTTTCTGTACATATAAATATTATACATTCTAATACTTAAGGAAGAAATAAAGAAAAGAATTGTAAATTACAGTTATCCTGTATAATACAAGTAGACATAGAGAAAACATCGTAATTTGCAGTTACCGGTTTCATGTCGTCATTTCATATCCACACGTAATAATTTGTTGAGATTTGCTTATTGCATTATTACGTTATTACGTTATTGCAGTTAACGGTTTAATGTCTTTATTTTATATCCACATGTAATAATTTTTATATTTGGTATAACATTGTGTTCGTGTCTTATATTTTACGATTTTCAACAGTTGAGATTTGCTTATCGGAGTGCGGTGTGTATTGAATTATTTGTGTCAGTATTTTTTAAATAGGTAAGCAAATAATAACTAGAATAATAGCAGTTTTAATTTAACAACATTATTTGACAACTATTTAATTTTAATTTTGTTTTTGTTTAACAAGTTAAATTATTATCAACAATACATCCTAAAATGTCTTCATAGGAAAGTTATTTAGAATTCACAAAGCAATGTAAAAATCAAAATTCTGTTTGGATTCATTTTTTAAAAGGATCAAAAAAACTAACATCAAAATGTAAAATATGTTATGAAATAGTAAAAACCGCTGGTTCAACGACATCACCGCAGCACGCGCATTTAAGAACAATACACAATACTTTTTTTTATTAAAACTGGATGTCGTGCAAGATGAAGGTCCAGAAAGCAGATCATCAAAAATAATGATTACAAACTGTTTATTCAACAAAAAAGATGAATCACTTTCTGCAATCGCATCACAAATGTGTGTCTTAGATGATATGCCATTCAAAGTTTTCTGCATGTTTATCGATTTGAGAAATTTGATTTTGGGTAAAGGTGCTCGAGATTATGTATTACCAAAATCACCTAACTCAATTCGCAAAATAATTTTAGAATACGCTCAAAAAATGCGGGCTAAAATGATGCAGGATTTTATAAATTTAAAAGAAGACGGAACAAGATTTTGCTTTACTTTAGATTAATGGACATCTTCAAGAAATCAATGTTATTTAAATGTGAATGTCCATGGCAAGAAACAGTTTTGGAATTTAGGTTTAGTACGTGTGGAAGGACGTTTCCCTACAGAGAAATGCATTACGGCTCACAAAAGCACATTGCAAGACAACAATCTAAATATCGATAAAGATATTACGTCTATAATAACTGATGGGGCAGTTGTGATGCAAAATGATGGACGGTTTTAACCATGTAATCAGCAGTTGTACTGTTTAATAAATTACTGCATCAAATATTTATTTGATATTTGATGCAGTAAGTTTTTTTTTTTTTTTCAATCCATTTTTTTTTTTTTTGTATTGATCTTTCGTTTTTGATTTAACTTGAATTATTTTCTTAACATTGATTAACGTTATGGCAAGCGTTAATTTTCCTCAGTCAAATTAGTTTTAATTAAATGGTCCTCACAATGTAGAAACGTTTCCATTAAAACTGAAAAAGTTTTAATGGAAAAATTTCTGAAAAAAAGCTGAAACTTTTTAACTTTGTTTATTTCTCAAGCAGATTTGCAAACAGTACGAAAATGTCATTAATAGCAAGTCTCTTTTAACTCCTTGGATGTCCATAGATATATATATATATATATATATATATAGATATATATATATATATATATATATATATATATATATATATATATATATATATATATATATATATATATATATATATATATATATATATATATATATATATATATACAGCGCCAGCTTTAAGCGCAAAACTTAAGAACGTGCCCCAAGGTATATATGTGTGGGTTGTTACCATTAACAACGAGACCAATGCTCTAAAATGATGAACAAGAGTGCTAAAGGGAATATATAGTTTAATGCAAAGAGATCCATGATGTGCATCAAGTTTCTTATTTAATTAATTTTTTATTAAAGTTATAAACTTAGACTTTTCATGATATGGGTTTATAGAAATGATTGACTAAATAAATAGACAACGCAACGCTGCTTTTAAAATAAATGTTTTTATTAAACATATAATAAATCCTCTAACTATATTAACAAAAGTTATTAAATTTTAAAATCTAACTTTTCTAGCTTTTTTGTCCGCGAAATCTCTTATCAAACTAGAAAAATCTAAATTTTCAGCTATATCTTGCTCGATTGATAACATAGATAGAGAATTAAGTCGATCTTGCAACATGGTATTTCTTAAATATGTTTTGATTAACTTCAGTTTAGAAAAACTACGTTCTCCACTAGTTTGTATTATGCCAAAAACGTTAATGGAATTTAGTGAAGACTGCGCTGCGTCACAAATAACCAAATTGAGAGAATGACTTCCACATGGAAGGTAAAAAGCCAAAGGATTCAAATCTAATATTTGCTTTTGTAGACCTATTTTTTGACCTTTCATATTTGCGCCGTTATCGTAACCTTGCCCTCGACAAAAGCTTATATTCAGTCCAAAATCTTTTAAAGCTCCAATGATGATTTCTGTTAAACCAAGACGTGTCGTTAACATTGAAAAACCCAAGAACGTGTTCATTTATTTTTATAGGATATTCTGATATATTTACAATTCTAATCGTAAGCAAGAGCTGTTTTTTGAGAGATACGTCAGGAGTGCAGTCAGCAATAATAGAATAATATGTTCTTTTTAGAGCTTTGGATATAATTATGTTGGTTACTTTTGATGCCATTATATCTATCATTTCCTTTAAGAAATATTTCCTTTAAGAGCTAGCGTGACGTGGTTTAACATGATAGGATCAAATTTAGCGAGTAATTGTGCCAATCCTAAAAATTTGCCGTTATTAACTGCATACAATTTATCAGAAGAACCTCTGAAGGCCATATTATTTGTTGCCAAGTATAAAGTAATGTTAAAGGGGGGGGATGTAACACCCCCCTATCGCGCCGGCCTTGATTGCGTGGATGTGTGTCCAAATTCACTTGTATTGCACCTATATTAATTACATAATCAACAAATTGAATGTTGCGATGAATTGGCCACAAACCACAGTCTGAGTAATCGATTGCTATTTCTTTGGTGCGATCATTTACATCACCATCTTTGCCATCATCATTTTCGTTATCGATATCTTTTTCATCGTAGTGAACATTTCCAACTGACACTCTTCCGTCTTCTTCATCGCTTGTTGATGTATCACTAAGTACATGCGCAACATTTTCTCCTTCCTTTATTTTATTACAATCACTATTTTCCGGTGTAAAAAAGTTTTCAAGTTTTTTATAATTTTTCTTCAAATTATCAACTTTTTCTGCATTACGTTTTCTGTATTAAGCACCAGATGGTTTCTTATTATTATGAGTTTTAAAAACATTTTTTTTTTTTATTATGAGTACTCTCCATTGATTGCTGCTGACAGTTTCTATTTGTCTAAAATTTTAAAATAAAAAATTACTCGCAAGCTAATAATTCATAAACAATTTCATTATTTATACTTACCTGTAATTTATTACCGCAAAATTTGAAAACTTGACAAAAACTGAATTTGAATCACAAATACAACTTTAAATTTCTTCTTCAAATTGATAAACAACGCGCTCGCAACTCGTACCGAAAATAATGTTTAAAATTTAAACTTTAAATAAATGGAACGCAAAATAATTGGCGCCGAGAAAGATATAAGTAAAAAAATGAACTTAAGTAACAAAATATATGCTATGATTGAAACACTTTTAATCAAATTATTAATATTGCATAAAGAATTTTTAACAGTGTAATAATACAATAAATAAATTATTTAAATAAATTATTTTTATAAAAAAAAAAACATTCGAAAAAATAACAAAAAATCGAAAAAATTTAGGTTGACTTATTTATTCTATTTATTATTGCGCTTAAAAAAACGTGAGAAACAACAGGCATTTAAAAAGTATTATTTTTTAACCTTGCTATGCTTGAACAAATTTAAGAAAAAAGAAAAAAAAAATTGAAAAAAAATAAATGTCAAACTTGAAAAGCAAGTAACTACAATAAAAGAAATTATAAAATAATAATTTTAATATTATTTTATAATTTTTTATTTAAAGTATATCAATTTGCATGCCGACACTTTAGAATATTCAGGTCGGCAGTTGTATGCTGTCCTAAAGCAAAGAAAAGACGGCTTTTGCATCGGCATTGCCGAATGCCGACCTGAATTTTGCTGACTATATAATATTTTTATTGTTACTGTTAGTATTGTTACTAATAATATTCCTCTTCATCGTCATCTTATTATTATTTTTATTATTATTTTTACAATTATTATCATTGCTATTATTATTATTATTGTTACTATTATTATAATCATTATTATTTATATTATCATCATTATTATTTTATTGTAATGTTGCAGGTCTTTACTTTAGATTAGTACTTGTACTATTTGTAAAAGTCCTTGAAATTTTACAACTTATTTTAGAATATATATATATATATGTATATATATATATATATATATATATATATATATATATATATATATATATATATATATATGTATGTATATATTATGCATATATATATATATATATATATATATATATATATATATATATATATATGTATATATTATGCATATATATATATATATATATATATATATATATATATATATATATATATATATATATATATATATATATATATATATGTATATATATATATATATATATATATTATGCATATATATATATATATATATATGCATAATATATATATATATATATATATATATATATATATATATATATATATATATATATATATATATATATATATATATATATATATATATGCATAAATTTGAAATAGTTGAATGATTTTTTTACAAATCCAAAAGTCAGTTTTGAGCTACTTTTTTTCACTTGTTTCTAAATATATTATTTAAAATGGATTAGACCAGGCTCTTTTTTTTTAATAATTATATAAGACTAATGGCACTGCACAGTGGGCCAGTAGGTGGACGAAATGAGAAAAAATTTAGTTTTCTAATCTTGAAAATTTATTTAATTTTAGTATCTACATATATTAGGAGAAATTTATTGATAATTTATTTATATTAAATCCCTTAGTTACTAGGACTCTAAGCATTTGAATATTGAAATTAAAAAAAAAAGATTTAAAAAAAAAAGATATTAAATCCCTTAGTTACTAGGACTCTAACCATTTGAATATTGAAATTAAAAAAAAAAAAAAAATTTTAATAAATAATTTACGGTGACATTAACGCTGTGTCACATCTACGTTTTTGAAACAAATAATTAGTACATGTTATTCTAGAATATTTAGAGATAAGAAAAACCAATGTGTGAAATAAGTAAGTCATAACATGTTATCTCAGTTATACTTTGAAAATCACAGATTAAAAAAAGAAATCTTTATGAAATTTATTTTTTGCCGTACTATAACCAATAATTATCATATTTTGTCATGTGCTGTCTTATATTTATTTAAGCTATATGATGCTTCAATCATTTTTAATTGGTTGCTCGTCCCCTTAAATCCCCGTTCAGATTTTATATATGTTTTTACTTGGTTGTTATGGTGTTGAATTTTGCATAGCAACAGCTCATTTTTACATTAATGTTGTTTTAACAGTATTTTATCTGCGCTAAGTACACAATATTGAGAGTATGTACTAAAATGAGATTAACAATTCTTATAAGGTTATTTTTTTTTGGTTGCTATGACTACCTTACTATGCATTGCATATAAACAACATATTTTCGGTAGTTGTCTGTAATTTAATTTGTAACACTAACAGTAATTTAATTACTTTTAATTTTAATTACTAACACTTGTAGTAACTTAATTACAATCACGAATTCGTAGTGTACGCGGCATATATATTGTAACATTAAACTTTTAAATACAAAATATTTGTTATAAGAATTATTTAGATATGGTTTTATTAAACTTAGACATTCATAGTTTTCTCCAAAAAAACAATCTTAGTACTTCAAAACAAAATATTACTGAAGATAAATTGAAATTTATTCAGCCAAAATTTGCTGAATTTAAAGATGTTGATTTTAGACATGATGTTCAACGATTTGTTTACTTGTATAAAAAAAAAGTTGAAAATCTGCCAACTATACTGTTAAAAAATTTGAAAAGAAGTTTGTAAATTGGCTTAATAAATATTTAATTGTCAGAAAAAAACAACAACAAATCAACTGCAAGTAGACGTGGTTGAAAACCAGTTCCATTTGATAATAACTTAATAAAACTAATTGAAACCTACTCATCCAGTGAATTATTTTTTGCTGCTAGTAAAAAATTTAGAGATGTATTTATTGTAAGTGCTGCCAAGAACTTTTTAAATTCTTCAAATACAGATAAAGCAACTATATATTCAGCAGACGAAGCACTGGCTTTATATAATATTGATGCCAGTCAATATATACCCTCTACCCCGCTTAAAATGATGTCAGAGATGCAAAATGGAAATGTTATCCTGCAAATATAACAGTGGAGGACTATTCAGCTTCGGTTCCTTTAAAAGATTTAATGATTTATACTTTGCAAAGAATCTGTGCATTTCAGGAACCTGTGTTGAGGTACTTGAAAATTAACGACAAAGCAATAAAAACAATGACACTTACGTGTAAGACTGGTTTTGATGGTGCTACTGACCAAAGCATTTATAAACAAGTTTTATCAGAACCTTACATGAATAGAGATTTAAAGTGTGAAGAATTATTATTTATAACTTGTCTAGCTTTATTGGATTTGACTGGATTTAACAACAATAACTAAAAGGTGCCTATTTCGAGAAATCAAAGTCTTCATCCAGAGCCTATTGTAGACCCAAATGATTTGCTTGCAAAACGGAATCCAAGGAATCTGTGATCGAAGAAAATCAGTACATTAAAAGTGAGATAGAAAGCATGGGTATAATTTTATGAGAGGTTTGCGGTTCTTTTATTGAAGTGAATTATATTATTGAACTTACAATGATTGATGGGAAAGTTCAAACGATATTATTTGAAAAAACTCATACCAATGCTGTTCAGTGCGTGGTGTCTCTCCAAAAAATATGAATAGTCTTGATTTCCTTAATATAGATTATACTAACAGAGAGTTCAAATATGGTCCTTCCATTCTTCATGCATGAATTCAATTTTTTGAGATGGTTTTGCACATTGCATATAAAAAAGAAACAAAAAAGTGGCAAGCAAGATCTAAAGAACACAAAGAAAAGACATCTTTAGCTAAACAAAAGATTCAGACTGATTTTATGAACAAAATGGGACTTGTTGTTGATTTCCCTAAAAGTGGTGGTTCTGGAACAAGCAATGATGACAATGCCTCAAGGCGTGCTTTTGCAGCATATGAACAAACAGCTGAAATTCTCTGTATTGATCAAAACCTAATTTTCAGATTTTACATTATCTTGGTAACACTCTCTTGAGGATACGAAATAGACAGTTTAAAATTCAATGATTATTGTTTTGACGCTGTTAGGCAATATATGTGTCCCTTTATCCATGTTATTACATGGCTCAATCAGTTCACAAAGTATTGACACATGGACAGGACTTAATTAAAAACCTTACATTACCCATGGGACTTATGTCAGAGGAATCTCAAAAAGTTGAAATAAAGACTTCAAAATCTCATCGCGAAAAGTTAGAAATAAAGACTTCAAAATCTCATCACTTCAAATCTTATCGCGAAAATTTCAGCCAAAAAAACATTTAGAAAAGCAACAAATACTGATCTTATCAATAGACTTTTAGTTTTCAGTGATCCTGTTATTTAATCACTGCGTAAATCAACATCACACCGAACAAATCATAAAGCTTTTCTTTCAGATATTTTACAGTTACTTAAACAATCTTTAAACGATGTTATTGTTTTATAATTTTTTAATGTAATTTAAAATTGACAATACTTTCTTGCACTATTTTTTTGTTTTTATTATAGCAAAAACATCATTAACCTTAAAAATCAATTGTTATTCATTATAGGTGGGTCGAAAATCCGATAGAATATTCAAATATCAACTTACATCTTTGTAACTAAAGATAACTAAGCAATATAAAAACCAAAGCAACTAAAATAAAAAATCACTTTTATAATAAGTATGATCTCATATTGGTACTCATGCTAAATTTAGGGAATATAGCACTCATAAAAAATCTGCAGATAACAAAAATAGGTTGTTGCTAAACAAAATAAAGGCATCCATATCAACGAAATAAAAAAATATACCTTCATAAAAAGCGCAGACATCATATAAATGCTCATGCTAATTTTAGTGAATATAGCTCCAATATTAAATTAGTTATGAATTTTGTCCAGTAAAAGTTAATTCTGGCCCACTGTGCACTGGTTTAATTATATTGTTTGATAAACCTTAGTTTTGCTTTGTAAATCTCGAACAAATTACTGTTAAAATAACATTTGTTTACGTTTTTACTTCCATTTTAGCGCGCGCATAAATTTTATATCGTAAAGCCCGTTCTCCATTCAGAACTTTTTGCGCTTTACAGAAGCGGAAAAGTTCTTTGAGCATGCGCAAACAGTTTTTTTAAACCCGTTCTCCAATCCGCATGATCAAAGAACTTTTCCGCTCCTCCAAAGCGCAAAAAGTTCTGAGCTTAACTGTAAAAAGGTGTACTTTCACAGCGTGCGGGTTTAGTATATGAGTTTTTAATAAGGGATAAATGAACAAAACGGCGGTTTTGTTTAACTAATTATAAGCAGTTTTTCGTTGATTTAGTTTTTGTAAACGACTTTAATAGACGAATATTGGATATTTTTTGTTAAAATATCTAGTATTACAAAGATATTAATACTATAAAGAGGTTTTGTTCTTTATATTTATGTTATAACAACGTTAACACAAAAAAAAAAGGAGATTAAACTTAAATGAAGTAATATGGAATAATACTTTGTTTTAGTCCAATCTTCTTAATTTGTATATATTGGACAAACGGATACATTTTTTATGGAGACAACAGTTTAACTCATTAACTTAAGTTAATGAGTTTAAGTAATACAGTATAGTATTCATAAAAGTTAATGCAAAAAGTGGTAAGTTGGATTTAAACAGCACTGGATATTGTTAACAATCTAAATCGTCAAGAAATTCATGCTAGTATTTTATATCATCTCAAAAGTTTCCAACTTAAAGAATAATTTCAAAACCCTAATATAATAGATGAAAAAATATGTTATTTACTTTATCTATTAATTTATGTTATTTTCTTCATTATAGAGCAATAAACCTTTAAATAAAAGCTAATGCAGAAATACAATCAAAAAATAAAATATAATTTTACATATAACAGTAAAAGATCTCTAAAAATTTGAAAATCAATTATTATTACAAAGTTACAAAAACCAAATACACTAACCATTAATAAAATAATCCTTCATAATTAAAATACCTTTTATCTATTGGAATGAGCAATGTATTATTTGATATTACAACTCCATATTTACTATTGTGCAAAAGCACAAAAGTTATTGAGCTTTAGATAAAATAACTAAATATATATTTTTTTAATTTGTCTTCATGCATTGGTAGTTATGGGTTCTATTTTACTAGTTTCCTAAAGCACATGTAATATTTCTTGTTCATGAATAGCATTTTAAGTGACACTTTTTAAAAAAGCTGACCTTCATTGAGATTATCCTATTTATTAAAAAAGATTTCCCAAAATATTTTTCAAGAATGTACATCCTCAAACGGATATCCATATAGACTGTACACAATTTAAAGATATAGATATAGATAAAGATATAGACTGTACACAATTTAAGGTTCAATCTGCAATTTTTAATTTCAATACTCTTGATTTTTGTCATTACAAAAATACACAAACAAGAAAAGCAATATGTTATTTGATACATAATTGTATTTAAGCATATGGAAGGTGTCTTTCTTTCAGCAATATTTCTATATCTATATTATTTAATATCAGATAGTGAAAAATAGTGTGTAACGTTATGCTTTCAAACTTTTTCCTGTAAATAACAAAAAAATCATCAGTTATTTTGATTTCTTTTGTTTACCCATGCATCTGAATTTCGTTAAATTTATTTAAAATCAGTATATTCAATAGGATCAGCTGCGCATATGTTCTCAAAGTTAAGATTTATTATTGTTAAATCTCTTTGTATATGTTACTAAATATCGTAAATAGATAGAAAGTTTTTTTTGTATATACTTTGTATATGTTACTAAATATCGTAAAGATAGAAAATTGTTTTCTTTGCTTCAACTCACTCCTTGTTATTATTTATATAATAATTTTACTATAACAATTTTAGTACATTTTGTAGCAGTTAATTTCCATTTTGGAAATACATATTATGTTATTATGTTTTTTTTTAAGAACAGTATAAATTTTTCCTTCTATTTCTCAAATAATATTATTTATTTTGGTAAACGTTTTGTGATCTAATTAAGTTAGTATTATAGATTCGGTTTCCTTTAACAATATAAAGATGCATTAAGCAAAAAAGAAAGTATTTTTGTAAAGGGATAGCTGAGATAGTGATGAAAACTTTACATGTGAAAACAAAACATTGCACCAATATGATTTGAAAATTCGTTTCCTTTATTTTAGATTTTTTTTTTCTACATTGTTTTAACAGCAAGGCGTACTGAAATAAGTTTAGTTTAGCAAGACATAGAAATTTAGTTTTTTTTACTTGTCATTTTTAAAGTCATGATATTTTTTCCTTTGCTTCATGGAAGTCTTTTATAAATAATAACAATGAAAGGACATATCAAAATTTTTTTGAAACCAACAATTTAAAAGTAATATTCTTGAAACCAACATTAAAAAAAAAAAGATATGTGGAATCTTTTTTAAAAAAAACTGCAGCAAGATAAATTTGTTACCCATATTTTGATAACTAACAAGCAACGTTAACGCCAGGTTAAACAAAGTTCGTTTCAACAGTCACAACTTTTCAGGGAATTTTCGCAAGTTTTGAGTACAAAACGTCTTTTTGCCTTTCACTTTAGTTTTTAATCATAATCTAATAACAGCACCTTATATTAACTGTGTTAACCTTTCACTTGTTAATCTGCCTGAAGACGAAAAAGTTATTAAAATCCTTGCTCCAATTGAACTTTAAATCCTACAAACAGAATTTATGATAATCTGAAAAAATATTTGCAACCTATGGATGCTTTATTGGCAAACCATTGGAACTAAATTTTTGGTTTTCAATGGCCTAAGGTGCATTGTTGTCAATTTAAAGGTGGAGAATGTTCGAAAATACTAAAAAATATTCATGTGTTAAAGGAATTAATAAAATCTTATAAACTCGAAAAAAATGAGCATTTTATTTCAATAGTTAATTTCTTTAAATATTTAAAATCTGTTAAAGTTGTATTTCTTAGTTCTAGTTTGATACCTGAATATGATTCAACCATTAATGAGTGCAAAGATCCTTATGTTAAACTTTGTTTACGTGTGTCACCTAAAGTGCATGCTCTTATCAAGCATACATGTGAGTTTCTTTCGCTTATGTCAAATTCCAATCCGAATAAAGAATTAGGTTTTTAGTCTGAACAGGCCTATTCATTATGATTTTAAAAAGTTTTGAAAGAGTGGATACAAAGTTTCTAGTAGCCTTTTCCTCAAATACCTTTTTTAAAACAGTTTTACTTTAAAATTATATATTTAGGTGCGGAAGGAGGCGTGAACTTCCTGTTAAATTCTCTCCCTCGGTACTTTGTAAAAAGACCATTAGGAGTTCTGGGAACACCCAAATAACTACAAAAATATATATATAAATGTATATATATATATATATATATATATATATATATATATATATATATATATATATATATATATATATATATATATATATATATATATATATATATATATATATATATATATATATATATATATATATAGACTAGGCATGCATATGTAAGAGTTTTTGCATTTATATTAAAAGTTAATTTACTAAATTAAAATGATGTCATTTTTCTACTTACTGATATATATTTTCTTTGAAATAAAAAGTAACATAAAACATAAGTGATTAAAGACCTGCTTGTTATAATGCAAGTATGCATTTTTCACTGTATAAGTGCATATATTTGCATATATAAACTGTTTAAATGCATATATTTGAATATTTACATAAAAAATAGAAGAAATCTTAGCATAAGAGTATTCTTATTGCATTTTTTACTTTTTTGTTGCAATACAAACTTAGTAACAAAGTATAATAAATTATTTTCATTCAATAATTATCTCTAAGAAATTTAATTTGTAAGATTATAATAATTTTAGTTTTTAGTTATGTTAATTTAGATTAGGTTCTTCTGACTTTTCGAAAGAAATGGTATTAAGTCTAGGGTTGTTTGCCGAAAAACAAAACTTGCGAAAATTTCGCATCTTTATCTACCGTAATAGAATTGTTATTGCGGAAGTTGCACATGCGAAAATGCACATTCCGTAACGCACTACACGAAAATATAAATAAATAAAATTCCGTAATAAAGCATTGCGAAAGAAAACTTGCAAAACAAATCATTTCGTAAGAATACTTACGAAATAGTTCCTTACGGAAGAAGCATTCCGGAATGTGCCGTTACGAAAAAGACGCATAAGATTTTATGTTACGATATATTTAAGATAATAACTGTTAACAGTTTAAATAATAAATAATAAAATTATAAAAAAATGTTGTCAAATGGTTCTTCAAATGTATATATATATATATATATATATATATATATATATATATATATATATATATATATATATATATATATATATATATATATATATATATATATATATATATATTCAAACAGGTTTTATAAAAATAGATAGTTCTAAATAGGTTCTAATTTTAAATTCTGTTAATTTACAATTCATTTATAGTATTGTAGCGTTATTTTGTTTCATTGCCGCAATGAAAGTTAAAAAGCCGTTAACGGCTGGGCCGATTTTAACTGGCCCTATCTAATTGTGTACGGCAGAATTTATTGTGCTTTCAGATGGGACAAAAAAACTCACCGCAGGGCCTATACTGAATATGCTTAAATCTTTGTTTTAAACACCATTCTTTATTTGAAGATATACTTTTGTGTTCACCGTAATTTTTTATATTTATGACGTGTTTTTAACTCACTAAACGTTTCTTCCATAAAATCAAAATTAAAAAAAAGTTAAACAGAAATAATACTAAAATCTGTTCAAATCATAATGCAGCACTTTAAGTTTTCACTAAGTTTTTCCTGGTTTTTGGGTAGGTTCAAAAGATTCAATGCCATTAAATAATTATGCTTTATTTAAGAAGTATGCTAGCACTTAACTCTCTCAACTAATCAAAAAACGCTACCGACCAAACAATTTTTAACAAAGACCAAAGCATCAATTATATATATATATATATATATATATATATATATATATATATATATATATATATATATATATATATATATATATATATATATATATATATATATATATATATATATATATATGTATGTATATATATATATATATATATATATATATATATATATATATATATATATATATATATATATATATATATATATATATATATATATGTATATATATATATATATATATATATATATATATATATATATATATATATATATATAATTGATGCTTTGGGCTTTGTTAAAAAGTTGTTACGAATAATTTAGTTGCTTATTTTATCATATATTCATCTTTTAGTTAAAGGACAATTTAAGTCAACCCCCATATTGTCGTCAATATTAATTTTTTTAACTTTGCACAACTTTTACTAAGTATTACTCAGTTAAAACAACAACTTTTCAAAAAAAAAATTATTAAAATGAAATGTCTAGAAGGTAAGTCGAACTACCTTTAAAATTTGGACTGGCCTTAAACAACCTGAGTGCTTGAAGCGCTTCAAGCAGTAGCTTATTTCTTAAAAGCGGCTTTTGCTTAAGAGCCATTGTCTGAGAAATGTAGGCAAAGTCTGGAACTGATGTCTTCAAATTGTCTTCATTTTCTGATATTTTATAAAAAACAATGAAAATAGACCACTGGTAAATTTTTTTATTCAAAAATTGCTATTCGTTTTGGAGATATTGGGTCCCAAAATTTGGCAAAATTTGTAAAAATATTTGGGCAAGGAGTGCAATTGCTACTTTGTGGGCAACATAAATATGACAGACACATTTCTTTTTAATTTTTCTGCTAAACTGGGTAAATTTCTACAGTAAAAGTTAAAATTCAACATAGTTACATTTTTAGTTGTCTAGAAACCACTAAATTTGAAATTTTACCCTAACTTTGAGCACTAATATCTCTTAAGGCCATTACTTGCATGTAGTTTTTTTAAGTTTTTTTGAAAGTCACTAAGGAATAAATTTATTATATGAAACAAAATTTATGTGCATGCAAGGACCTGGGAAGGAGTAACCTGCCAAAAATCACTTTTTGCGTTCAACGCGCCTTGGTAAATTACCCATAACAACCGTGGCCTTAGGTCTGCCATAAACAGTATAAGTTATTTAATTTCCTTAAACATGCATCTTTCAATATCTGAAAAAAAATCCATGTGCTCGAATGATTAAAAGCCTACAGAAGTCCTAGAAGTAGCCTTATTTCGCCAAATTTTTATCAAAAAAATACCCTAACAAGCTGTTGCTTAGCAACAGCTACTTTACAGCTTTAATAATTAGTATTGTAATTAAAAGTTTTGATATAATACATTTTTATAACGGAACTGTATAAGAACACTTGACATTGTAATTACATTGTAAACATTTTTAATGTAACAAAGTACTTAACAAAAAGTTGAAGTGATGCAGTGACAACAGACTTGTTAAATGTTAATTTGCACTCCTTAATGTTTCTTCTTATGTAACCCAGTAAAAACTTCTAAATATCATGATTGATATCTTATTATGTCAAGTTTTAATTCGATTTCTACTTTTAAAATACTCATTTTTTAAATATTTTTTGTATGATGTATTGTATTCGTTTTGAAATAGCGTTCGACAGCTAAATTTTACATTGAACTTTTATAATAAGTACTCATTTAGAAATAATAGTTTGCTAAATGAACCATTTTGTAGAACAAAGTTTAACAAATTTTTTAAAAATCTGTTTTTAAAAATAATTTTAAAGATTTTATTCTTGCTTTGGATAACATTTTAAGTTACTATCATTTTTAAATAAACCTTGATTTATGAGATTAATATTTATAGATTTGTTTTCTTTGATGTTTAGTAGAACGTTAAAAAGAAATTTGAAAAGTTTAAAATGCAGTTTGAGAAGATATTTGCTGAAGCAATTGCACCTAGTAAATCAGAGGCACTGATTACTCAAGTGTTCTACAATGAGGATGAAGATACTTCACCTCAACTGGTTCCAGAAGACGTTGTTGTACCAGTTAAGATGTTTTAAGAAAGTGATTCTTTAGGACAAATTCTTTTGCTTTCAGTCATTAATCATAACAAGTACATTAATGAATCATTAATGAAAATCTTTGATTTCATAAAACTTCAAAAAGAAAAAGCACGCAAATTGCTAATAGAAAGCAGAAAATTTTCCATACCAAAAAAGGAAAAGGTCAACATATCCTGAATGCCACAGGAAAAAATAGAACTATTTTTGGATTTATGTTTTGCGAGTAAACAAATCTAATTTACACTGAGTTGTTAAATAAAAATAAAGAGCGCTAAGATTTTGCTACCTCTTTTTAATTATATTTTAAAATTAATATATTAACTGACATTAAAAATGAGGCTAAATCGTTAAGTTTTCGGAATTCAAAAAAACGAATTAGCTTTTGCCAGAAAAATATTATCTGTAGTTAAGGGGGCTCACCCCTGTCAAAATAGCAAAAAAATATTTTTTTTTTAAATTTTAGGTTTTTCATGTTTCAAGTGTAAAAATCAACGAGGAATCTGATTCTGAATTAAAATTTTCAAAAAAACAACACATAAGTATGTCTATTTCTTGATTATTTGATCATAGTCAAAAATAATCTATTTAGCAACGTCCATAGCAACGATTTTATTTTTTTCTTTTCCACATATCTACAACTCCTTTTTCTTAAAAGTTAATCATATATGATTAATCTGAGTCTGTGAAGTATTAATTTTTAAAACTGCTTCCATGTAGGTCTGGAAAAGCTTACAAAATGAACTTTTTGATCATGTTAACCACACTGTCACACAACCAAATAAATACACTACACATTGTGTGTCTAACTTTTTATTATAAATTAAATTTTGTTTTGTAGAATATTTAGTGATTATTTTTTTTATTTATAAATAACTTCTTGGCATTTTTAATTGTGGATAAGTATAAAAATAATTATTAGTTTAAAAGAAGAGCTTGATTATCAAGTTGATAATGGAAAAAAATTATGTGGCAAATAAAAATAACAATAACAAATGATAAAATTAAAAGAGTAAAGTTTGCAATTTAAAAAAAAAGAAAAGGAAGTTTAAAGGAAATCAATACACAAACAAAAAACAATTTGTGTCCATGCAATCTGAACTATTGAATCTTATTCCAAGTACTTCAGCATCATTACCAAAAACAAGATCGTTTACTAAGCTGTCAAGCCATGCTATTTCTCAGCCTTTAAATGATGGTATTACTGGAAATCGAACTTTGGATATGTATAATTTATCAAACTTAATTTCAATTCTTGGTTGTCCTCAATGTAAACAAAGTTCATGTTTAAAGCTAAGTGAAAGTTTAAAACATGGATTAGCAAGTAAAATGACTGTAAAATATTCTTGCCAATGGAAGTATTCATTTTGGACATCAAAAAAACTGCCATTTATGTCACGAGGGTTTGATATAAACTACAGAATAGTATACTCAATGCGTAGATGTGGTCAAGGCTTTGCTGGTATTAATCGCTTTAATACACTTATGAATTTTCCACCACCATTTACTTCAAAAAACTTTAACAAAATTGTTTTTAAGTTAAAAAAAAATGTTAAGTTTGTTGCCACTCAAACTATGAAAGATGCAACTCAAGAACTAAAAGAGTTATCCAAAAATCAACCACAAAATAATTTTTATGATGTACCTGTGTCATGTGATGGAACCTGGCAAAGACGAGGATTTTTATCGCTAAATGGAACAGTTAGTTGCATTTCAATGGACACAGGTAAAATTTTGGACGTAGTTCCGATGAGTAGGTATTGTAAAAAATGTGAGAACATTTACAAAATGACAGACTCATTTGAGAAAACTAATTTAGAAATCAATCACCATTGTTCAGCAAATTTTACTGGATCAGCACCAAATATGGAAACAGAAGGCACGAAAATTATTTTTGCAAGATCCACAAAGTCACAAATGAGGTATACAGAATTATATGGAGATGGGGATTCTAAAAGTTTTATTGCAGTGGAAAACATATACAACGGTATAAAAGTTGTAAAGAGAGAATGTATAGGGCATGTGCAAAAGAGAGTAGGAACCCATTTACGAAAACTAAAAAAGGAAACAAAAGGAATAGGTGGAAAAGGAAAACTAACAAATGCAATTATTAATAAGCTTCAGAACTACTATGGCTTGGCTATCAGGCTGCACGTTGGTGATAAACAAGCCATGAAAAAAGGAATTATAAGTGGTTTTTGCCATGTGGCATCTAATAAAATTAACAATCTTCATGTAAATTGTCCAACTGGAAAAAATAGTTGGTGCGGATATCAAAGAGCTGTGGCAAGTAATGAAGTTGACAAGTTTAGGCATGGTCCAGGCTTGCCAACAAATATTGCATTGCGAGTTAGAAAAGTTATAAATGAGTTGACATGTGATTCACTTTTTGACAAGTGCTTACATGGAAAAACACAAAATCAAAATGAGTCATTTAATAATATGGTTTGGGAACGTTTGCCCAAATCAACATTTGTAGGTTTACAACAACTTTCTTTGGGCATCTATGATGCTGTATCTAATTTTAACATTGGAGCTAAAGCTGTTATTAATTTGTATGAAAGACTAAATATGGTTCCAGGTTTTTATACCTATCTTGGATGTGATAAAATCAATACCAAAAGGATTAAAAATTCAATAAATCATAGTGAAGTAAAAAATGTTCTCCGTCGTCGTCAAATTAGAAGACAAAAAAAACAAAAAGATGATAAAAAAAAAACAAAATGAAGGAAAAACCTATAAAGCAGGATTATTTTGAAGTTAATTTTAAAGATGTTTTTATTTTATTTAGTTTTTTTATTCTGGATATGCTGTTTTCTTATTTTTAGTTATATATCGTTTTTTTGACAAAAAATGTTCTTCATGTGATATAGTTTTTTTATATAGAGTTATAGATAATGTAGATGTTGTATTAATTTCTATTATCAAAGCACCTTTTAAATTGATTTTATTAATCTTAGAATCGAAAAGCTTTAAAAAATTACATCTTACTATAACTCTTTTTACAAAATGTTTTACTTTATGCTTATTTTCTCAGATTGCATTTTTTTTGAATTTAATAGAATTTGGAAATGTAGTAACTTTGGTTTTATTATAGCTTTTAAGCTGATTTTTTCACACAACACACATAATAGAGTAATTCATGCAATAAACCAAAAGTTTTATTTAAATATTTTATATTGTCTGTGATTAGCTTGTCTAAAGTTCAATTTTATGTTGAAAAATATTGTTGATTTTTTAAAAACTCAAGCAGACATCCTTCCCGAAATAATTTCACTTTTTTTTTGGTTTATAGCATGCTTCCAATGTAAATACATGTTAGAAAGTTTCATTGAAAAATAGTTTACCAACCCAATGGAATTAGCTTTCCAAATTTCAAGAATTTATGATTTTCGCCATTTAGAATGTGTAACCATGGCACCAGCAGACATTTTTAAAAAATGAAAATATATTTTTTAAACACTATTGTATTATGCTTTCCAATGAATACCCTAAAAATCTTTTGAACTCGATAGTTGTTGAAATATTTTGAGGGGGTGAGCCCTCTTAAGAGCCGCAGCCATTTTAACAGTTTTTCTTTCTTTCAAATGCGTACCTAAATATTGCGCTTTTTACTAGTATCTAGACGACCGTGATTTGGGCGTAATCAAGAAGTAAAATTTTTATTTTCTTATTAGAGACCGTCCTGGTTAAACAATAGGACGGTTTCTATATACACCAAAACTTTGGCCTTAATTATCCGGTTATAGGGACCATAAAAATCTGGGAACTTTTTTTTTAGTATTTAGTTTTAAGAAAACTTTTTTCGAAATTTAGTCATTGTGTTAACAAACGTCTTTTTTTTTTCGTTTAAAAAAATTTAATTATTTGAAAATAATTTAATTTTTTTAAACGAAAATTTAATTATTTTCAAATATGGCCGACATATTCTTAAGCTACATACACCGCTAAAATGCACAACTAAAATTGAAATAAACATTGAAATGTATTCACAAAATTACTACAGTTTAGTGTGACTTGCTTTCTCTTAAACTGGATAACCGTCTTCTCTTCATGTGCTCTGAATGTCTTTTTTCTTTTGCTTCTTTATGACGTTTGGCAAGAAGAGTTGCATATGTAGCTGCCTCCTGCTTGGCATGAGCTGCACGAGAACGTTTAAGTGCCATTACATGTCTTTTTCTTTGAAGTCGCTGGGGTGTTACTAGACGCTGGATCTTTGCTCTTTTAAATTTTTTAACCTTGGGAGCAGGTTTACCCTCTTTAGGTTTAATCTCACGTTCAACAACATATTTTCGAACATCATCTTCTTTAGCTAAGTTAAACAATTTTCTTATTTTATTAGCTCTCTTTGGGCCTAATCTTTTAGGGACCACACGATCAGTAAGCCCAGGAATATCATTATCTCCTTTCTTTACAATAACTAGATTCAGCACACTTAAATTACTGTCAACAATGCAACCACGTACTGATTTTCTTTTGCGTTCACCTGTTCGACGTGAACGGTAGCAAGAGTGACCTTTACTTAGAAGAAGTCTAACACGACCATTTGTCATCACACCTTGCTTCATTGGAAAACCTTGCTTGTCATTACCACCAGATATACGAACAATGTAGTTCTGAAAGATAATTTAAAGAGTTTTATAACAGATTGAAAAAAATTATAGTTTTTACTTCATAGTGAATCACAACAATAAGACTAGTAAAAAAGCTACACTACAATTGCCAACATTAGTTAAACAATAAAAGCATACTTGTAGCACTATGTATGCATTGCATTTTATTAGGGAACAAAATTTGGTTGAAATGAACTTTCAGAATTATTTTATTTTTTTATAAACTTTATGAACAAGAAAAGATAAATTTCGAGTAAATTAGTGCTACTGCATTTTGTATGTTAAACAATAGAGAATTTTATCTTTTAAAGAATTACAGTTGAACTTTTAACTCCAGTAATTTGATTATTTTAATTGAACAAATTTGCTGGAACTACTTAGTTTTAATAAAGGATAGTACTACTTAGTTTTAACTAAGGATTGAATGCTTTATAGTTTAGAAACTCCTATAATTCAAACATAATTTCAGACTATTAAAAATTGGGATTACAAAAGTTTAAACTGTACTTTACACTACTCTTAATTAGAATAAAATTCCTTTACAATGAATTAAAAAGTAAAATATACTAACAACTAAATGTACTTTATCAAAATTTGCTTTACTTTCCTTAATGCAAGCAATTATACTTTAAAAAAATAGAAATTAAATCTCATGAATAAATAAAGTTTTATCTTAATGCGAATTAAAGAAAAATATCACCTTTTTTCATTAAATCTTTTAAAACATTAAACTTTACAACAACTTTATAATTTAAAACTTTATAACAAGTTGCATATTGCATATGACATAAGAACACATATATGAAAATAAGGCTTCATTAAAAGGTATTATATATCCTTATAGTCTACACAATAAGGATAGATAATACTTTGGTACATATAACAAAAGCATAATATTTGGTATGCAAAAACTGGATCCAATGTATATGCTAAAAAACTGAAGACACATATGTGGACTCTCTTTTTTAGTGGCATCAGACAATGTGTTTTTGTTTTGTTCCTTATTTAAACAACAAAAACCTAGATTATTTTTAAATCAAAGAAAAGTTTGCCTGAACTTACATGTATAATTTTCAACTTAATTATTGATTTCATTGTTAATGAAAATTTTGATGTTGTTCTCATGGAAAAATGTTGTCAAATAAAAGTTCCATTATTTTTGTAAAACTTATTAAATTTTTACCACTAATTTTTAATTTATCTGCCAAATTTCATCACAAGATAAGGTGTTTATGAATTCAGTAACTTTGGATATTAAAGTGGTTAAAAAAAAACTAAATATATGAATATTTATTTTTATTTTTAAGCTGTGTTGCGCCATTACTGCCAAGAACACCTTAACTTAAGTTAATCTCTTATTGCTTGATTATTACTTGATGGTGGTCTGCAAGCAAATTTTAATAACTATACATGGTGGGCACAAAATTTTAAAAGTTAAATTCCAGGACATTTTGTTGCGTTTTCCAGGACATTTTATATCTTATTAAATGAATATTATCAATTATTATTATATTATATTTTTTCATATTGAATAAATTATAGAATAGAATATTATTACTCTCTTATTTAAAATTTAATTCAAACCATTTATATAAAAAAATTTTTGCAAGAAAAATTTAATATTACTTCAATATTATTAGTAGGTTTTTAATTTAGATCAGAAAAAAAAAATTCCAGGACATTTTAGGACTGTGGCCACCATGTTCATAATATGTATAAAAATTATTTTATTTCAAAAAATTCACTTTTATGAAAATAAAATTTTATTTATTAAATGAAAATAAATTCTATTTATTTAGTGCAGCGATGGTGGTTCATTACATCCTACCTTAAAGTACACTCTGTCTGGAGACAAAATTAAATTTGCAGCTCACTCATACAGCTATCTTTTGATATCAAGTTACTGATATTTATATAATAATTGACAGTTATATATATTGAGACATAAGAATAAAAGTTATAATATTTTGAGCAAAAGAAAATAATTTATGACCAGATTAACAAACCCATATCAAAAATACGTGACTAAAATCGTCATGTTTTTGTTTTTTAATTATTTTATTATTTATTAGTTATATTATTTAATCACTTAATTGTCATAATTATTTCTACCTTTAAAATATTGAATTTTAAATAATAACATTTTTGTATTTGATCAATTAACAATAAAGCAGTAAATGTACCCAATTATAAACATAAAAATGAGTTTATATAATGAAGTATGTATACTTTTGAAATACAGCCTAATTTATAATTATAATAAATTTATTAAATTGTTCAATTTATAATTAAAATGTTGAATTTATAAGAATACCTTCCATTCTTCACCGAGGCACTCAGCACTACATTCTTGTGCCATGCGTTTATCATTGAAAGATCGAAGTTTAATTTCATCTTCTATCTCAATAAGTTTTTGTGCTCCGGTAGCAGGGTATGACACGTTCAACTAAACGAAAACATAAATACTTGGTTCAATTTTGATGGTTATCAAATTTCATATAAGGTATACAACATATATCGTTTTAAACGCCTATGTAATATCTCTCGATATCTTGATCATCCTTAGGGTATGTATCAATTAAATCACAATTTTAAGAAAATCACTACAATGCTTATCATACAGTTTAAGTTTTCATCGCATTGTTTTATGAAACGTCCGGAAATACCTTCATTTTCAGCAATAAGTTTTACTGTAGAAGAATTCACCACTTTAAAAGGCCATTATTTAGATCGAAAAGAAAATGGCGTAACGTGAGTATAACTTACCGAATGTTTTTATTTTGCAGAATAAAAACAAAGTAGATTTCTAATTTCTAAATTTCTAAAAATTTCTAAAAAATTTCTAAAAAAAAAACGAAATTCCAAAAAAAAAAAAACGAATTATTTTTTGAGACTAAACAGCTCGACAATAGGTTGACAAAACACAAAAACCACAATAAGCTAAATTCTTTTATTTTAGACATTTTAAAGTAGAGTAATTTCGCTAATTGCAGGCCATTAGCGATACACTGGCAACTCTTTGAACCTTTCTCCACGGAAAACAATGGCACTAGTTGCCTTTCAGCAGTATTTAAAATGGTGAATCTTATTTACTTAATGACTATAACCAATAAATGGTATTATATGGACAAAAATTGCGATTAAAGTATTTAATTCAAGAACTTTATTAAAAATTCTAAAACGACATCCCAAGCGACATCCCAATATTACTTAAATTTACTTAATTATACATAAATGAAAGTTTTAAATGTTGCATAAAAGGTAAAAAAAAAAAAAAAATAAAACTAATGAATGTATATATATATATATATATATATATATATATATATATATATATATATATATATATATATATATATATATATATATATATATATATATATATATATATATATATATATATATATATATATATATATATATATATATATATATATATTTCTTGAATTATTTTATTCACATATGTTTGTAGATTTGTTGCTATAGTTGCATTTCTTTTTTAGTAGAAAACAGTATTAAATATGAAAAGACAAACAGGTAAAAAAAATTTTTTAAAATCTAAAAGCAAATGTTGTCATTAAAACAACTTCAAGGATAATAAAAAAACGCAAGTAATGGACAGAATATAATATGAAACTATCAATACATGCAGTTCTAAGTGGTACATCTCATCGAAAAGCAAGTTCAACTTATAAAGTACCACTATCGCCTCAAAAGACTATAATCTATGGAAAGTCTAAAATAGAAGCAAAACCAAGACAAAAGCCAATTCTAAGTGATCTTGAAAAAAACTAATTGATTATGCTGGTAATCGTGTCTAAATGGTAATCAGTTTTGTTAAAAAAACATTTATTGATTATGCTGCTAAGTTGGCAAATGAAAAAAAAAAAATTTTAAATAGTAAACCTGGTGAAAAGTGGTGGCAAGTACAAAAAAAGAGACATGGTTGTGTGAGTCTGTAACACAACTTTTAAAATGCAAACACAAAATAAAGTTCTGAAATTATTAAGAAAAGGTGGAAAGCTAAGACCAAAGAGTTTAAAGCCAATGCCAAGGTCAACAGTTTCAAGGTCAAGCCCAAGGCCAAGGTCTTAATTTTCAGGCCAAGGCCAAGGACGTCATTGCAATCTTTTCATAGAGCCCTTATAAATACTTTCAATAGAATATAGATATTATATTAGTAACCCTCATGGGCATAAAACTGCTGCTCTGATCAGTAAATTAAGATAAAAAAAAACTGAAAAAAACAGAATCAAATAACTTCAGAGTTACTCAAGCACAAATTAATCTCAAATTTTAGAAATTTCTTTTTTGACTTGAAACTTAAATGAATTTATTGACTTTGCCATATATTTAAATACTTTTTGATAAATATTACATCTATTTGTTCCTCGATATGCAATACTATATTCAGAATATTTAATAAAGTTTTGAGGCAGTTTATGTGTGTTATTTATATTTACTCTTAGATAATAGTTTTCATTTGTATTTATTTCAAACTTGTTAATAAGGTTTTCAGGAGAGAGAATATTGTTGAATCGATTCATAAACTGATACTTGTTGTTATTAAGTTAATAAAAGCGAAAGCTCATATAACAGAGCACCTCAAAAATAAAAAAAATGAAACCGACAAAACATAAAACCATTTTTTTTGAAATCATGTGAGAGCTGTTTTTAACCACTTTAATATACATTAAGTTTTAGTATTAAATAAATAAATTAAATCTTTTTTTGATTTCAACAATTGTTTCCCGATTAGGGATCGTCCATAAAGTACGTGCGCTCGGAGAGGAAGAGGAGGTTTGCAAATGACGTTTCTGAGATAAGGGGGCAGTAGATCAATTATAAAAGTATGGTGGCACTAAATTTAAAAAAATATCATAAAATGTTGGGTTAGTAAGTAAAAAGCATAGGTAATTTTAGGGAGGTAAAGAGTACTCAAAAAAGCGTACGGGAAATTGCGGGGGGGGGGGGGGTCAGCGAAAAAAAAGCGTACGTACTTTATGGACGACCCCTTACGCAATTGCTTTCCTATGTTAACGTTGCTCAAGTTTATTATTTAATATTTATTCATTAAATGACATTTTAAAAAGTTTATTTTATGAAAGTCTTGGTTTATTTATAAAATTTAACAGATGAAACTTATCAATATAATAATTAGTATTTTAGTTACTTAGTTTATTATACGTGTTTGATTCATAAAACGTAATTATATTTTTATCTTAAAGTCAGGGTAGTAAAGTTTGATTGGTAATTTTAAGTCACAGCTACGAATATTATTGGTTGATTTAAAAGTTTTATTTGTACAAACTTAAAAAAAATTACAATTTCACATTGTATGCTTAGCATTATGGCATTTCAATGATTTAACTTCCACGGTGATCAGGGATCGAGTCATTCACACGGAAAAGTTTTTTAAATGTTTTTAACTATTTTTATTGAAAGTTATTATTATTGTTGTATAATGAAATATATTGATTTTTATTATTTACATACATCGACTGATATAGGGATATGAGCAGTGAGTGTACATACATCCATCAGGGTTAGGGTTATGGGTTAGGGTTAGGGTTGAGTGAGTGTACATACATCAACTGATTTAGGGATAAGCGCAGTGAGTATACATACATCAATTAAGGGTTTTGGTTTGGGCATGCATCTTTTATATATAAAAAAAGAAATGAACCAATCAGAAATCATAACAGTGACTTGAAGAAAAAATATATAACGACGATAACGTTGCACTAGTATAAAACGGATGGAAATTCATCGAACCGCAAACATCAAAGCAATTTCAAGTCGTCTCGGGAGTATGCTTGTAACCGACGAAAAAAATACAAGTTTCACTCGACAAAATACAACAAAATTTACTGAAATAATTTTTATTAAAACATTAAAAAATGAATTGTTCAAGGAATATGCTGCAAAGTTTTACCATTAGTAGTTGCAATTATTCAGCAAAAGGTTTAATAAAACTTGGTAATTAAATAGAACCACTTGATTTTAAAAGCATATGTTAGTTTAAGCTTCTTTTCTTGCTTCAAGTCATAACACGACATTTGATTAAAAAGACAACTAAAACAATTTTTAAAAAATCAAAAAAATTGTTTTCTAAATAACTAAAGTTTAAAGTTTCATTAGCTGTATATCATAATTTCATTCATTCATGTAGTATTCCATTCATTTAATATGAAGTTTATAAAAAAGTTGTTGTTTACCATTTCGTTGCGCAATTTTTAATGTTTTTTTTGAATATTATTGGCGAACTCTATACTTTTAAATTATTGTTAACCTATTTGCGTTAACGTATAAAGGCGCATTCGTTTTTTTTTACGGGAACGGGAAAGGGACGGTAAAAATAATCACGTGGGCATGCGTAGTATAAGTTTTAATATGTCCGAAGGAAAACTACGCATGCTCACGTGATTATTTTTCCCTTTCCTATCCCGTTCCCGTGAAAAAACGGATGAGTGGAAACTCACCTTTAAGATTAGGCGTTCAAGTACAGTCTTGATGTCGCTTTCTAATTGTTTACGAAACAAAAGGTTACAAGCATAGTCCCGAAGAAGTTGCACTTCCATCTGTTTTATATTTCAATGGCTAGATAGCGATATTTATTATGCCGCGTTTCATAAGTTTTTTTTCGTTAGGAACTGTTTCGCAAGTAGTGGTGCGAAATAGTGATGTTACGAAAGAAATTTGGTTTTTTATTATTATTTTAAAAGATATTTTAAAAGACCTTTTAAAAGATATTTAAAAGACCTTGAATTATTAATTTTTTGCGATACTGAAAATAAAAATTTATTTTAAACATTTTGGTATATAGAAATTTTATTTTTAAGGAATATAGGTTATCCGTTTGGCCAACGAACTTTCTTTATAGTCTTCAAAACGTCGTTTAGTGAAAGAGGTCTTTTCGCAAGTGTGACTTCCTTAAGCGATACTTATTCGTATGAAGCAAAATAGATTTATTTTGTAATTCAACTTGCGAAAGACTACATTTCTTAAATAGCGTTTGCGAAATGAACATTAACAGTTTTTTTTTCTTTAAATTTAGTACAAAAAAAAAAGTCCTGATTCTCACATCCTTCCGAATTTTATTTTTCCGAAATTGCACAAAATCTTCCGGTTAACAACTTTAAATTACCGAGAAATTAATTATTTGATAAAATTCATATTCATTGACGTTCAAATATTTAATTAATGCAACTCTCATGACGATATCTTGTATACATAAAGATGTCGTCATTTAAATTTATATATATATATATATATATATATATATATATATATATATATATATATATATATATATATATATATATATATATATATATATATATATATATATATATATATATATATATATATATATATATATATATATATATATATATATATATACTAGGGTGATGCAAAAAACAACTTTTTTAAAAATAGTCTCCTGCTCTTAACTAAATGTGTTCTATATAATACAAAAACCCTTTATAAAGTTTAAAGTTTTTTTTAATAAAAAATATTTTTAGGGGTGTCTCAAGACCCTTTAATATTTGACAGGTCCCTAAATTTTGAAAAAAAAAGCGAAATTATATAAAAACTTCAAAAATAATGATCAATTTACATAAAAATATTTTTTTTAGATATATTGCCTAAAAACTATTGTTTTTAAGGTGATTATGAAAGTCTATATTTTCAAGTTTTTTTAAAATAAATTATTAAAACATGTTTTTTATGTAAATTGATTATTATTTTTCAAGTTTTATAAAATTTCGCTTCTTTTGAGTACCACGTTGGAAACGGTTTCCCCAACAAAGTGTACTTTTTGTGATATATATATATATATATATATATATATATATATATATATATATATATATATATATATATATATATATATAATTATATATATATATATATATATATATGTATATGTATATATATATATATATATATATATATTATTTATATATATATATATATATATATATATATATATATATATATATATATATATATATATATATATATATATATATATATATATATATATATATATATATATATATATATATGTATATATATATATATATATATATATATATATATATATATATATATATATATATATATATATATATATATATTATACGAGATGATGAGACCGTGAGGTATATAAAATTTTTATACATATTGAGTTTACATAAGAACTTTTTATATATACTATATTAAAAGTGTGAAAAAAAATAAACAATTAGTTTCACCATTTTTCATCCCCAGTAAGTTTTTTTTTTAATGTGGGAGAACAGAGGGTGAATATAGAATGTTAAGGGATCACATATAGATAATATACTTTGCTTTTTTGGATTTGTTTATTTATTTCATAGTTTCTTATTTGTAGGTATGATGTTTCATCTCGTACTGCAGCTGCACTAGCAAATCTTCTATTTCTAGATAATGGAGTCATTAAACATGAAGATTTGAATCAAGTTGTAGATCTAAGCAAAATTGAGAGGTAAACACTATTTCATTATATAAATTAGACAAATATAAGTATATCTCTTTATTATTTTATATAAACGCTTGTTTACAAAACATTTAATATGTTATTTAGCTAAATATAATACTTTGAGTTGTTTTAAAGACATGATAATAAATTAAGTAACTTAGGGTGTTTAAGTGTTGATGATAAAGACAATAAAAATGTCCTTCAGTTTAAGAATGTCGTTGAAAATGGAGAAACTCGCTTGTCAAGAGTTACTGAAAAAACATTATTTAACTTTCACTAATGAAAATAGATTTAAAAATGGTTCATATCTCTCTCATAAAAATCTCCCATCAAATGGTATATCTGGTTTGCTTCATAGTGAAATTGTAAATAATGTTTTGAAAGAGTATGATAGTTTAAATTCAGTACAAGCCCTTCTTCTTGATAATACAAATGTCAATACAGGTTTCAACTAGAATTGTTGCATGTTTAGAAAAGAAATTAGAAAGAAAAATATACCTTATTGGATGTACTTTGCATCGCAATAAACTTCCATTTCAAAAAGTATTCAAAATAGTTGATGGCAGTTTAAAGTGTCTAAATAAATTTTCAGGACCTATTGTAAAGCATATTTCTATAGATTTTCATCTTAAACCACAAGTGAAGTTTACTTAAATTGATACTCATTCCAATTGAAGTGATTAATGATTTAAGCCACAATCAAAGACTATTATTTGAATATTGTCTTGGAGTTTCTAAAGGATTTGTCAATACCATAGTTTTTAGAAGAAAAATCGGTGCACTAAACAAGGCAAGATGGTTGACTTTAGCAATTCGAATCATGGCTTTGTATACTCGTACTGAAACACCGAGTCTAGATCATGTAAGGCTTGTGAGATTTATTGCACAAGTGTATGCATACACTTGGTTTCTTATCAAAAGATTTTCTAAATTTATGGATTCTCAAAGTATATTCTCCAAAATGACAGAACAGATAAGGAAGCAAGATGAAGAAGTACAAAACATTTGTTTTAAAAATCTAAAAAAAAATTCATTTTGTCTATTGCCTGAGAACTTTTTATATTGTATCCTTAGACATAAAGATTCTAACGTAAGGGAACAGGCGTTACTAATTAAAAAACTTCAGGACAAGTAAAGATAAAGAGTGCCGTGTTATAAATATTGCTAACGTTGACATAAACTTTCAAGCAACTTCTTAGATAGAATTAATTGACTTTAAGAAAAGCAGTGAACCCGCATCAACAATATGGTTGAAGGATGACGAAATCGATGCACTAATTGCAACCGAACTTACCTGAATTTCCTTCTCACGCACAGAGCGTAAAACGCGCTGTCAAATTAGTTGCAGATGCTAGTTACCAAGTATAAGACAGGGAAGCTCGTCATAAATATATTTTAACTAAACTAAAATCTAGGGAAATTCGACCATATTTTAAAACTTAAAACGACTTTGTGGTTTTTTAGTAATAAATTTTGTTATGCATTTGGTGTTAATAAAACATCTTTATATAAATGTACTTACTTTTTTTAATGTCAGGAATATAAAAGTGTGTTTAGGATTTAGGACCAATGCAGTAGTAGGGTAGTGGTAAAGTGTTCGAATCACATTTGCAAGGTATTTATTTTAGAAATATTTCGCTTATGTGCTTGGGTAATTGAAATCTTAATAAACACTTATATTCATGAATTTAAGCGTTTATAGTGTTAAAAATAATAAAAAAAAACAATTTAAAAACATGTTCGGATTTTGGTGATGGTTATTCATGGCTATTTTAATTACCTGTTTATTAAGTCGATCACTGTAATAATCACTGTTTTTGAATAAAAAATTAAGCACTTTAGGAGTCATAGAAATAATTTTTGAAGGTTTTTCTATATAGTGTAATGCTTCAGCCTTATCTAAATTTACAATTGGCTAAGATATTTTAAACCAAATGGGTACACGTACTAATTATGTTTAAAGTATTTATTCAAAATTAAATTGTTCAATTTATTAATCTTTTATTCATATCTGGTAATTATTAATTACTTACACCTTGGATAATCTTGAGGTCAAAGTTACTCAAGTTGTTCAAGACTTTTCTGTTGAACTTACTCCTGGGTTACTAAATCACTCCACCTTAATATATATATATATATATATATATATATATATATATATATATATATATATATATATATATATATATATATATATATAGATATATAGATATATAGATATATATATATATATATACATATATATATATATATATATATATATATATATATATATATATATATATATATATATATATATATATATTATATATATATATATATATATATATATATATATATATATATATATATATATATATATATATATATATATATATATATATATATTATATATATATATATATATATATATATATATATATATATATATATATATATATATATATATATATATATATATATATATATATATATATATATATATATATATATATATTATATATATATATATAAAGTTAATTTCCACAAAAGTGTGCAAAATAACTCCACATTTGTGTCTAGGAGTGATAGCTACACACCGGTGTGGAGAAAAACTTTACACTTTCCGCGAGAGTGTACTCAAGCTTGGTCGTCCTATTTAAAAAAGGATATTAAAACTCTTGAGCGCATTCAAAAAAGAGCAACAAAAGTTATATCTGAAATAGCACACTTACCATACGATGCATCGTATGGTAAGTGTGCTATTTCAGATATAACTTTTACCATACGATGCATCGTATGGTAAGTGTGCTATTTCAGATATAACTTTTGTTGCTCTTTTTTGAATGCGCTCAAGAGTTTTAATATCCTTTTTTAAATAGGAAGACCAAGTCCTATTTAAAAGTCCTTACATCGCGATGTAAGACTCGAGAGACTATGTTTAACAACACTTAAATTAAGAAGTACAAGAGCTGATCTTATTCAACATTTAAAATTTATCCGGTGTTTTGATCTCATCACTTGGCAAAATGAATCATTACCAGCTTGTTCACTTAGAATAAAAGGCCCAGCGGATCACACCCGGGGCCATAGAGAAAAATTAATGTGTACTTTAAATCCGGGTTTCCACCTCGGAGTGCGATAAACGCTAAGACTTTAAGTCTGCAGTTGATAATCGGGTCTGTTTAAGGGAATCTGATAAATTCCTTTTTGCATAAAATTAATATAAGTTTTTTTAAATTAACAAATTTTATGTATAACTTTATGTTCAGACAAATAAATAAATAAATATCAAACCCTCCCTCCCAACCAGTCTTACAACCCCAATCCCTTCCATGCACAACTTCTGTCAGGTGTCAAAAAAACACCCCCGACCACTTCATCAATTATAAATTTTCTCTCATATACCTGTATTCATATTTTCAAAAAATTTTCACTTCACCTCCTTTTTATGACCACCCTCCTTGTTTACTTTGCGCACTAGAGTTTTATGACTGAGTCAAATTTTTTAAAGTTATGAATGTATACTAAACATGGGGCATTATTTTTTCTATAAAAAATATCCATAAATTCAAATTGAATTCAAACTATACCTATATTTCATTTTTGATATCGGAACACAAAAAGTACAGTCAAATTTCTATTTATTAAGTGTAAACTCAATTTAGAATATATGCTGATGCTTCACCTCCACAATATAAAGGTTATAAGAGTCTCTGTATTGAAGGTATTTGTTTAAAGTACATGAACTACGTCAAGACTCCTTCCTCATGGGTACGTTTTCATGTGTTCATTTTTTATCCAGAACGATTGTAGGCATATGACATAAAAATACACTGTCAATCAGCAAACTGCTTTTCCCTGCACATTTTTACTCCTGGATTGCATATAAAATATAATATATTAAGGCAATTTGTAGTAGTGGATCAAGAATTTTTGGGGCCCAGGGTTGTTTTAAAGCAGGAGGCCTCTTTCCATGATAAATCAAATAATTTATTTTCAGAGTTTCTTTTAAAAACATATTTTTTTATGAACAGAAGTCTCCAAAACTGTGGGGCCCAGGGCTTTAGTACTGGCAATGTAACTCCATAAGGAAATATGCAAATGTTTTTAAAAATTTAAAAAGTTTAAAAAAATATATACCTACTGAGCACAATCCGCATTTTTAAACAAATAACAGATTTAGAAAATGCAATTTTCAAAAGGTTATTAAAAATTTTTACTCACCGCTGCTAATTTTTACAATTATCAGTGGTGAGTAAAATGTTTTTTTATTTCATTTTATCTATAATCCAGAAATAAAAATGTGCAGGGAAAAGCAGTTTCCTTATTAATGGTGTATTTTTCTGTCATATGCCTTCAATTGTTCTGGATAAAAAATTGTACACATGAATAGGAAGAAACCTTGTGGCTTTAAATGTGCTTTAAATTTTGGATATTGGAATAAAACGTCGATTATCATACGATTTTATTGAAATAAGAACCCATAAAATACTAACTAACAAAAACTTTCATACTAAACTATATTTTTATACGAAATGCTAAATTATAGAGGCAGCTATAAGATTTGATCTAAAATAAATTCAAATAAAATACAAACAAAACATTTACAGACAAACTTTACAGTTCTTTAGAATTTTTCAATAAATAAATGTAACTCGCAGCTAACACATTACGAATAACTGAACCAATAAAAACATAACTCTTAGACGGTGCTTAAAACTTCTAAATTTTGGCACTAACCATCAACTTTATAATTTAAATAAAAAAAGACTGAATAATAAATATATTTAACTGACAGCTATTGCTAAGCAAAAAACTTTAGGCAACATCAAATCAGTTTTCTCGAAAAAGTGTTGCTTATATTATAACTATATTGATATCATGCAAAGTTTATATTTAAAAATAATATGTTTACATATAAAAACATCAGAACAGCAATATTACAAAACTATGCTAGCAGTTTGTACTTTACTAAGACAAGCATATGTTTTTAAAATAATACTATAAAAACGTATGTTTGTCAAAGTAAATTACAAATTATCTTCACTGAAGATAGTTGTTGCTTTATTGCATAATAGCATAAAGTAAAAAGTAGCTTTTAATAAATTTGAGGTTGCTTTTAAGTCATTAAAACGAAATAAAGCTACTGGGTATGATGATATTAACACAAATATTGTGATTGATTCATACGATGTTATAAAAGATATTCTTTATAAAATCTTCAGAGCATCCATTTCACAAGGGTCTTTTCCAGATAAACTAAAAATAGCGAAAGTAACTCCAATCTTCAAGACAGGGGATCGTACAAATATAACAAATTATCGCCTTATTTCAGTTCTTCCAGTTTTTTCAAAAATTTTAGAAAGAATAATGTACAACCGAATCTACTCTTATCTTGTTGAAAATAAAATTCTATACGAAAACCAATTTGGTTTCAAAAAAAATAATTCAACCGAGCATGCCATTCTTCAACTTACGCGCAATATAACCGACTCATTTAAAGACTCTTGTTTTACACTAGGAGTGTTTATTGATTTGTCCAAGGCATTTGATACCGTCAATCATCAAATCCTATTAATAAAACTAATATCATATGGTATTAAAGATAAAACCCTATTATGGTTTGAAAGTTATCTTACTAACCGTAAACAGTTTGTTTACAATAAAGACTCTATATCTCATCTATTAATGAATATAACATGTGGTGTTCCACAAGGATCCATACTTGGTCCTCTTATTTTTTTAATATACATAAATGATCTTCATAAATCATCAAATTTAACAACAATAAATTTTGCAGATGACACAAATTTGTTTTTGTCTCATAAAGATATTAATATGCTTTTTACAAATATGACAAATGAATTAAAAAAAGTTTCTGTTTGGTTTAAACAAAATATATTGTCTCTAAATATAGAAAAAACTAAATGGACACTTTTTTATCCATCTTTAAAATACCAGAAACTGCCCCATATCATGCCAGACCTTCTAATTGATAATATAATAATAAAAAGAGAAAAAGTTACTAAATTTCTTGGAGTATATATTGATGAAAACCTATCTTGGAGAAATCATATTGATAATACCTCCAACAAAATTGCTAAATGCATCGGAATACTCTATAAAGCAAGAAATATATTAAGTAAACACCAGTTAACACAATTATATTATTCATTTATACATTGTCATATAAACTACGCGAATATTATATGGGGAAGCACTCACAGAGCAAAGCTAAAATCTCTTTACCTTCATCAGAAACACGCAACTCGCGTAATAAATTTTAAAAATCGGTTTTTTCACACGAAACAACTTTTTAAAGAAATGAATATTTTAAATGTATATCAACTAAATGTCTTTAATATTTTATGTTTCATGTTTAAATGTAGAGAAAATTTGTCGCCAAATGTGTTACAAAATTTTTATTGTATGAAACCTAAAAACAAATATAATTTTCGAATTAATAACAGTCTTATTGCCCCTTTTTGTCGTAAAAGCAAAGACCAGTTTTTTGTTTCTTACCGAGGTCCTTATCTCTGGAACAAAATAGTCTTACCAAATTTTGATTTTTCAACCCAAATGACTTTTGCTTCATTCAAACAGAAACTTAAAAAAACTATATTTTTAATTGAAAATATCTTGATTTATTTTTAATTGTCTTTTTTTTTTTCTTTTGTTTTTGTTGTTGTTTTATTTTGTATATTATTTGGTTTAAAATTTTATCTTGACTTTTTAACATTTTATCTTGGTTTTTAAATATTTTTGTATAGTAATATTTTTGTATTATTATTTCACTACAGACATTGTATTTTTATTAAAAGTTAACCATATATTGTAAAGGGTTTCATGACAAGATCCTCATGATCTTCTAGAAGTCCTGTCGTTACTAATGTAAAAAATTGTAAAATATATTTAGTTATTGTAATATTAAACAGCAAATAAAAAAAAAAAAAAAAAAAAAAAAAAATCGTTATAAAGTGTTAATAGTTTAATAAGTTTATCCAATTTCGAGCTTTTCATGTTTGTTTCTGAGCAGAAATTTTGCTTAAGATAAACGCAGGTTTTCTTTATACAGAAAGCATAAAGAAATTACTTCATAAGACAACATCGTGCAAATTTTATTTAATAAAACGTTTTGCTCTAAAGCCATTCGTACATAATAACAAATGTCAGACATCATAAATAGGTCACTTTGAGAACTTAAAATAACCTAACTGCAAAACACTTATGCAATTTATCGGCTTTTTATCCAATTTTTTTAAGTTACACATTTAACTTTTTAACTAGATCCAGATCAGATTAGGCGGATTGACCACTTAGTTCCATATTACTTTAGGCATAATTTTAGTTTCGTTAGTTAAGGCGATAAAAAATACACACCTCGTACCGAGATTAGGTTAGTCAAAACTTATTTCGCCTAATGCATGAAAAAGCCATTTGCCTAATCATAGTTTGTAACACTCCCACGCTTATCATAGTTAAGTTAGTCGTTAGCAACGCCAAAACCATGAATAATAAAAAATGCCCGATGGAACTTTAAAATGTAAAATAAATTATTACATCTTAATTTACATCTTAATAGTAATATAATATTTTTCCTTAGGCGGCCGCCTGATATGCCGTACCATAGATCCGCCCCTGATATATATATATATATATATATATATATATATATATATATATATATATATATATATATATATATATATATATATATATATATATATTAGGGTTATGACTTTTTATCAACCCCATGCTCCTGTGTTATAGCTTGATAAACTTTTACCTAAAAAGCACGAAATGAACTATTATTTTCATATCTTTTCAAAAAATTTCACCCCACCATTGAAAAATTGATTTTGACATAAGTGCTGCTATGTATTCAAATTTATTTAGAATGTCATAGTGATGTAATACAATAAATTGTATTATATGAATATGACATTTAATAATTAAAATGAAGGCAAGGATAGTATCTTCCTTCAGCTTGATTGCCTCTTAGATTGTTGACTTTAAATAGCTGATTGACATGGAGTTAGGATGTCAATCCTTTCACGAGCCAATTGATTGCACATGTTAGCAGCTTTGTTTGTTAATACACTTGTGGAGGTTACTAAGTTGACCGCAATTTTTCTTTTATGATGTTTTCTGCTTGGTTTAGGAGTTGTCTCATCATCTTCATTTTTGTTTTCATATTCACTGTCGTCAGCTTCAGAATTACTAAAACTAAGATAGTAAGATGACAAGTTGGATAACTCATTAGAAAGTTTTTGTCTTTTAGAGGGATGGATTGTTTCTTTACTGGCCGCTTGACCTGTAGGGTATTCCGCTGTTCCTTTGCTTTACGCTTGGAGATGGTACGATCTCTTGTTTTCGGAAGATAACCATGGTTCCATCCAATTTAGTAATATTAAAAATTTCATTAAGGAATTTGTAGCTTCCCCGCTTGACATATTCATCATAACATTTCAGTATTTTATCAAGCTTTGCTCGTATAACTTGATCAGATACATGAGGAAAGTTAAGTTTATTCTTCCTCAATTTGGTAACTTCTTTTGAAATTTCCGCTATTCGCTTCTTTCTTCCTTTGATTTTTGATCTAAGGAAATTTTTTCGCCCGATAATTTGCTTTTGGAGAGGCATTATGTACTTTTCTTCCAGTGAATATTCTTACAAAGAGACCATTATTCTTCTTATATGAGAGCTTTTAAATTTTTCCCGATTAATGGTCCAGACAACCTTGTTCTTCTGAATGCTACTATCGCTAGGCTTGTACAACGCCATGCGTTGCTTCTGTAATAACTATAAAATTGGATGAGCGGCTATATATAGTCTAAAATGTTCTAGAATATTCCAGAATGTTTTAAATTGTTCTAGAATGTGCAAAAATATTTTAAATTATTCTAGAATGTTTTAAATTGTTCTAGAATGCTCTAAAGCCTTCTGAAATATTCAGTTATTTTCCAAAATGTTCTAAAGTTCTAAACACTTCTAATCTATACAAGTTTTAAATGAGTAGCAGTAACAAGATTAAAACGTATTAGTAGTAGCAGTAACAAGATTAAAAAAATGACGAAACGTAATTTGAATTGCTGGGTGACCCTTTTTTACAACCGAGAGGAATTGAACATGTTTTCAATGTTTTCTAATAAAAGTTCATTGATTTATAACACAGGAAATTAATTTTTTTAAAAAAGGTAAAAAGTCATAATCGTAATATATATATATATATATATATATATATATATATATATATATATATATATATATATATATATATATATATATATATATATATATATATATATATATATATATATATATATATATATATATATATATAAGAACGTTTTGTAACATAAATCAGCACAAATATTTAAAAATATTTCATGGTACTTTTTACGAAGAGATCTTTCCAAAGAATTTCATTGATAGAGTTGTTTCCAACTGTGTTATTTCCGAGTTTATAGTTAGAAGTAGATTTCCCCTAAGTTGACATTGTGTAGATTAAGTTGACATTGTGTAGTTTTTTTTTAATAATAGTTCGAATTAAGTATTTGGCGTCCTCGTGTTTCCTAAAGGTGGATTATAATGGGTTTCATTTATGCGTTCTTGTATTTCGGTTAAAATGAAACCTAAAATATTACCACTTTTATTTAAATCTGTATTACTTGTTGGTGATATAACTGCTTATTGTAAGTAATTGTCATTTATGTGTTCAACAAACCTGATTGAGTATTTATCTTATTTTTTCATGGTTTGAATATTATTTTTTCTAAATTGGGGTAGTTAAAATCTCTTGAAATTAGCTAACTGGGTCTGTTTTAATTAGTTTTATTTTTAGCTGCTTCTATTTATTTACAGATATATTTTTTTGTCGCTTCAAACATTAGGTGCATTAGGTGACCAATAAATAAAGCCAATTAAATTTTTTTAATTTTTATGCTTAAAATACACCAAAACTGTTTAATGCAATGGTCTTCAGTAAAATTATAAGCTAGTAAATGAACTACAAAACTTTCTTTTGTATAGACAGAAACACCTCTCCCATTTTTTTAAATTGAGTTTCTATTTGATTTATTATTATGAATAATTTAATAACCATTTACATGGATAGATGAACTTTTATTAAATCAAGTTTCGGTTATCGTGTAGATATCAGGTTTAAAAGTCGCAACAACAAGTCTAATAAAAAAAAGTCAGCTTATTTTTTATTGATGTAGCATTTGTATATCTACAATTAAGATAACTTTTATTCATTAATATAATTTGTTTGTTGGCAATTGCACAAGCAATTAGAGATTTCGTAACCTTCATGGTCAGTACCTGTGCATCATATGGTACATTGCTACATATTGTGTGAGGAATTTATATAGCGACTTTGCTTTGGAACTCTCTAGATAACAATACAATGTTAGGTAAATGTCTAGTGAGTTTCAAAAGACACAATAAAATTGGTAAGGGCAAAAATTGTTTATTGGAATTTGTCTCTCTTTTTTTTTTAATTATGTCGTACTTTATATGTTTTTTTTTAAACTTTGTTTTTTTATTAATAAATTTCATAAGTTTATCTTTTATAAATTTTTTTTTTACATTTCGTTAAAGATATTTTACGATCAAACGGTTGTTAAGTAATTAACAGTAAATAAAATAATTAACAGTGAATAATATAACTAATGGTAACTAAATTAATTAACGGTAAATAACGTATTTAATGGTAAATAAAGTAATAAACGGTAAATAAAATAATCAACGGTAAATAATATAATCAATGGTAAATAAAGTAATTAACGGTAAATTTGAATAATTAACGGTAGAGAATATAAATAATGGTAAATAAAGTAATTAACGGTAAATAAAGTAATTAACGGTAAATAAAGTAATTAACGGTAATAAAAATAATCAGCGGTAAATAATATGATTAATGGTAAATAAACTAATTAACGGTAAATAAAGTAATTAACGGTAAATAAAATAATCAACGGTAAATGAAATAGTTAACATAAATAAAATAACTAACAGTAAATAAAGTTTTTAAATTAATCAGAATACTCGAATGTAAATAAAATAAAATAAAACAACTTTTAACTGGTTCAATTATATTTTATTAATAAAAGTAACTGATACTTATCCCATAGAAAACATGTCATTTTCATGAAATAAAAATATTATTAAATGGTTGGTCACTACTGTTTATTTGAAACGTGCATCTTGTTTTTTCTGATATAACTTCTAAGTTTTCTTTGGCTAAAATAATCTTGCTATTTTGTGGAAAAATAACTTTCATATCTTTAAAATGCAATATGTGTTCACAAGTTTTGTCATAAACAACGCAATTAGCATCTTGATGACTTGTGTTGTGGTAAATTTTATCAGAGATTATGCGAGGGGATGTGCTGGTGTAGGAAATATTATCGTTCAGGTCAGTCTGGATTTGCTTCGAAGAAATTTCAGTATCTTCTTTTTTGCAAGTTAAACTATCCATAATATTACTGGTCGATTTATCGAAAGACTTTTTTTTTCCAGCAGTCATGCTATGATTAATCAATTGTGTATTGGTTGCGAGTTGTGTATTGCACTCATTTCCTATTTTTAAAATGGTTTTATGAGTTGAATTCTCATTAAATAAATTTTTATTGCGTCTTAAAGTAAAAAAGTTTGAAATCTTTTTATAAGTAGATGTTTTTTCATTTTCGCAAGTTTCATCATAGTTATCTTGAAAAGAATGGACCAGGTTGTTTAGCCTTGGTTCATCAGTTGTTTTTTTATGCGTTTTAAAAAACTTTAATAAACTGTTAAATTTTTCAGTTTTATTTTGATACTCAGAATTCCATTCAGCCGCGTGAATATCTCCTGTGGATACAGATCGCTTAAAAGTTAGAGGCTTGTGATGATTAGGTCTTAATACTTGATCTATTTTTTCTTCTTTTTTAAATATTTCATTATTTTCTATGGTAATGTTTGAAGTTAATTCAAAACTTTGTTGTTTTTCGTAATGGCTATTTTTATCTCTAACTTCCCCGTTTACATCTTCTATGTTTACACCAGAACCTTTGTCGGAGTTATTTAAGGAAGACAACAAGGACTTATCATTTTTACAATCTTTTGATGCTGCATATTCGCTCTCATAAATTTTGCTTTGGTATTTTTCAGTTAAATGACCGGGTTGTTGCAGTATTATATCTTCAGATATTATTTGGGGGGTTTTAAAAACTTTATTCGATGATAATAAAGAACTTGAAATTTCAATAGTTTTGTTTTCTATCGCAAATAGTTCTGAAGCTATGTTTTTAGAGTGAATCCCGTCATTAATATTTACTGGCTTTGGACTTTGGTTAAACTTTATATCAATATGTCCTACTGATGCAGACCTCTGACGAGATAAAGACTTGTGAGATTTTATTAATTGATCTTTCATTTCTGTGTGTTTTGTGGGTTCCGTGGTTTCCATTGTATCGTTAGAGCTGAGTTTAATTTTTTGATTGTTTTCATGCATAATTTCTTTAGTTTCAACTTGAGAATTTCCACCGTGGCTATTATAAAAGGTGGACGGCAATGGTAATGACGTTGAAGAGGCTAACGGGGTAATCTTTTCGTTTAGTTCTTTTGAATTCGATGTTGTATATCTTCTTATGTTAACTTTATTTGTAGTTGTTGGAAAGCTTGAAATAGAAGAAGATAACGCTTCAAACACCATTTCAGAGAGAGACAGCTTGCTAAAACTTTAATTTTATGGCATTAAATTACAAATGAATAAAAAAACAAAATTTCTTAGAAAAAAAAAAAAAAAAGAAGTCCTTAAAACTGAAAATCACAAGACTGAAATATGTGAAATACCCGACTAGCCGACTATATTCCTCAAAAACCGGATATAGCTTGCAAATTGCCTTCTTTTTATACACTCCCCTCATTCCATCTATTAACACCGTCGTTAAAAATCATACCAATTTTTTTAAACGGACAATGCAACTTAAGTAAATGTAGCAAGTCTTTTTTATACTTTCTAAATCATTTGAATTTATCGATTACTATAGAAGAAATTTACTCAGTCAAAAAATTTTTTGTGATTAGATTAATTTATTTCTTCTTGAAACAAGATAAAATAAAAACATTCAATAAATTTTATTTCTAAAGACTTCTACGAATTTATGGGTATGACGTTTAAATTAGTTATCATATATTTTTTGCACAAATGCACACAAAAAAAAGTTAGCGTTTGATAATTTTTATGCGTTTTTAAAGTTTTTTAGATTTACTTTATAATAGAAGTTTTTTGATTTTATTTTCAGAGTCTTTTGGTTGGACAGTTTTATTGCTTGGATTTCTTTGAATTAAAGGAAAAAAAAACGTATTAATAAAGCTTGGGGTTCTATGGATCTTCAAATCAATAAGATAAACCATAATAAAAATGACTCCAATATTCAAAATTAGTTTAATACTGATAGTTTGAAGCTTTTTGCATACCTTACAGTTGATAATATTATTTAATATTATTTTTGCGTACCTATTATATATTCCAATGATAATATTACACATACCCATGGTAATATTTTTTTTGCAAACCTAAGTTTTGATAATAACATTTTGCATTCAACTCATCACTATAATATTCTAGTTCTCTCTCTGTATTATTAATGTACCTGTTGTCGCTATCTGTTGACGATTCAGATGCGCAACTCCATATTGATGGACTTTGATTTTGTAATTCCTAAAAAATAATTATATATATATATATATATATATATATATATATATATATATATATATATATATATATATATATATATATATATATATATATATATATATATATATATATATATATATATGTATATTTATGTATATATATATGTATGTATATATACATATAAATATATATATATATATATACATATATATATATATATATATATATATATATATATATTTATTTGTATATATGCATATATATATACATAAATATATATATATATATATATATATATATATATATATATATATATATATATATATATATATATATATGTATATGTATACATATACATATATTAAATTTATTTTAAGCACCAAAAATGTAAATATTTTCGTAAACAAGACAAATTTTTTAATTTTTAAAACCATTTTAATAATAAAAACAATATATGTTTCGAATTTTTAAAATTCAGTGTTCATTAATGGAGATAATAAATCTCTAAGAAATTTGGCTAGTTGGTAGTTATAGGTTCTAATTGATGATACAATGGGTCTAAAGTTTATGGTAGTCTCAGAAGAATATAGTTTATACATCTTTAGAAGTCCATCGATACGAGAAGGATGAGATCCAGACGGATAATTTTGTTATATGTAGAATCAATTAAAAAATCAATTTTTCTACAAAAGATACGTTGATGACATTTGTGCTGCATTTCAGTCAGAAAATGACGACATCTTTTTATTAAATAGACATAATTTTTTTTCTTTTACTCTAGAACAAGAAGTAAAATTGCTTAGTAGAGTTGCTGATACTGTTGCATTAATACGATGTACCGATCTTGAAACCCTAAATGATTCATCGTATAAAATGCAAGCCGCTTGGAACAACTTTTATTATTCTATACTCTATGCTCAAGATATCTGCCAACCATTGAGAACTACAACGCTTGTCAACCCCAAACCTTGGGTGACGCCGTTTATTCAGAGCTCTCTTAATGATCATCAGCAACCTTATTTTTCTGATCACTATTCTGAGTGGAAAATACTTGCAAATCGAGTCATCAAACTAATCACCAAAAGAAAAGGTA
>NC_061164.1:37274768-37352268 GCF_022113875.1 Hydra vulgaris
CAATCAAAATCAAGATTACTGACCATATTAAGTTTGACAGTTTAATAACCAAGTAAAAACTGCGAGAAAAACTCGGGAAACGGTTTACACTAGGGTTCAAAAAATTGTAATTTTGAGAATAAATGCAAATGCTATGCTATTGTAGGGGAGAGCGGGGCTAAAAGTCATAAGGGTTAGTTGTCATAGTCGCTTTTTCGGAATGTTATAGCTGGATTGATGCTGCGATTTTTTTATATTATATAAATGGTGCTGAAAGATGACTGCTCAGTTGATTTCATGAAATTCGCGCGAATTGTTTTTCTACAAATCCAAAAAAAGTAAAAATTTCGTTGGTAAGTAACTTTTTAACTTTTTTGTTCAAATGTTCAATACAGTAACAATATGCAATACTTGTGTTTAATACATTAAAATGTTTATAGTTTTTGAAATTCTTTTATTGGTGTGCTAGTCATTTTTCAGATTCATGGCAAGGATAAAAAGTTATTTAGGTCAAACCTTCCTCTAATCCCTGTGGGGCAAGTTGTCCTATTTAAAGGGGGCAAGTTGTCATATAAAAAAAATTGCCTCCATACTTTTATATAGTTGTAAAAGTCTTAAATAAATGTTAATAATACATACAATGCTTATTATAAGTAATAAACGTCAATAAAATGAATTAGGCATAATATTTAAGATTAATAATAAGCCTTAGTAAACATTAACAAATGATAGTGATAGTTATAGACATTAGACAGTTATAAAGTTTTGCTTACTTGGACTTTTATCCTAACATTTTTTTTTTTTTTTTTTTGCTTTATCAGATTTTAAACCATAGTTTGCAATTATCAAAGGAAAACCGGTAGAGGTACCACTGCTAAATGCACAATCCTTGAAGCAGTGAAAGCTGTAAAGTTACATGGCAGAAGCATAGTCCACGTGTCTCTAGATTTCAACATCAACTATAGAAGCCTACAACGCTATTTGTCAAAAGCCTCTACAGAAGATCTTCAAAAAATCGACAATACCTTCATTTCACACTGGCTACGTACAACCTAGGTTTGTAGATTGTTAATATGTTTAAGGATTATAATATTTGTTATTATAAGTGACTCCATAAAATAAGTATTTATACTGGTATATATTTTATATTATTTCAGGCAAGTGTTGACACAGAAGCTTCATCTTGAACTCTGTAGCTACATGCAAAAAGCTTCAGATATTTACTTTGGCCTTACACCAAAAGATGTTAGGAATATCAATTAGCATGTTAGCATATCAATTAGCAGATGCTAATAAATTGGCTATGCCAAAATCATGGGTGGAAAATCATTGTGCTGGGAGAGATTGATTTACGTCTTTCCTACAAAAAAATCCAACATTGTCTTTAAGAGCTCCAGAGGCCACAAGCATTGCACGTGCCATAAGTTTCAACAAACACAATGTTGAAATGTTTTTCAATAATCTTCAGGTGTGTCTTCAACGTCACCAATTCACACCAGCAGGTATTTGGAACATGGACGAAACAGGGGTAACTACAGTCAAAAAGCCTTATAAAGTGATCTCAAGAAAGGGCCAAAAGCAAGTTGGGGCAATAACCTCAGCAGAAAGAGGTGCTTTAGTTACCTTGGCATGTGCTGCCTCTGCTATTGGTAACAGTATTCCACCTTTTTTCGTATTTCCGAGAGTCAATTTAAGGGACCACTTTTTAACTTCTGCACCACCTGGCAGTGATAGGGACGCAAATCCATCTGGTTGGATGAAGGAAGACACTTTTTGTAAATTTCTTACTCATTTTGTAAAGAATGCACGGCCTTCAAAGAAGCATCCAGTTTTGCTACTGGTTGACAATCACTTTTCGCACTTGTCATTGAATGCACTAGACTATGCGACAGCAAATGGAATTATTATGTTAAGTTTTCCACCCCATTGCACCCACAAGTTGCAGCCACTAGATAGAACAGTCTATGGCCCTTTTAAAAAGGCTGTAAATACAGCCATCAACAGTTGGATGGTCAGTAACCCTGGAAAGGGTATGACAATTTACAATATTCCAGAGATAGTGAAGGTTGCCTTTCCATTGAGCATGACACCAAATAACATACTGAGCGGATTTTCTTCCTGTGGCATCCACCCATTTAACCCTCAAGTATTTACAGATTCGGACTTTGCTCCAAGTTCAGTAACAGAAATGTCTATGCCAGTCAAAACCAATCCTCAATTAACAATGCCTCAAGCTTCAGAGGTTACAGTCTCACCAGAACAATCCACTTGTGCTTCAACTTCAAGTTTGAATTTGTCATCACAGGAGCCTTCAACATCTCAAGCCAATTTCTGAATGCTTTGAGCCTGCATCTTCAGATAAAGTAAGGCCAATACCAAAAAAATGCAAACGTTCTGCTAAGGGAAAGGGAAAAGGCAAAGCAACAAAAAAGCATACACAAGACTCATCATCATCATCATCAGAAGATGAAACCTACTGTATTATTTGCATGGATACTTGGGCTAATAGCGGAGATGCTGAAAAATGGATCAAATGCTGTGTGTGCTCAAGCTGGGCACATGAAGAATGTACAACAGGAGGGTCCAGCTACATTTGCCATAACTGTGACTCTGATGATGATTATTAATGGTCATTTTCAAAGTGTTTTAGAGTATAAATTATAATATAATTTATATGTTATTTTTAATAATTTATAAATGATTAATATAATACTTGTTTTTTATTTGAAAATATTTTTTTTTACCTTTTAGACCTAAACTTGTGATAAAATATAATAATGACAACTTGCTCCTCTTATCATGACAACTTGCCCCGACGGTGGGGCAAGTTGTCATACCATGGAGCCTTTTTTAGAAATGGTGGCATGTTATACTCAAATGGTCTGAAGCTTTCCAAAGTTGTTTTTTAAATAACTATAATGATAAACTACCATATAAAATAGTTTTTATGAAAATTGACCAATTGGTTTTTGAAATATCTTGAAAAATATAAAAAGTATGACAACGTGCCCCGCTCTCCCCTATGTGTATTTATGTGTATAAACATATTTGATTTACTGTTGCGCAGTTTTTATCAACAGTCAAATAATGGTTTAGATGAACACTATGGTGGGGTGAGCAAAATTGAGCCAAAGCAAAATTGTTTCTCCAGCAAATTAAAAATCATTGATACTGATGCGAAAACGGAGCGTGCATCTTACTAGAGATGATAGTTCAGCAAAAGAAACACAATTTTAATGAAAGTAAAAAGTTGAAGAAGTACATTCCTTTCTATTGTGGGCTTATTGTTTGATTTGGCAAAACATGCAAAATCTTATACATTTATTGGAAATCTATTTTCTTTCTTTAACAAATTAAAAGTTATTGATTATTAAGTTATTGACTCGCCAAAGCAAGCCAAAGCAAAATTGTAAAAATCTCACTAAAATATAAGACCTCGATTTTGATATTCTTTTAAATGAATGTGTTCACTAGGGTAGGGTAAAAATTTCTTTTTTTCTGAATGTTTCTCGTGTTACGCCTCTAGATTTGATCTTAATAATAAAATAACATTAAATTTTAAAAATTTACAAATAAAAGATTTTTTTTAGGGATCCCAACTGACCCTTGAATATTTGATGGGTACTTAATATTATCCAAAAATTTTTTACCATTGTTCAAAAATAGTAGAATTAAATAACTAAAAATTAAAGAACGAAAGTCTTACCGATTGTTTGAAGTTACTTTGCGAAATTATTTTTTGCTTCTCATTGTTTAGAAGTTGTTCTGATACTTTTGAAACCCACTCTTCATACATAACACTGTTATCTGCACACAAAAACAAACGTCTATGTGCGATATCCATTGCAAAAACAAAAGGATATTTTACTGGATTTATAGGATGTTGGCGCTGGCACGGTAAAGCCTCTTTGTACAGTGGTAGTACACCTTGAAGTATTAAAAATTAAAAAATTGAGATTCGTTTGTTTTTATGCATTTAAAACTTGCTCAAAAATTTCAAAGTATTTGAATCTTATGATACAACTACCTTTTTTTTCTAAACTTTTTCATGCAATATTTGCATACTTGTGTAACTTTGAAAAAATTAAGAACAAAGTTAAACAAAAATTTTTTTGGCTTCAATAACTCTGACCTTATAATATAATATCCAAAACAGATTTTATGTAACTAAGCATCATCATTACTCATAACTGCACATACATGTATTGCAATGCGATTAAGCAAATTAAGCCAATATTGCATATACATGTATTGAAATGCAATTTGAATAATGATTCCATTTAACTAGGTTAACGCTTCAAGTTCACGCTTCTTACCATACCGATGGACTCTAGTCACTGGATACCATAGAACTCTAGTCACTGCGCCACGGCAGCAATATATACTTTTATATCTATCAGTATATACTTTTATGTCTATTGGTATATACGTTTCTTGTATTAGTATTAAGTTTTTACTTATTTATAATTAAATTTTTTTTTCTAAAATACCAATAAAAACATTTTGTTTTGTTTTGGAGAATATGCTCCAAATATAAATGTGATTTTTTTTTTTTTTTTTTTTCTACTTTAGGATACTAGGAACGCAGAGTTGCGATCGTTTCAGTTTTTATTTAAGAAAATGCAGAGCAAACATAATTTAAAAATTTAAAATTAAAGTTGTTTTACGTAAAAATAAGGAAAAAGTTTTTCTTATAGATATAGTCTAACCTTAATGTTTTTTGATTAAATTATCCATCGCTTAAAGCCTTTTACAATTTTTTACTTTTTTTTTTTTTTACAAAATTAATCATTCAATGAATGGTTTGAACTCGTAGATCTTCTTTACTTTCTTATTCAGTCAGGATTGACGTCACGGGTTTCGGAGTGGACGTCAATTTTTAACCAAGTTCCTCTATATCATAAAACTTCTTGAATAAAAAAAATTCTTATAGAAAAAACCCTAACCATTTAAACCCACACCCAAGCGTCGACTATGTAAGTGTTTAACTCAAGCTTGTAAAACGTGTTGCAACTAGAGTTGTAACGCGCTGTATCAGAGCAAGAACTAGAACTCTGTCATTACAATTATTTTTAAATTCATATTGTTTTGAAGGTGAAGTTTTATTATGAAACCTCATGGTTAAAACTTCAATTCTTATTAAAATAATTAATATTGTTGGTATTGTTCAATTGACTGTTAAAACATTTTATAAATAGAGAGAAAGGCTCAACAAGCCAACTATAATATGTAAAGACGCTCATTACAAAAAAAAAACAAAAAAATAAGGAAAAACGCTCAATGAGCCCAGTGGAATATATAGAAGGTTGTTCGATGCGTTCAGACGCGGGAATAGAGTTAAATAATTTTTGTATATTTTAAATAAATTATTTTATAAATGTAAAATTTGTTTAATCAATATCAATAAAAAAAATTAGCATAATTAAATCTTATAATCTCAAATAATCTTTAAAAAGCGATTTATTTCTTCAAAAATGCATTACTTTGAAAAGATTATATTTATATTTATATTTATATATATTTACAAAAGATTTGAATTGGTGTAAACAATTGCAAATCAACTTCAACAATTAATATGAGAGCAATCGAAGAAAAATCTATTGAAGATATTATAAACGAGACCCTAGAGCAGGATAAAATAGGAGTAACTATCAATGACGATGCATTTGACAAAAACCACAAAAGTGAAGTTGTTGATATGATCAAAATTACGTTAATGGCGGTTATAACCCAAATCAAACATCAGCATGACAAAGAGATCAATAATCTTCGAGACAAAACCAATGGAGTAAATAACAAAGCAACAACAGCAGCTAACTAGTCTTATCTCGATAAAGCAAAGCGCAACGCTTATGTTAACTTTGTAGAAACGGAAATAAAAACTAGAAAAAAGAAGTAGTCAAATATAGTAGTGGTTGGTCTTAAAGAGTCTGAAAATAGAAGCGATAAAGATCTTGATGAAGATCTTGTAAAAGAGTTTTTTGAAGCAATTGAAGTAAACCATGAGGAAATTGTTCACGTTTGTCGTTATTAAAGAAGAAATAAACTACCTAGCAATCTCAAGAATATGAACCAGGATAAGCAAGATCCAATTGGTGTAATACAAGTTTTGTTCAAATCGATAGAGGCACAACGAGATGCCCTAGCAAAAGGCAACTTCCACAAAAAAGAAGCGTTCAGAGGAGAGTAAACTCGACAGGACCTAACAACTGCAGAGGAAGAAGCTTTCAATAAACTATACAACGAAAAGAAGCGAAAGAATGAAGATCTTATGAAAGCTAGTCAGAACGAACCCTTTCGATGGATCGTCCACAGACGGACTGGATCTGTGCGCTGCATTGACAACTGCCAATAACAAAAAGTGTGTTTGGATTAGCAAAGAACAATCAGATTAAATCAAAACAGCAGAAAGCAGAGTCAATAAAAACAATCCTTAACTCTTTTCCATAACAATTATCTTTTCCACTAACTAAATTACCACTACGCCGACCAAGACCATTGTTGGTTTCCTGTAAATCAAAGCAGCCACGCTTAAACCAACTAAATCATCTGAAATCAAACAAAATTAAAAAAATATATAACAATCTACATAAACAACTTATTTTCTTGTTTGCTAAATGATGCCAAAAAAGATGAACTAGTTGCAAGAATTGATAATGAGATAGTAAAAAAGAAACCTCAATTGCTTTTCTTCACTGAGACCTGGTTTGGTCAAATGTCAGACACTCAACTGCCCGGTTACCAACTCCATAACAAAAACCGAGGAAGCAGAGTAGGGTGGTATCCCAGCAAATGAAACAGATGTAAATCAACTTAACTCGACAGATATCGAACAACTATGGAGAGTGATAACGATAGGCGACGAATCTATCTTAATAGGCTGCATATACCGACCAAAAGATAATGATATTGGGTTTTAAAAAAAGTCATCAAATCAATTGATTCAGCAAAGCAGAGCTTGTCAATACTAAGCTGTTCGTCTGTCCTAATTTACGGTGATTTCAACTTCAGCCACACAACATATGAGGTACTTGAAACTAATAAAAGCGCAGCAACAGTTGCACATATACAAAACGAACATGCAACGGACACGAAATTCCAGCAATGTCTAAACGAAAACTTTCTTATGCAAATGGTTACTTTCCACACTCACCGCAGAAATAGAAAAGAAAGAACATCAAGCACACTAGATTTATTATTCATTGAAGAAACTGACCGCATAGATAATCTACATGAAGGTAATTCACTTGGTTACACACCAGCTGGGAAAGCCCAATGCCTACTTATTGGCTCATTTGCTATAAACAATGCTTGTGTTAAAAAAGAACAAAAAAGATTTGTCTGGAGCAAGGCTAATTATGAAGCAATCTTAACGCTTATCACATCATATGAATGGGTGACAATTTTTAATTCTCATTCAGTAAATGACAATTATCAGATATTTGTTGAAAAAAGTAACAAGGCAGTCATCTTTTACATACCTTCAACTAAAACATCGTTCAAGCAACAAAAACAACCATGGAGTACGCCAGAAGTTGAAAAAGCAGTTGAAAAGAAAAGAACCCTTTGGTGTAAATATCTTGCAGCTGGTCAATTGACTCACATAAAGATTCGAGAAGAGCATAAGGCAGTTTGCAAAGAGTTAGTTAAGACTGTAAGCAGTTGTTAGGTATGAAAATTTAATTGCAAACTCTTTTAAAATTGATCCAAAACGGCTTCATAACCAAGTCAAGTAGAATAGCGAATGAAAGTCACTAGAAGACAACAATGGAAATCTTATAACTGATAGTTATAAAATTTCTCATTTACTTAGCGTATATTTTCAGTCTGTATTTGTTGTTGAACCGTTACATTAGATGCCAACATTTCAGAACCAAACAGAAACGGAATGTGCCCTGGATGAAGCAGAACCAACAACTATATTTGTTCAGAAGAAGCTAGAAGAGCTCATCAAAACAAAGTCAAAAGGCTGCGTTAACATACACCAGCGTGTTCTTTGAAACTGTGCTACTGCAATAGCTAAGCCACTAGCTATGATTTTCAAAAAACCCCTGGCTGAAAGCAAAGTCCCTAATTTTTGAAAGTTATCAAATGTTACTCCTATTTTTAAAAATGGAAGCCGTAGAAAATGCTTGAATTACAGGCCAGTTTCTTTCACATCGGTACCCTGTAAAAAAAATGGAAAGTTTTATACACAAAAGAATCCTCAAACATTGCCTTGAAAAAGGGCTTTTTACAAAATCTCAACCTGGATTTCTTCCAAGACGCGGTGTACAACCAACCTACTAGAGGCACAGGACATTTTAACAAAAGTATTATTTCATAATCATGCCATAGATGTGATTTACACAGACTTTGCTCAAGCTTTTGATAAAGCACCTCAACAAAGTCTTCTTTTAAAACTCGATGCATACGGCAAACATGGAACACTACTGGAGTGGATAACTGACAGGTTAAAAAATCAAAAACAGAGATTGGTCATCAGCAATAGCAAGTCTGAATGGATAGACGTTACTAGTGGTGTTCCACAATTTTTAGTGTTAGGTCCACTTTTGTTTCTGATTTATATAAACAACCTTTCAGACAACATGGTGCATCATATAAAAATCTACGCAGATGATTGTAAGATTTTAAGGGTAATTAAAGCAGAAGATGATGCAATAAAACTACAACAAGACATAGATAATGCAGTCGAATGGTCTAAAAAGTGGCTCATGTATTTCAATATAGACAAATGTAAAGTCATCGCTCAAATAAATCAGTACGCCTTTACTTAATGCTTGACATATATGGTAATCGAATAGAACTTGGAACAACAATTATTGAACGTGACTTAGGTGTTCTAACATCAAACGAACTCAAAGTTAAGCATCAAGTAGAAGCTGCAGCAGCTAGAGCAAACCAAGTGCTTGGCAAACTAAAAAAATCTTTTCGCACAAGAGGACTAATTTTATTGAGGGTACTCTACACAACATACATTAGACCTCATCTCGAGTATGCCATCCAAACCTCGTCTTCTCACCTAAAAAGTGACATAAAAGCACTTGAATGCATTCAACAGCAAGTACCAAAGTTGATAAGCAAGATAAAACACAAAAGCTATGGGGAAAGACTGGCCATACTCAATTTTACCACTCTAGAAGAGCGCCGAAAAAGAGGCGACCTCATTCAACAGTATAAAATCACTAACGAAATAGAAAAAATAAACTTTGTAGTTCCTCAAATATTTGCCTAATCGCTATCAGATTATAATTTGCGTGGACATAATCAGCGACTATCACGGCAAATTGTGAAATCTTGCCTAGAACGAGACAATTATTTTACTAATCGAGTTGTTAACAACTGGAATGGGCTACCAGCAAATGTAGTCAATGCAAGTTCTACAAACATTTTTAAAAGTCGATTTGATTTATTTTCAAAGCTGACCAGGATATAGTGTGTGTCCCAAATTACGTCATCATAGTGGTGTCTCATGCTGTACCACTTCATCAAAGTTTACAATTCAAACTTTATTCTTTTATGATGGTTTTTTTTTAAATGGCTTGTAAATTTTTGATTTATGAATAAACAAATTCAAAATCAAGTTCATATGTGAGTTTTTAAAGTACACATCGTTGGATAAAAGAAATTACAAAGTTATCTTAGAAAAATAAGCAATATTTACTCATAGTTGAACAATATGATCCCCATTTTTGAATCTAGCTTTCTCCACGACCCAAAAAGTTAACAACAAGTTAACTTTAATTTATGTTTTTAAACAATGCATTTGGCGACTTTGCATTTAATTCCACCTAAAAATCCAAAAAAAAAAATTATTTTTAATATTTTTATTTAAAAAAAAAAATTAAAAAAAAAATAAGTTTATTTAAAAAAAAAGGCATAAGCAATTCAAAAGCTTTTTTAATTTTTTTAAGTTTCTTTTAACGAGGTTCTGATTTAAAGAGCAACCGCTGTTTTCTCGACTCGATCACCTCAACATTTTCAACCTTCTTACTTTCTATTGGGAGTGCTGCAAACACACCATTTTATGATTAAAATCCTCTACACTGCTATGTGCCACGGTACACCAATATGCCAATTTTGGTATTGTTGGCATTCGTCATTGTTTCTTATTCAACTTTCTCCGCAATGCTAGTTGGTTTTAATAAAAGTTTATTAAAAAATTTTTGTACCATTAGTTTTCGCATATCCATGAAGTTTTTAAATTTTAAATGTCCATAATGTCCTAACCCACGAGTTCTCGTTGTAATTAAAATCATTTTTACTAATGAAAAATTTACAACCAAGTCCTCGTTATTTGCTTGTAATTTTTGTTTTCAATTATTATAAAAGTTGTTTGGAAATAAGTTGGGTACCTCAAATTGTTATCTCAAAACCCTCAAAACATTTAACAAAATGCATTCACAAGTTGGACACCTCAAAACAAGTTAGGCATCTTAAAAAAAGCTCACAACATTAAATAAAATAGAACTGCCAGTTATTTTAAACCTGTCACATATTTTTTTTTTTTTTTGGTATGAGCATAAGTTTATGGTGCTGAGTTGAAATAACAAACTTATCGAGGGTATTAGTTTGATTATCAATAAAAATTTCAGCATTCAACACTTGGATGGGAGATCTAAAACATTTGCAATATTACAGCAACGTAACATCTTTCCACGTAACATCTTTCCATTTTTTTTTACTTTGTCTCGATTTTTTTTATTCTTCTTAAACTCTATTTACTTTTACAATTTTTTCTTTTATTTTTTACTGTTTGATTTGATTTTCACTTTAATTTATTTATTTATTTTTATTTATTTAATTTATTTATTTTTTTTTTTTTTAATTTATTTATTATTTATTTGATTTTACTTTTATACTTTTTAATCTTTTATTACCAAAAATATTCAGCTTAATTTTGTGTACTAAAACACAAAGTTCTCTACTCTTTATATTTTTTAATATATAAACCTTTACTTATCACCTTTGTGAAGTTAATAGCCTTATTAATCAGTTAATTATTATTTTAATTATTTTTGTTTGGCTGTTTGTTTTATTGAAAATAAAACAAAAAGTCAAGTTCAAACAAAAATTTAATTAGAGGTTAGTTAAAAATGATTAAAAAAAAAAAAACTTTTATACTGGTATATGTTCCGTTGCTATTTTAACGTTGTTTTTGGTTTGTTAAAACCATTTTTACCTTCAATTTATTTTTACCCTCCATTCGTTATTTTTACCCTCCATTTGTTATTTTTACCCTCCATTCGTTATTGGAGAGGTCCCAAAGATTCAAGTGGCAAAGCTAAGCAACAAAAATCTAAATGTAAACTGTTATCACTCAGAGAAAAATTTTAATGATACTTATGAGGTTGCACTTAGGTTTATAAAATAAAGATATTCCTGATTGTTTTAGTATTTCAAAATCTATGTGTTCTAATACTTTAACCACTTTTATTAGAATTGTTGTTAGTATACTCGGACGCCTACTTATAAATTTAACTACTTATAATCTTAAATATAAGAAGGGTTTTATATATATATATATATATATATATATATATATATATATATATACATATATAAATATATATAAATATATATATAAATATATATATATATATATATATATATATATATATATATATATATATATATATATATGTATATATATGTATATATATATATATATATATATATATGATATATATATATATATATATATACATATATAAATATATATAAATATATATATATATATACATATATATACATATATATATATATATATATATATATATATATATATATATATATATATATATATATATATATATATATATATATATATATATATATATATGTATATATATATATATATATATTATTATTATCAATATTATTATCAATATCAATATATATATATATATATATATATATATATATATATATATATATATATATATATATATATATATATATATATATATATATATATATATATATATATATATATATATATATTAATAAAATACAGATTTTTGTTTAACAATTTTATTTCAATCAGTTAATAGGAAAATCTACAAAGATAGTTTTTAAGTAATGATCGTTGTAGTACTTAAAAAAACCAACTTTTATTCTCAACCAACCAGCTTTATTGAATGCAATTTTATCGATTATATACCCATAAGCTGTCCATACCATAAAATAACAATTGATTATTTTAGCAGTTCCCATTTGAACCTGATATGACATACTTTTCATTTTTTTTTTTTTTTAATATAAGGAAGACATATATTAGGATCTTTTGGTGTTGTATGGTTAATAGAAAATGGATAGTTTATTTCTAAACAAACTGGCGAGAAACATAAACATCGGACAATTCTATTGAGGCTTCCACATATATACGGCATTTCGACATCTAAAAAGAATCCGCATTCATTTACAGTTAAACTTTGATGAAAAGATTTCAAAACTTCGAAAAACTGGTAGAGCAATTTCTATTGCTCTGCCATACTTCCTTGCAGGTATATCAGGGTTCTCAAAAATTAGCCCTGAAATACTTTGGTGTACTGACCACATGTCAACTTTAATTTAAAGTTTTTTTTTTTTTTTTAACATCGTGAACTTTTGAAGCAGTTATAACTTGCCTTCGAAAATTAAAGCAAAGCTCGTTTGTGTTCTGACCTATAGTCATATGCTCTATATTAGTAACTATTGTCTGAGTCATATTTGTTTTAATGTGTTCACTTGAGGAAAATTTGTTTTCTGACATAATAATAATATCATCCATGGCCATGTGATCATGGTCAAAATTGTAGGTAACAGTTGCAGTCTCAATTAAATCTTCCATCTAATCAAATGTTTAGCTACAACAAAAGTTATAATACTATGAGTAGCAACAGCTTCAATTTCTTTTGCTGTGTCTGTTAAATATATATACTTTTAAATGTTTTTTTATGCTTTAAATTTAAATGCTTTTTTTAGTCACAGTTTACTAATGGGTTATAATTATGCTTTTCACTTGATACTTGTGAACGTTTTTTTCTTTCACGCTGACCAAGTTCATTACGATTAAATTTTAAATCACATATTTTTGTTGGTTCTACTATGCTACTGTTTGGAAGCCACTCTGATTTTAATTTAGTACAAGCTACATTTGTCGAACCATTTATAACAGTAGCCTGTATTCGAAAAAGGGTTGCAACAACATGATTACATGTCTGCGATAACACAGCTAGACAAGTGCAATGTGCAGAAATTATTTTAGCAGTCTTTTTGTTAAAAATAATCTATAGCTTGTGAAAGGGATCATTAACTTTTTCAGATTTCCTACAATTCCCTTTTGAATAACAGTATTCACTTTCTATTTCAACTTGATGGTAAAATAAGGGTTTCTAGGCAACCATATTTAAAGTAACGATAAGCTTTACACGTTTTGTAGTTACTTAAATCTTTACTGACAATTTCAGCAGGGTTAAATAGTAAATAACTGTTAATATATAAAAATTTTGGTCTAAAAGTTAGACCTACGTTTTCTGATAACAAACCATTACTGAGCTTTAAAGAATCAGGTAGTTTAACACCGTTTATGAAAAGTTTTCTTTTGTGCTCAGTATATATATCATGTTTTACCTCCTTAGCTGTTTTAAAAGGTGTAAAATTGTTAGGCACTTGGACATTTCGCTTAGCGCCAAACGAAAACGTGCCGTAAAACCTAACAACTAGGATTCGTGTTTTAAGCAAGCTATATGTTATTCAAAAACAGACTATACTGTTAGTTCTTAAAAAATCAAGTTAAAACTTGGCAATGAAAAAACTTGGCAACTCAAATTGACCGACATTTTGGTACCATTTTAGTGGAATTTTAACAAAAAAGATGTGCTTAAATTTTGTTTTAAAAACTTCTAATTTCTTTTGGACTTTGAAATTATATAAGGTATGAGAAAACGTTTTTGAAATCTATTTAATCAATTAGTTTATTCATTTATCTACATTTAAACCAAATTTTATTTAAATCGAACATTGCAATCGTTAGTTATACAACGGGAGCGACGGCATGACCGTTCGCGAAGTATAGCAAATATTATTAATTGTTGTATAAAATCATGGTTATTTTGGTCAGAGAAATTTCTTGATTTCAATGTTATTTTTTACCCTGAAAATATATATTATAAGATTTATAACTTTTAAACCCCTCCACCGAGAATGATGAATTTGGTATTATTTTAAAGAGCTTTTTAAGCTCTATTTAATGATGTAAGTTTTTAAATTCTATTTAATGATGTACTTTTAAATATAAAAATTTGTGAAACTTTATCAAAGTGCCTAAAATTGTTTTCCATTGCACAATAGACTCTAGCAGCAAGAATTTATTTCTTTCCAGATATTTTCAAGCTACGAAGACGTAAATAAAACTTCAGTTCTTCAAATTACATATTACGTACTATATCAAAATCCATTTTAATTTATTTATGTTATATATTTGTTTCAATGGTAATTGGCTTTGTTTATATTGTTTGTTTGTACTTCGTTTACTCAAGAATTAAAAGCTACTACTTGATTTATTTTCCTTATAAACTCGAACCAGTCTTTTTTTTAAATACTTCGTAACGCGGCTCAAACTGGTGTGTTATTCTTTCAATCAATATATTTCGTTGATTCAAACTTGTCTTCTCATTTAAAAAAACCATGAAAAACATCGAGACAACTTGAATAACTCTTATGATTCTCCTGAGCTGTGCAAATAACTATGGCAACAAACTATGACAACAAACTATGACAACAAATACTATTGATATATTACTGTCAGCTACTTCTGCAATATTTGAATCAGGCTATTTTATTTCTTGAATTTCTTCAGCTATTTTCAGCTGCTATTTTTATGGTATCAATGACACTGTCGGCATTATTTTGATAAACAGACTTAATTATTTTATTGTGCGTATTTTTTGATACTAACAACGGCATGTTTAAGAAATTAGAAAACATTTCGATGGCTTAAAAACTATAAACAATTTCACTAAAAACAAAAACTAAACAAGGAGTAACACCAAGTTTTCTTTTCCAACAATGTTTTAAAGTTTTTTTACACAATTTAAATACTTAAAGGCTCTGGTTCTTTATTAAGCAATTTTCTCAAGGTTTTTTTATAAATTTTTGTCAAAATAACTAAAGAACTTAAATACTAAGGACGTTCAAAGACGTTGTCAAGGTAAAAGCTTTATACATCTTTTTAAAAAAAGTAAATTTTTTAGAAAAATTTAGTTAAAATAAGTATCAAAAAGTATTTTCTAAAACAAAACAAAATTAGTTTTTTAAATACACTTATAACAAACCTTTCTTATTAATTTTTTTTTTTTTTAACTTTTTTAGTAGACAACCACCTTAAAGCGGCATCTTTTAAAATATTTATGTTTCTCATATTGTATTTGTTTTTAGATTTCAGTTTAAAAGTATTATTAAAAACAATAGGAGATTATTGCTCTAAAAGCATACTAACTAAATATCTACCATAACTTGTTATTTATGTCTAAACTTCAAAATGAAATGATTCCAAAATATTTTTGTAAAAATTTTCTCTCTAATTTAATCATCAATATGAAACAAGGCACTAATTAAGTAATTACTACACTCCACTAAAAAAAATCTGACTTCTTATATACATGTCAGGGACAACGCTTGTGGAACTCGGTTCTTAACAAAAAATATATTGATATATTTAAAAAAAACTTTAAAAAATTACACATATACTAAATATAAAAAATAAATAGACTCATTTTTTTTTTTAAAAAAAAAGAACTTTTTATGAAATTTTAAACAAATTTAAATCTTGAAAATGTTGTGAATCTTTTTGAATTCTAAATCTCTTTTAAATATTTAAATATATAAAAATAAACTGTGAAAGCTTTTGATAGGTCAATAAAAATGTCTAACATCTACAGCAGTTTTTCAAAAGGTTTCGAGATTTTATGCACAAACTGCATTATTGCATGCTTTGTTGAGTTATTATTTTAAAACTAAATTGTTTGTTGCTTTGTAAACCAATTTTTGTTGAGATATTTATTAACTCAATTGCTCATTATTCCTTCTAAAATTTTTGAAAATATTTGGGACGATAGTTGCTAATATTTAATATGTCACCTTTAAAAAAAGGAGTAATTTTAGCAACTTTTAATTGCTCTGGAAATATTCCTTGATTATTAGAAGCTTTTAAAACTTCAAAAAGAGTATATATATATATACATATACATATATATATATATATATAATATATATATATATATATATATATATATATATATATATATATATATATATATATATATATATATATATATATATATATATATATATATATATATATATATATATATATATATATATATATATATAACATTTCCATTATTTGGGGCTTTTTCTATTTTTCATTTGATTTTATAAAAAAATTTTCATAAAAATTTCATAAAATCTTTTTAGTACTTCTTCTATTTTTATTAACTTGCTATTTATAATGTTAACAAACTCTAAACCTGATCTACCCATGTTTAGTTCATTCTTTTAGTCCATTCCTTTTTGTACCACTTATTAAAACTTTATTTTAAAAAGGGTGTTTTCTTAAAATATATATCTTTTGATGATCTGGTAAGGAGAGTGTGAATATCTCCATCTTCCATTTAGATTCATTCTTGACTATTTTTATATGAGCATCCTAAAACAAAAAAAAAACACATGCGCGCACACATACGCGTACAGAACTAAATAATATTTCTTTTGTAAATGTAATTTTAAAAACTTTACATAAAGGGGGCTGATTTTTTTCAAAACAGCAAAAAAAAAAAAACAGATTATTACTACAGAGAAACAACTCACATACATACAAACAACTCACATACACACAGTCAACTGCAAGTCTTATGAAAAGTGTAAATTAATTTTTAAATTAAAAAAAAATTGTTGTAAAGAAATGTTAACTTACGGATTGGGTTTTTTTTGCTGAAAAAAGAAAGCGCAGAATCCCAATAAGCAAGAAAAATCTTTTGTGAAGTATCTAGTTTTGTAAAACCTTTAGACACGCGTACTCGACAGCATGAATACGCATAGTCATCTTTTATTTTTAATAAAGAAAAATAACGAATGTGCCACGAGTTTTCTTGATAAAGTTTTGGTCCTGGTGGAGACTTAAGTAACTGACTCTGTATAATATTTGCACCAATATCTAAAATATTTACTTTAGGTAATGTCATTTTTGATCATAGCAGCTCTTAATAAACTTTTAATAAACTCCATGAACGTTTCATGAACGTCTCATGAACGCCTCATGAAGAAAATTTTCATGAAATACACTAACGTCTCATTAGAAGCCATGAATTCCTTGAGAAGTTTCATAACCTCTAATAAGTTCACAGATCTGATGTTTTTGAACAAAAACGACTTTTGGTTGTAATTGTTGTATTGTATATAATAAAAAGAGGAATTACAACAAAATACCGTTCTTTATGTAAACTCCGATTTTGTAGAAAGAGATTAGATTTGTTTTGTTTGATTCCATATTTGTAATTCTTTGCATATTTTTTTGGCACTCTTGTTTTAACAAATTCAATAATTCTAACAAAAATGAAAAATACCATGAAAATAGTTTCTTTACTCATATGAATAATTTTTTATTTTAGATTTTTTTATTTGTAATTTAGGAAATTTTAATCTTTTTCCGCAAATAAATCATTAAGTCCTCTAAAAATTAGCTTTTCTAAATGTCTTTAAAAAAAAAGCCCTATTTTAATTCCATGTTGTTTCATTATATAGTTTTTTTGTTTTGTTTTTAATCCATTCAGAAGTTATGTGGAGTTACATGTTTTTGTTCAAGTGACACAAAATTATCGAGCTAAGCGCAAACCAAACTTGCTTTCTTGGCTAGAGAAATTGTGATATGCGATATTTATATGTGTTTGTTTCAATTTGCATACGCTGAAAAATAATGATAAAAACTATCTTTTTTGTTGTACTCCAAGAAGACCTTATGATCTCGTCACAGAGCACAGCGAATAGCATTTAATAAAAAAAATTACTTGAATATAGCACCTGCACTATTAGGTGCTTCATACCTCAGAGCTGCTTAAGAGACTCTGGTAAGAGTAAATTTTAAAGTTGACAAAATTATTTAATCAAACCTTATTATTTTTCTGAAACATTTTTTTTTTTTACTTTGATTATAACTGATTATAATGAGTTATTTTTTGTTTACTTTCATTAAAAGGGATTTAACTTACCGTAAAAGAAATTAATATAACTTTACATACTCACGCATCCAAATACACTAATTTATATATATATATATATATATATATATATATATATATATATATATATATATATATATATATATATATATATATATATATATATATATATATATATATATATATATTCAAATTAATAACAATTAGTAAAAACACTAGTCTAACTTTTTTTTTCTTTAACAACTTGTTTGACCATCAGTAGGTTCACTAGGAAACCTCCTGATGAATCTACTGATGATGAAACAAGTTGTTAAAGAAAATAGATATGAAAGACCAGATTGAAATATTGAAAAAAAAAACAGCCTATTGTAACTATAGATTATTTAACCATGAATTTTTAAAAAGTAAACTCAGTGATTGTACGATTGTTAAAATGGTAGACACGGTATTTAAAAAACTACTAAAACGTGGTATTTAAAAAGCTATGGGCATTATTGACAGGAATTATTTTTTCAAAAAAAACATTTTTTTGATTGCTTTAAGCACCCAGGGCCGGATTTATCTTCTAGGGTGCCCAAGGCAGAGCCAGTTTTTGGGGCTCTTGAACTTTTTGTCAAATTTATGAATTATGGTTAGTCCTTTGAAAACTAATAATAACATCTACATATTTCTATGAACATCTGTATAATTTGTTATGGAAGAAATTGAGGTTTTCAAAAAAACTTTATTTTTTATTGCATTTTATTTGAAAACTCATTGGTTAAACAAAAATGAATACTTGTACTAAAAACTAATTTACTAAACAATTTTATTTCTGCACTTTTTTTCTTGAAAAGTAATCAATTAAAGAATCTATGTAGAGTGTTTTTAATATATCAACAATACTCGCAAAATTATTTAAAGTGTCTTGTGTCATTGTTGATCTTAAATTTTAAGATCAACATGATCAACAAGAGTCACCAACAGCTCTTAATTAACTTTTTTTCACTAGAGCAATTAGAAATCATCCAGAATAAAAAATTCTAAAAATTTTCTTTAGGTTGAAAAATTCCATGTCCTTTTTTTTCTTATATAGGAATAAATGTGTCAAAGTAGTTTCTGGATAATTACTTTTTAAGGATGGATTTGCAAAACTTTATGAAATATTACAATTCAGTATCATTGATATCTCCGTGGTTTTGCTTTACAACTTCTTTTTTAAATTCTCATTATTAATAAAAGTATTAATAAAAACATCCAAAAGCTATGTGAGCTTCTTCATACGCCACTGATTTTTTTTTTTCAAATTTGAATCATAGTATTCAAAATTATAAAAAGTAAATTCTTTTTTTTTTAATTTTCTTTGGGGCTCAACTCATTCTTAGTTGATTCAAGATCACTGTAAAATTTTTTTAATTTGATCTCTTCTTTGCGTATAATCAACATCGGTAGCAACAACTTAACTTGTGCTTTAATAACATGATAACGATCTTTCGACAATAGAGCAAGTTTAGCAAGTGATTTTAATAATAAGCAGTACATATTTAAAATTATATTTGGATGTTGCACAAATGTGGATACTGCATTCATCTAAAATTTTGTTCCAAAATACTCTTTAAAGTGCAAACTCAAATTCCTTCATTTCTGAATGAATATTTATTGTCGTCAAAAATATTCGTTAATGCATCCATCACATTTCCATATTCATTCTTTATTATCTTAACAGCTTGAGCACTCCATCTCGTCTCAGACTCCATCTCGTCTCAGATTCCATCTTTTTTTTTTTTTTTATTTGCATTCACTCCCAACAAGGCTGCAAGTAACCACTATTAAGTTGGGAGTTACTAGGAAAAAAAAAGAACAGAGTTATAGAGCAAGGAAACGGTTGACAGAAGACTTAAAAAGCAACCACTATTAAGTTGGGAGTTACTAGGAAAAAAAAAGAACAGAGTTATAGAGCAAGGAAACGGTTGACAGAAGACTTAAAAAGTTGAAGGTTGTATGAGTCAGAAAAACATGAAGACGGGAGAGAGTTCCAAAGGATTGAAGTGCGGGGAAAAAAACTAGATGAATAAAAGTTTTTAGAGCATGCAGGGACAGATACAGAAAACGAATGAGACTTAGCTGAATGACGAGTAAAACGAGAATGAATTTTAGTTGATGGAACTAGAGATGATAACTCCTTTGAGCAGTGACCATGATAGTATTTGTAGAAAAGAGAAAGAGATGCAACTTTACGACGATGGGAAAGAGGTTCAAGCTTAGCAGATAGTCCAGGTCCAACAACATTTACAATGCGTTTTTGGACCTTGTCAAGAAGAGAGAGTGAATCGTTAGAAGAACCAGCCCAAATATGACAATAGTATTCCATACAGGGACGAATAAGAGATTTGTAGAGATAGAGAATGGAATCAGAAGTAAGGAAATGGCGAGTACGATAAAGAGAAGCAACCTTAGCAAAAGCTAATTTAGCAATCGATTGTATATATGGTTTCCATGAAAGGTCAGTAGTAAGCAATAATCCAAGAAGACGTAAAGAGGAGGACTCAGTAAGAGGATTGCCATTCATTAATATAGGAATGTTGGCCATATTACGGTAGTTGTTTGCAGTAAGCAATTGGGTTTTTTTAGAGTTGAAATTCACAAGCCACTGTGAACCCCAATCTATTACTGAAGTGAGATCGGATTCAAGATCAGCTGCTTGTTCTAGGCGATCGAAAAGAGAGAACTTTTTGTCAAGACAGGAGTATAAAGTTGAGTCATCAGCAAAAAGAGCTACTTTAGATGAAAGGTTGTCAGGAAGATCGTTTATGGAGATAAGAAACAAAACAGGGCCCTGGATGGAACCTTGGGGAACCCCAGAAGTTACTGGAAATAAAGAAGTGTGTTGGCCTTCAAGGATGACTTTAATAAACCGGTCAGAAAGAAATGATTTGATAATCTCAAAAACTTTCCCAGAAACACCATATGAAGCAAGCTTATGGAGAAGACCAGCATGCCAAACTTTGTCGAAAGCTTTAGATATGTCGAGAGCAATAGCCCTAGCCTCACCGCCTCCATCTAATGCACAATAAAATCTTTCAGTTACAGCAGTTAGCAAGTCGGCCGTAGAGCGAGAGGATCGAAAACCGTATTGATTGTCTGACAGCAGTTTATTTGACTCAAGATGAGATGTGAGGAATTTGTTGATTAAAGACTCAAAGACCTTGCTAATAACAGAAAGAAGACTGATCGGACAATAATTGGAGGGGTCAGAATTTTCTCCAGAGTTTTTGAATATTGGAACCACAGATGCCATTTTCCAACAAGCAGGAAAACAAGACTCAGTCAAACACTTGTTAAATAGTTTAGAGAGAATTGAAGAAAGTTCTGGAGAACAATTCTGCAAGACTGTGACAGGAATGTTGTCTGGGCCACAAGCTGTAGACGAGTTTAATTGAGATATGACTTTAGCAACAGAAGCTGGAGTGATTTGAATGTCTAACAATGGGTCAACCTGTTTGACTGGAATGGAAGAAAGAGAATGTCCATAAGATTCAAGAGTGGAATTAGAAGAAAAGTTCTTTGCAAACAGTTCTGTCTTATCCCTGGGAGAGGTAACAAGATCAGTCCCATGAATGAGAGATGGAATGTTAGATCTACCCTTGTTAACAATGCTGTTGAAGATTTTCCAAAAGTCTTTAGAGCCTAACTTCTGCGATAAGATGCGAGATATAGTGAACTGAGAATAATGGAGTTTAGCATCAGAAAGCACCTTTTTACATCGATTTCTTGCAATATTAAATAGCCGTTTGTTCTCAAGAGAGTTGTTCTTTTGAAAAAGATGAAAAAAATGGTTACGATTGGATATAGCAGCCGCACAAGAAGGAGAAAACCATGGAGTAGAATGAGGCTTGACTTGAAACCGACGAGAAGGAATAAAAGCTTCCATTCCAGCTTAAATCCAGGAGGTTACGTAGGAGGCACATTTGTCAGCTGAGAGAGAAAAAACATCAGCCCAAGGACCATCACGAAGAAAATCACGAAAGGAATCCCAGTCAGCTTTAGGATAGTAGTAGGTGGTGCGATGATAAGGTGAGCCCAAAAAAGAAGTACGAGAAGAAAGATTTTTTAGAGATCATTGCATGGTCAGAACCACCTAAGGGAGAAAAGGGAGAAACTGAACATAAGCTAGGGTCAGAGACAAGACATAAGTCAAGGAGTGAAGGTAAATGATTAGGGTTGTCAGGAAAACGAGTCACAAAGTTAACTATCTGAGTAAGAGATTGAGAAACGCAGAAGTTAAAGGCTTTAGTGCCAGCAGGATCAGTGGTGTTAGAGCCAAGCCATTCAGTGTGATGGGCATTAAAATCACCAACAACAACAATATTGGCGGAGGGGTAAAGAGAGAGGGCATGGTCAATTTGATCAGAGATAACATCTAAAAGAGTGCAATCATGGGAAGAAGGAGAACGATAAAGAACAAAGAGAAAGGTGATAGAGTGAAGAGGTGCTAGGCGAAAGCACATAAAAGAATGGTCAAAGGATTCGAACCTGATTTCACGACAAATAGGGGAATTAATGCGTATGTATACCCCTAAACCTAGCATGTGACTATCGGAGTCTTTACAAATCAAAGGATAGTACCCATCAACACTGACATCTAAAGAAGGAATTGCAGAACTTAAATTTGTTTCACTGAGTGCAAGCAAGTCTGGTGAATTTTGCAGGAGGTAAGACTCAACTGATGGAAAGTTGCTTCGTAGACCGCGAATATTTGTAAAAGATATATTAAAATATTTAGGTGGTGGGGATGGTTTTTTAGGTTTTAAATTTTTGGTTACTTTGGTCATGATTTGGGTTTAATGAGAACTTGACTCATTCATAGATAGAGCACAGCCTCCTAATCAATGAGCTATGCAGTTGTCTCAGTCCTGTTAATTAACCCTAAGCCGTGACATAGGGCTCCTTATGTGGCCTTGACAATGCACACCAAAAGCATTAACAGGGACACCAACCATGCGCAACATGGCACTGTTAATACTCTGATATTTTGCAGCTGTTGATGGAATCAGCCTCTCTGAGAGCTACCACAGAGTTCGGGAAACCTTACTACCAGCCGGCCTCAGAACCATTAAACTGAGTTTTAGAGCTGTACTCTCATATGGAGATAACAGGAAGAGTTGCATAGCCATTATCATAGAGGCATAAGCAAAATTCTATAAGTAGAGTCAAGGAGATCCAGCATTCATCATCCTAGGCAGGAAACAATGTAACACAGGTTACATCTACGCCAGCCTAATAGATGAAGAAGGGGTTCGAGGCTGGTTAGCAGAATTTTTCTGCTTACCCCTAAAGTTCTTGCCTAGGAGGCCTTCTACAAGACAGTAGCAGGATGCAGTTAACATCTGCCCAAGATGAGTATTTTTATCGAGACACCATCTCTAGCCTTTACTCAACCAAGAGCCCCAAGGCAGGGGATGTTTAGCTGGATGCAGTTAACATCTGCCCAAGATGAGTGTTTTTATCGAGACACCATCTCGTCTCAGACTCCATCTCATCTCAGACTCCATCTCGTCTCAGACTCCATCTCGTCTTTAATAAAGGTTTTACCAATTTTTCAGTTATTTTATTTTAGAACTTTTGTAAAAACCTTTCCACAAACAAAATAAAAAGATTTGAACAATAAAAATTGTGTTACTTAACGTAAATAGTAACAAAACGTGTTACATTTTTTTCCTACACATGCTGAATCTTCTTCATAGATTTTTGCTTGTACTTTCTTGATCATGGCTATGTAACTCTTCCTGTTATTTTCTAATGTTGGTACAGCTCTAAAACTCAGTTTAATGGTTCTGAGACCGACTGGTAAAAAGTTTCTCAAACTCTACAGAAGCTCTGAGAGAGACTTATTCCATTAAAAGCTGTAAAATATCAGAGCAAATAGAAGTGTCATGCTGCGCATGGATGGTGTCTCTGTCAATTCTTTTGGTGCCCATTTTCAAGGCAACATAAGGAGCTCTAAGTTACGACTTTGGTTTAATTAGCAGGTCTGAGACAACTGCATAGCTCATTGCTTAAAATGCCAAGCTTAATCTATAAATAAGTCAATTTTTCTTTAAACTTAAATCTAGGACTCTGCAAATCAGCATTTTTGGTTTCGAATTAAAACTCGAATCAAACCACGTCTTGATCCTTGCAACGGCTTGAAGTTATTTAAAGACACTCAACATGTACACTGCATTCCATTTCAAGTTGAAAATAAACAAGAAATATAATATCGTTTCTTGATAAAATAAAAAAGAAATAAAACATCGTTTCTTGATAAAAGAAAAAAGAAAAGGGTTAAATAAAATTTCTTAATTTTTTTGCTTCCGAATTAATGCTTTTGCATTATTATTAGATAAAAAATAGCATGAATAATTTATTACATAGCCCCCAATTGAGTTGACTCGTTCAGAAGAAGAACTTGTTGCTTGTACAGCTAATACAGATCAAGCCGCCTACGATAGGACAAGGCAAATTTTTTCAGTTTTTTTTTCTAGTATTTGAGAGGACAATTTTCACTGTTTATGGTTTGCGACCAAGCGTAGGTACCCATTCCCGTAACTATGCAATCGTCAATGCATTTTTTTGTAGAATTTTGCTGTTTTTCAGACTTTATTTCTTTAATTGATTAAATACAGCGTCAAGTACAATTTTTGGTTCAGTTTTTAATATTGCTGTTATTTATAGAATTTACGCAAGGAGTGAATTTGTATAGCTTAAAATTAACTGACATTTCAATTAGATAGTTTTTCACAATTAAAAGCTCATTTTTAGTGTGCATTACGGCTTTAAACCTAGGATCTAAATATGTTGAGATTGGTAGCGTAACATTTGCTGAATTAAAACATGTATCTAGTAGCGAAAGTAACTCCTTGCGAGAGTAACTCCACTAAAAGTGCGTTATTGCCGTACAATTTTTACATAATTCAGAAGTTTAAATGTACTGCATTCCATTTATAAAATCTTTAAAAATCTTTTTTTTCAAAATTATTATTTTTTCCAATTTTTAAATACTGTTTCCCATAAATAAAAAACCTTTCACAATTTAAAAAAATGGGGAAGTTGACACACCATATTCTATTGGTAATAAACTTAATGTCGTTAATCAAATCATTAGGTAAGATATTAATACCTTATATACAATATATTGCATTATCAGTTATCTTTAAATAGGCCTAATACATCATAAATTTTAGCCAAGGCCCCAACAAAGGTATATCCAGTGAACAATTGCCTTGTTTAATTGATCGACATTCGAATATTGTTTTCTTTCTGCATAAACACGTCTTGCTATGATGTCCCGTACGTTGTCAATTAAACGATTCACCGTCTATCTTAAACATTTCAATTCCAAATCAGCGCCTATTTGTCTCGCGGAGATTGTGCGGTTACTAGCGGCATGCACAATTCGTCGCTGTTGGCGAGCTGTAAGTATAGGTTTTCTACCACTTCGATGCTTGGTGCAATAGTTTGTTGGATCATTTACAAAACTATTGATCAAACATGGTGAGCGTCTCAGTTTGCAAACAATTGCCCTGTTTGATAAACGCAATAATCAGTAGGCCTTTTTCTTCATCAGAGAGTGCAGTTCTTCTTGGCATTCGTTAGAATGTATTTTATAAATTGAAAATGTGATAAATTTAATTTGAAAACGGAATTTACTACTATTTTTTTATGGCTTCTGATGCAATTTAGATAACGAGGTTATTATTGTGTACCACGGTTTTAAACGGTTTTATAATTTGAGTTAATTAAAGTATAAATAGATTCATGTAAATTCTTTTGTTTATTTCAACAAATAGATGTTGATCAACAAACTTTGAAAGTTTTAAGGGGTCTATACAGGTGAGATTATAATTTTGCATCTCACTGTATGTATATATATATATATATAAGTTTTTGGAAGAAATTAACCGAAGGTAAATTTGCAGTTATCAAATATGATAAAATTTTTGTACGAGAGTTTCGGAAATAAGTCAAATGCTTCACATCAATTTAGTAAAAATAAACTTTTAAACATGCGCAATGGTTTACGAAACAATTGAGTTGTTATAAACCACCTGACGGCGATGTTATTAAATTTTCAAATTATTTACAAGTTTTTATCAAAAGCAATAATGAACAAAAAATATTATTCTGTATCGCTGACATTAACATAAATTGTTTAAATTACAATGAACACCCTTATATTAAAACCTTTTTGACAATATGTTTCAATACAGTATTTTCCCAATCATTAACAAACCAACTCGTATTACAACAACGTGCATTAGGGCTATAGATAATATTCTAATAAACTCCTTTCCAGATCAGTCCATAAAAACAGGAATAACTCAAACAGATATTTCGGATCATTTTCCAATTTTCTTTTCTTTAGCTGAACAGGCAACCATAAGTTGATAATTGTATAATCAAAATCTTGAAACGAAAAATAAATAAACATTCTATGCTTAAATTTAAAGAATCTTTATCAACAATAAATTGGATAAATGTATACCAAGAATGTAACCTTGGACACACCAATTCCGCTTATAACCATTTCTCGACATCTATCTTGAATATTATAACAAACATTTCCCAATACAAGAAATAGAAATTAAAACAAAATATTTAAAAAGTCCGTGGATTACACCCGGAATAAAAAAATCTTCAAAAAAGGAAAAAATAAGTACATCAAATATTTAAAAAACAGAAACGAAGCTAATTTTAATGCTTATAAAAAGAAGAAAAATTTTTCAGAAAAAATAAAAAATAAATCTAAAAAAAGATATTATTCTGAACAATTAAAAAATGATAATGTAAGTATAAAAAAAAACGTGAGAATTCATGAAAGAAATCATCTGTAAAAATAAAATAGTTTCTGACATTTTACCATCCAGAATAACGGAAAACGATATTGAGTACAAAAACAAAAAAGATATATCAGAAATATTCAATCATTTTCTTGTCTAAACTGGTCTAAACCGGGCATCAAAAATAAAAGGCTCAGAAAAATTATTTCAAAATTAATTTAGTAACTAAGAGAGTTCAATGCCAGATAGTGATCTAAACTTAATGCACTAGAAACAGCAATCAAATCAATCAAAAAGAATAAGGCCCCAGGTATTAATGACATCTCTGGCCACGCTGTACTTTTTGTTTTTTTCTGCATTAAAAAGGCTTATTTTTAATATCTTCAGCTCTTCAATTAAAAACAGAACAGTTCCAGACAAATTAAAAATAGCAAAAATTGTACCTATATTTAAAAGTGGAGATACATCTGCTATAAGTAATTATAGACCTCTATAATTACTTATAGCAGAGTAATCTCAATTCTCCCTGTATTTTCTAAACTCCTTGAACAAATAATATACAAAAGACTGTATAAATATTTAATAGAACACAGAATCCTAAGTGAAAATAAATACGGATTTCAAACGCAACTTTTAACGGAACACGCTATCCTTGATCTCATTAATAACATTAGCACTTCTTTTAATGATGAGAAATTTGTTTTAGGAATTGCTAACTAATTAAAATGGTTTGCTAACTATATAGACAATAGACAACAATGTGTTAATATAGATCACTATAACAACTCGAAATAATTGAAAATTAAATGTGGGGTCCCTCAAGGATCTATTCTAGCTTCTCTTCTATATTTTCAATTTATGTCAACAACTTTCCTAGTCTCATCAAAGTTGATTGCATAACTTTTGCAGACGACATCAATCTGTTTTATTCTTATTACTTAATCAGTGACGCTTTTATAACAGTAAATTTAAAACTTGTTAAACTTACCACATGGTTCTGAGCTAACAAATTGTCATTAAACTTGAACAAAACTAAATACATTTTATTCCAAACAAAAAAAAGAGCTTCCCCATCAATTTTACAAACTCTTGTTATAGACAATACAACTATTGAACGAACTCAATCATCTAAATTTCTTAATGTGCTTCTTGACAAGAATTTATCATGGAACTCTCAAATAAATGACATTAATATATAAATCTCAAAAAACATCTATTTACTCTATAAAGCAAGATCTATAATACAACAACAAAAACAAGTTTTCATCAAACGCTTTTTCAATGAATCAAATATCGAATCATTTAACAATCAACTATCCCTACTTAACTGGAAAAATATCGACTCTACATGAGAAGCAAACGTAGTCTATAACACATTCTACGAAATATTTTATGATATCTATGACGCAAATTTCCCGAAAATCAAAATAACTAAATCAAATAAATGCCTTAAATCACCGTGGATCAATAAAGACCTCAGAAAGTCCTCAAAAATAAAGCAAAAACTTTATATAAAATACTTAAAAACCAAAATAACTGAAAACAAAACAATATACAAAAATTATACTAAACAATTTGAAAATAATCTTAAAAAAATGCAAAAAAAAAAGATACTATTTCAATTTGCTAGAGAAACATAAAATCAATTCAAAATGCACTTGGCAAATTATAAGTGAAATCACGGGCAAAAAAAACTTAAAAACGTGTTCTCTACCTAAAGCTATTAAAATTAATGATAAAATAATAGATGATCCTAAAGAAATAGCAAATGAACTAAATAAATTCTTTGTTTCTGTAGGACCTAATCTTTCAAAAAACATTCCAAATATAATAAATCCAATCAACAATTATGAATTTCCTCTAACCTCTGGTCTAAGTGCTTTTAAACTATCATTTTCAGAATTTGAAAATGTATTCAAAAGGCTTAAGCCTAATAAAGCAATTGGCCCACATGATTTAAATGGAAACATTGTTATTAAGTCATACGAGAATATAAAGAATACTCTATTTAAAGTTCTTAATTGTTCAATAAGTCAAGGAATTTTTCCGGCCTTTATATATAGGGGCCACTTTTGCAAATGAAGGTTGCAAAAGTGACCCCTATATATAAAGGTGGTGAACTAACAAATGTTGGGAATTATCGTCCAATTTCAGTTTTGTCAGTTTTTTCTAAAATTCTTGAAAGAATTTTATTTGATCAAAATTTTATTCATCTCTCTGAAAATAATATACTTTACAACAATCAGTACGGTTTCAAAAAAAATAACCCTACAGAACACGCAGTACTTCAACTCACAAGAATTATTACTGACTCCTTCGACAAATCAAAATTTACTTTAGGTATTTTTATATACCTATCTAAAGCTTTTGATACTTTTGATCATGGCATTCTCATAAATAAATTAGAACATTACGGTATCACTGGTAAAGTCTTAATCTTATTAAAAAGTTACTTAAATAATCGTAAACAATTCATGCATATTGATACACACTCAACAACTACTGCATTAGATATAGCCTGTGGAGTCCCCCAGGATTCCATACTTGGACCACAGTTATTTTTAATTTATATTAATTACCTCTATAAAACTTCTAATTTAATGACAATAATGTATGCTGACTATACTAATCTTTTCTTATCCCGAAATAACATCAATAACTTATTTAATAACATGAATGTAGAACTAAAGAAAATATTTGACTGGTTTAAATCAAATAAGCTTTCATTTAATAATGAAAAAACTGAGTGGATTCTTTTTCATTCAGCTTATAAAAAGCATATACTACCAAGTGAAATGCCGCCGCGTTTCATTGATAAAATTAATATAAAAAGAGTAACTTATTCTAAATTTCTAGGTATTATTGTGGATGAAAATCTTTCATGGAAAACCACATTGGAAATCTAAATAATAAAATTGCAAAAAGTATTAGGATTCTTCATAAAACAAGGAGCATTTTAAATAAACATACTTTAATTCAACTATATTACTCATTAATTCACTGCCATATTAACTATGCTAATATTGCCTGTGGTAGTACCAACAAAATTAAATTAAAGCCTTTGCTTTGTCAACAGAAGCATGTAGCACGTCTTATTAATTTTAAAGATTGTTTTACTCATCCCAGGCCTATATTATTAAACATGAATATTCTTAATATTTACAAAGCAAATATATTTAACGTTCTTTGTTTTATGTTTAAATGCAAAATTAATGCATGTCCTGTTTCTTTTCATAATTTATATTCAATGAAAGAAAAAAATAAATATTTATTAAGAAATATTAAACATATCCAACAACCGATTTTTCAATCAAGTATAGGCAAATCTTGCATTCAATACCGTGGAGCCTTTTTATGGAACAAAGCATTTTGATTTTTCACATAATTGGAATTATTTTTCTTTTAAAAGAAAACTAAAAGAAGTAATTTTTTCAATTGATAACATAATTTTATATTTTTAAATTATTACATATTCCACAAAATAATTAAGGAACTGTAATCTGAACGACAATATTTTTTAGACTACATATTATTTATTGACATTACATATATACTGATGAAAGCTGATGTAATTTTTCAAGCTTTTGTTTGCTTTTTTTGTTTGTTTGTTTTTTGCATAATATTAAATATTGAGAAATATTATATATATATATTCACATATATTATAAAATTTTGTTAAAACTTTCTTAACATCTAAAAAGTATTATAATATATAAACGCATTTAAAAATTGTTTTAAATATTTGTAAATTTATTTATTTATTTTGACTCCTAATATAGATTGTAAAGGGCTTCATGATAAGATCGTGTGATTTTCTGGAAGTCCTACCAGTAATATATTCAATGTATATTTACCTTGTACATATTATTCTGGAAAAGAAAAAAAAAATACTAAATATATTGAAAAATATAATAAGTCATGTATAAAATAGTTTTAAAATTATTTAAAGAAGGGGCTCTTGATGAAAAGACTTCACACAGTTTTATGAGAGTTACTATATAACTAAAGCTTTCTATTTCCATATTTTAGATTTATTTTGTCTTGACAAAATATAAGTTGTAATACTATTTATTTTATTATATTTCTTTGCACATCAAATATATCTTAAAATTATTTCAGTTATTTTTATAGAACTTTGGTTGTATTTGTAATAAAAGTATATATTTTTAAAAATATACAGTTGGAAAAAAATTAAAAAAAAAAAAAAAAATAGTAATACAAAATCTTTATTTGTAATTATTTCTTTTATATTTTATTTGTATAAAGATTGTTATAATGAACAATAAAATTAAAGAAAACAACCAACTTACACAAAAGTTATGCATTATTATTATTTACAATGTATTTTCGTTTAACAGTATAGTGGTTTAGCTTCATATCAAGGCATATAGTGGTTTAGCTTCATATCAAGGAATCATGTTTATGTACTTAACTTTTTTTTTTTAACGTAAACCTTAATGTGTGTTCTTTTACCTGAGAGCAATTATATAATGCTATTAATTTTCAGCGGTTTTTGGCGACAAGAGGTCTTTTTTGAGTACCTTTATTTTTTTATTTATTTAATAAATTTTTGACTTGTAAATTTTTTTTTGTTTAAATATACTTGTATAAAGATTGTAACAAATAACAGAGAGAAATCAAGTTCGTTACAGATCTTACATGCAATAATATTATTCTGAGTTTTTTAATCCGTTGTTCAAAATAAATCAAGAGTAAATGAAGTGTAAATATTTATCCAGATATTCAAATAATAGTTATATAATACAGCTCTCTTTTAGAACTGTGACATGTAACTGTTTTTTTTTTTATTTTTGGGAGTCATGGTATGCAGCTGTTTTTCTCTCTTTTTGAGAACCGTGATATGTAGCCGTCTTTCATTTGAAGTTAATTTTACTTCAGGTTTATTTTAAATTATTCGTTCCAGTAAATTGACATAGGATATAAACCATTTTTGAAATAAATTTAAAATTGCTACATTTTTTATTTTTGACTCTTTTTTTTTGTTAAATTTAAATACTTTTAATTGTTAAATGTTAAAAAAAAGTGAACTTTTTTTGGTTGTATCCCCAGTGGGCATGCGATAATTAGTTAAAACTTATATATATATATATATATATATATATATATATATATATATATAATATATATATATATATATATATATATATATATATATATATATATATATATATATATATATATATAAAATAATAATCTAATATAGAAAATAATAAATGAAAGGTTTTTATTTAGAAAATAAAATGTATCTATTTTTTAGAAAAGAATTATTAATTGACGCAACCGATAAATTATATCTATATAATTAGGCAACATGTTTGAAAAATAAGAAAGTGAACTAGGCCTAATAGGAAGACTGTTTAAAAGTAATATGAGCTTTTAAAAAATTTTGATTATTGGGACATCAATATATTACGTTATTTTATAGTTGCATAGATTAAGACAGTAGAAGACTGATATTCAAAGAAAAGTTAACTGAAAATGTATTATGATTTGTGTGCTTGCCTGCCTCTCCTTACTAAAATCTAAAAATCGTCTTCCACATAAGATGGTCTGGATCCACCAAATCAAAACCCTAGCAAATGCCTCCCCTTACTAGATGGTTTGGATCCATCCATGCACCAGACTGTGTGATGTTATGAGTAATGAACGAGATAAAAAAGATGTAAGAAGATCCGGAGTACAAAAAACACCTACGGTGATTTTACGAAAACACCTATGCAGAGTCTACAAAAACACCTCTGTTGGCAGTACGAAAACATCTAGGCTGACGTTACAAACAGGTTATACTACTTTAAAAGGTTTATTATTTTCATACTAAAAATAGTAAAACCTTTTTTTTTAAAAGATTGTTTATTATACTAACCAATGCTAGTAAAAATACTAGAAAGTGAAGCGATCATTTTACTTATACTGAGCAATACTAGTGATTACAGATCTTTTATGAATTTAATTCTTTTTAGTTTACTTACATGCTTTTGAGTTTTATACTGATTCTTTTTTTATTGTCTTTATTTTGGAGGCCATTTTAAAAGTATTGTAACTGATGCTCCTAAAACGATTCAACATATTTGTACGTTTATAAAAAAAATTGGCTTTTTACCCCCATAAGTAACTGCTCTACAGTATTAAACCCTACCGTAGATCTTGTTATAGAAAAGAAAGACTTAATATTTTAGCAGTCTAGAATAGAATATAGTATAAAAGGGGTCATCCATAAAGGACGCCATAAAAATAGGGGAGGGGGGAGGGAGGGGATCGAGTTAAAAAGGACAAAAAATGACAAGGAGAGGGGGGGGGGGGAGGTTGTCAGAAAAGGACGTCACTTTATAAACTTTTTATTTTAGTTTAATTAACATGGAAAACTACGTAAACATGTGTTTTTGAGACGATAATGTATAATTTTTAATTTTATTTTTTAAAGGTGTAGCAGCAGATTCAAACATCATTGCAAGACGAAATAATTTTTTTTGGAGTTAATATTAGGGAGGGGGGTCAGGATAATAAGACGTCTTTTTCTAGGGGGGTATAGGGAAAAAGGACAACCAGTGACAAAGGAGGGGGGTGGAAGGGGTCAAAAATTGGCTAAAAAATGGTGACGTCCTTTATGGATGGCGCCAAAGTATAGAATTTATTTTAAAGCAATACTAGTATTGCTTTAAAAAAAAAGGTTTACATACGATAAAAGTATTTAGTGTATTATTGAAAGTGAATTTTTAGAGTTCTTATTGCTTTTTAGTAAACTAACCTTTTATTTACTTTTTTTTTAAAACTATTAAAAATTTTATAAACAAACGCGTGCGTTGAAATATATTTGCGCAACTTAACAAAGATTTTGTAACTTTGAAACGCGTTACAAAATCAGAGAAAGATTTAAACTAGAGATGTTTCTCATCATTTAACATAAAAGAGTGTTTTATGCACAACTATAATACAGTTTCAATAAAATTTCTATATGATAAGTATGAACGCTGGCAAACAAGGGCAAACAAAATACGCTGATAAAAAGTTTCTGATTAACAAAGTTAATCAGAAATAAAATTATAGCAATGTTTCATAATTTAAAGAATGCATAAATCTCGTGTTAATTACTTAACTAACGCGATTTTTATGCATATGAATATGTCCGAGTAAGTAACCTTTAGTCTTAAATGACTTTTTACAAACATGGCAGAAAAACGGTTTACCATCATCGTGAGCTTGTAGGTGCAATTTCAGATCATTTTTTACTTGAAAACTCTCTTCGCATAATTCGCAATGAAATGCCAGCTCGCTATTATGTTCGATCATATGTTTAGAATATAATGATAAATTTGAAAACTCAATAATACAACGAGGGCATGTCAGGTTCATATTATCATCATGCTGAGCCATATGTGTAACTAGATGACCTTGTTGACGAAAGCGTTTTTGACATATTTCGCATTCGTAAGGCAAATCTCCAGAGTGTATTAATAAGTGTTGCTTTAGAACAGAGCGATGCTTAAACGTTAGAAGACATATGTCACATTTGTAAAGCTTTTCAGTGTCTCCATGAAGTAACATATGCGACTTTAATTCACGGGAGTTCCGAAAAACTCCACAACAAATAGTACATGTTGAAGAGCTACTGTTGTACTTTTGTCCGTGAATAAGATTATTATGTCGTCTAGCAAGCGTGATGTTGTTAAATGTGATATTACAAAGATTACAAGTGCGACCTGGTAACGTTTGAGTACCACTATTGCTTGACGAAGTTTCTAACTCGCTGTTGCATTGATCAATACTTGTTATTGTATTGCATATTGTTTTGTGTGTATGCAACGGCTTTAAAGTAGGATTACCAGGTGTTTTTAATTTTCTTGCACGCAACAAAGACGATTTACTTATGCATTGATTTCGTGGTCGTTGCTTTTTATGTTGGGATTTTTCGTTTGATTTTGAAGAGGAAGGTGAGTAATCTTCGCTTTCACTTTCTTGACTTGAATATTGCAATAATCGGCGAGGATGAAAAAGCATGGAGTTTGATGTTACTCTGTTTCCGTTTCGCTCCTCGCTGCACGATCTAGGTTTTTTATTAAGAACAATCGGACAAGTACTTTTGACTGGGTTAGTCATACACATCCGATTAAAACTATTGCTATGATTTCTGGAAGGACTGTAATCAAATATCTGAGTTTTGTCAACCCTCGCAAATGTAGTGTTGCAGTTACTATAAGTGTTATTTGAAAACGAGCGGCCTCGTTTCCGAGTTGGCGTTGTCAACGTTGCTGTAATTTCTAAGTCATCATCATCAAGATTTATTACATCTGTATCACAATCAATATTAATTGGTAAGAATGAAGGTGTTTTACTCAAGGTGCTTGATGAGTCTTCAGTATCAAAATTAATCTGTGAAATTGATTCGCTACTAACATCTGAAATATCATTATGGACAGACTTTGGTGATAAACAAACACAAGTTAATTCCGTGCTGGTATTTCCAGACTCGTCAAGCACTGTTGTATCCTGTGACTATAAAACATATTTATTTCATAAAAATAATACAAAAGTAAACTGATATAAAGTTGCAATAATATATATATATATATATATATATATATATATATATATATATATATATATATATATATATATATAACATATGTTATATGTTATATATATATATGTTATATATAACATATAACATATGTTATATATAACATATAACATATGTTATATATAACATATAACATATGTTATATATAACATATAACATATGTTATATATAACATATAACATATGTTATATATAACATATAACATATGTTATATATAACATATAACATATGTTATATATGACACCTCTATGCTAATACTACACTACTATCGTTCAATTTTATATATTTTAAAAACCATTTAAAAAATTCAGTTTTAATAAATGCTGGTTAGCTTTTTTAAATTATTTTAGGTTAGAAATATGTTCATGAAAAAGATACTTATAATAAATTTATTGCATTTTATCATTAATATTTATTAATTTGAAAAATGTGTCATTCATGTGCAATAAAAATTAGTCATTTGTTAGTTTTTATATTAATCATTTATTATTCCAAATTATAGTAAGTATTTTGTAGTATTATTTCAAATTAATCATTTATGTGCATTATTTATTTTAGTTTTTTATTATTTGATTTTATAACAATCACAATTAAATCTGCCATCAACAAAAGTTACCAACATTACAACAAAAATTACCAACATTAGATTTTAAAAAAAAAAGTAGATAAAATAAAAGTTAAGGTTTGTTGTTGTAACAAACAAAGGTTTGTTACAACAAATCTTAACTCTTAGATACTCCAGTTAAAATAAAGTTGTTAAAACAGTTAAAATAAACTTAGTAATTCATAATTCATAGTTTTTTCCATTTGCTATAGAAGTAAGTAAAGGTATTTTGATGTCTTTTTTTATTTTTTTATTTATATTAGTTTTGAAAGAAGTTTAATAGCTTAAAAAGCCAACTTGAAAATTTAAACATAAAATAACAAAGTATAAAAAAAACTTTCCTAAAATCTTAATTCTTTTTTTCCATCATGGCATTGGTCATTAAATAAAGACAATTACTGTAGGGTCTAGAAAACATTTTTGGTATATTAATAATACTTATTTAAAAACTTTGGCATATAAAATATTTTGACAATTGTGAATACAAAAATAAAGATTAATAGAAGGAAAATTTTAAAAACAAATAAAACAGACAATGCACCTAAACAGTACTTACAATACTAATAAAAAAATAAAAAAAAAAAAAAAAAAAAACATTGTTTTATAAACACTAATACGAACAAAGATGTACAACAAATATATCACCAAACAAAAACTTAAAAAACAAAAAATAGATTAACAAAAACAATTAGCACACAGCAATGTAAGGCCTCAGAATGGAAAAAAAAAAACATTGCTGACGTGTAAACATAATTTGTGTAGTGAAAATATTTTTGGTGTATTAATACTAGTATTTCTTAAATAACTTAACTACTAAATTATTAATTGTAGATTAGGTATTATCACAAAATGAACAGCATTGAGATGAGTTTTTTTAGATAATATCATTTGAACCTTCCCATCAACCATTGTAAATTTAACAAAACAATTTACTTCAATAGAAGATCCGCAAACGTCTAACAAAATCATACACTATCTAAGGATGATAATTTTTGATTTCTCCAATAGGCGCCTTTTTATTGCTGTTGTTAAACCTAGTCAAATCCAATGAGACTAGGTAAGTAATAACTAATAATTGTTCACGTTTTAAATCTCTGTTTATGTCAGTTTCTAATAAAATTTGTTTATTAATGCTTAACTAGTAGTATTAAAGGTTTTTTTCTTATAATTATAGCTGTAAACTTGTTTATAATATCTTTTAAATTTAATTAAGCTGCTAATTCTACTTCAATAGCTAAAATGCTTAACGCAAAAACTTGTCTTGCGCAATCGGTTTTCTTTAAAAATTCTTTTTATTAAGCTCAAAGATCTTTTTTCAGTTGCCAAGCTAACGAGTAATATAGTAGTTTATTCCCACACTTTACTCGTTGTAAGCTTCCACCTTATGTCATTGTCTTATTATAGTTAATAATTTAAGCAAATCTGAAAGACTATTCAAATCTTTAATCACTGTTTTGAAATTTCTGTTACAACGTTGCGATGTCGTGACGTTAGATTAGAATTGTAGAGAGGTAATATTAATTATTATCTCTCAACATTGCTTTTGCTAAACCTGTCTGATTAGCTGTTTCAAAACAGATTTTCCTAACTACAACTAGTATTTTATTATCTATCTTATATCATAAGGGCTCATATCAGATAGAAACTCAGTTTAATTTTAAATCTGATGTGCTAAACTTTTTTTCTCTTCAGTAGAAATTAAAAACATTTTTTTTGTGTGTTATGACCGACTAGTAGTTTTAACTGCCCCCCCCCCCTCTCCTCTACATATTTTGATTACCAAGAAGATCAATTCAATTTTAAATATCATTAAATATTTAATATAAATATCATATGATTATTTTAACTTATTCCAGGAAGACTTGATTGGCCATTGTACTATATTGCACAATATTTTACTAGTTTATTTTATCCTTTATGCAATGTTTTTTCAACCCTCTCTTCCATCTAGTCTTTCAAATATGCAACATTTTCTTACTTCAACGGATGTAACCTCATTTTGGCAGAAGCTGAAACTTGAGCAAAAAAAGAACTTTGAATACTAGAAATATCCACACAAAAACCCTTTAAAAACTCATCAAGTTTTGAAAGGTTTTTATGGATTAACAAAAAAAATTTTCAGGTTTTTATGGATTAATAAAAAATTAACAATTAGATTTTCAGTCCTTATTCAAGTCAACAATTTATTTCTCTAAAATACTAAATATTGTTTATATTATATGTTGCTACATTACATAAGATATTTTTACAAAAAATGAAATAACTTGGTATTTCAATTGATACTTTGGTATTGATAATTTGGTATTTGGTATTTTCAAAAAACACGTTTTTTGAAATACCAAATTGATAATTTGGTATTTCATAAAACGCGTTTTTAGTGGGTAGTATCAAAATATCTTACATTTCAATTTTTGTGTACAATTTTATACTTGAAATTTTTTTTTGCTGAACAAATTTTGTTTTGAATAAAAATTAAAAATTATTTTAAATAAAATAAAAAACAAATTTTTCATTTTCAAAATTAAAATATAATCTTATATGATTATTTTATCTAACATACATATATGTAAACATTTAATTTTAAAATAATATTAATTTACATGATGCCACTGAAAAAGAAAATTGAAAGAGTTGATGATACTTTTCACGTGGGAAAAATGAATTGAAACTATTCCCAACAACAAGTTTGCAACTACACTAGAAATTCTTCAATACTACGGCTTTCTGAGAAAATCTAAATCCGAAGTTAAACCGAGTTTTATTGTAGGATGTCCAACAAAAGTGGATCATTATCACCAAATCGACCTACCAGTTAGTTACATTGCTGAATAATATCTAAACTTCCATGGACACATGATGGATTTGAAGTAATTACAACTCAGAATCTAAGGTAATGATAGATCAAGCATAACCTTATCAAAACACTAAAATATATTGTAAAGTTTTTATAAGCACTTAATAATAATAATTCCATTTTATAGGATCAAGGTAAAAAAAAAAAGTGAAAGATGATGCTGAAAAGCTTAAGTAAAAGAAACAATCCTACTGAAGTTAAAAAAAGGAAGAAATCTATAAAAAATATTAAAAAGGTTTTCTAGATTGGAGAAAACCCACTAAATGTGATTGAAAAAATAATGAAAGATTTGAGAAACCAAAATGACAAAGAGGAAGACAGCTTTTCTTAAAGACCAGTTAGAGGAAAGGAAAGGAACGTTAGGGGTATTGGATTACAGATTTCAGTGCTCATTAAAAAGAAAGCATAAATCTAAATATAATTATAATAAATTAAACAATATATCTGATACTGATTCTAAAAATTCATTAAGTTCTTTTAATACCAATAAAAGCAATTCAACTGATAGTGAATTTAAAATTGAGCCATATATTGATCCTACAAATTCTGTCAACCTACCCAAAGATATCTTGCACTGTACTGCTCACACAACAGTTGGAAAGGGTTTAAGTCCTCATCAACATACAGTAATTCTCGGCAGTATTATTGTCAATTCTGGAGGATGCATATCTGAGTTTGGATGCTCTAACTCTTCATCATACAGAGCAGCAGAGAACAATGTGTTAATGGGTGCAAATGAAATCAGAGAACATATAAAAAGCTTTTCTAAATCTTCCAACTCTCTGATAACAATTCATTTTGATGGAAAAATTGTGAAAGAACTTACTGAAAGAAAACAATTTTCAAAAGACAGGTTAGCTGTTCTTGCTAGGATTAAAGAACAAAACGAATTACATGGAATTCCAACAATTGACTCAGGTTCTGGAGAACATCAAAAAGAAGCTATGGAAGAACTTATTTTTAACTTTGGATAAAGTTCAGTGGCTTTGCTTTGCTTTGATACCACTGACGCTAACGCAGGTAAAATAAGTAAAATAATCATTGTGCACCTACAGCACTCTATGTTATTAACTGCATGTCGATGCCATATTTTTGAGCGTTGTTACCCCTATTTGGGAGCATTATCCAAGCAGTCTTCAGGACCAGAAAATAAATTATTTAAAGTTCTTAAGAGTCATTGTAATGGTTCTGAAAATCATTGAAAAGATTTTAAAAATCTTTTCAATAATCTTGATACTGAAAAGATCTAAAAAAAATTATCAACTCCTACTGATTCCTGGAATAATGAACAAAGGCTGAGTGCTAAAAATTTTGCAGATATATTATTAGCACGCTATATATATATTAGCACGTTATATATATAATATAGCAGATATATAATTAGCATTAAAGTTTTTAAGAAAGTGGGTAATAAAAGCTTTATAAATTAATTCAATTAAATTTAATTATCTCTTACTGTTTCTAAAAAATAGTATAGTAAATTTAATTATCTCTTACTGTTTCTAAAAAATAGTATAGTAAATTTAATTATCTCTTACTGTTTCTAAAAAATAGTATAGTAAAGTAGTACTTCACTTATAACTTTTCAGTTTTATAATTTTGTAGTAAGTTATTTAAGTTATTATAACTTAGGAAAAAAATTTGTTTAGTATGGAAATTTTCGTAAAGATTATCAGGAAAAGTCCTGGCTTGTATTTGACATGCTTGGTCATGGAAAAGCTGAGGTTCAATGGATGAAGCTTCCTCTAGAGTATTGAATTTTAAATGATTTCTATCAAAAATTTGAAACAGCCATCATGAATCTTAATGTTGTGAATGATTGTTCAGAAAGAACAGTCAAATTAGTTTCAGATTTTAGAAGAACTACATTCAGAAGAGAAAAGTCATTTCTTTTTACTCATGTGTGCAAGCGAAGTGGTTGAAAAAGGTTGGATCATGTTAAAGCTGCACTCAATAGTATTAATTAATATCTACTTTTTGATCCAATTTTTTTTGAAACACTTTTAAATTTTTGGTTTTTGTTTTGTATTGGTAAATTTTTTTTTTAATTGTATTCAAACAAATATTTATTGTTTTAAACAAATATTTTATGCTTCGATTTTATGCTTCAATGATTTTCAATGTTTCACCATTCTTCTGAAAGATAATTAAAGAAATGTTTATGAAAAATAAATCTAGTTGTTAATTGGAAAATAACTAAACATTGCAATGCTTACAACCCAACCACAAAATCCTACAAACTATACATAAACGAAAAATATGAAATTCTATTTTCCAAAAATCAAAATATGTTAAACAAAAAAAGTGAAATGCAGGCTTCAAAACAAGTTTCTTCTCACCCTATTTGACATTATGTTTTAATGTCAGAACTCATTCTATCACTTTGTTATTGTTTTTTCTGTTATTTTTTGTATTTTGTATTTTTTAACAGTTTTTTTTTTATTTAAAGAACAAAATATGGCTGATGATTTCCGAAAGGCAAGAAACTTTAAGTTCCATCACAAAGTTGTATTTTTTTTTAAATAATCTCACACTATATATATTAATACTGATCTATTTTGTAAACAATTTACATTATATTGATCACTCTTAAACAAACAAGAGACTTTGTATCTTAACTTGATAGAATAAAACAACAATAATTAGCTCCATACATCGAGCACTATTTTCAAATTGTCTATGTAATGAAAAAAAACTAACTTGAATTATTTAACCAAGAACATTCCAACGGGCATCAATAAAAGATTACAAAATACTTGATAAAATAGAAACATTAATTTAAAAAATGAGATGGAAAGCTTTCTTCTTTATTAATAAAGATCAAAAAAGTAAGGAAAATATTTTTTATATTAATTGTGGCATAAAAACATCAAATTATCCCAAACAAATTTCCAATATGTCTGCATTTGAAAACAATCTGATAGATCTAATAAAAAACATTAAATTTTGTAAGGTATACAACATTTCCACGACAAGTTAAAAGATGACATCTACCTTCACCTCAATCAGTGGAAAAAAACACAATAAAACATAATCTAAAAACAAATTTTAAATTATGTTCATGCTGATTCAAACCACTTACCTAATATTTTAAAACAGCTTCCACATTCAATTGAGTTAAGATTGTCTGCAAATTTGTCAAGTGAAGAAATTTTCCAAAGATCTACTCCTATGTAAAATGACCCACATTCAATGTCCGGTTTTAATCACAAATTTTCATACCGCCGTAATTTAAATTTACCTCATACCAAGAACCATAAATGCAACATCGTTTGTTTTAACCTTCCATTCAGCAAAAATGTTAACACAAATGTAGGAAAAAGCTTTTTAACCTTATTCAACAAACTCTTCCTAATACATAACTCCACAAAATTTTTACAATAAAAATAAGTCATAGCTGAATGTCAAATATGAAATCTATTTTAAATAAACAAAATTAACAAATTATGAGCAACCAAAAAATTCCACCTAAAACCAACCACAACTGCCTTAATAAAAATACCTGCCCTTTATCAAACCAATGCTTAACAAAATATATTGTATATCAAGCTAATATAAGTTCCAATAATCCTACTAACACTCCTGTCAACAAATTCTACATCAGTATAAGCGGAACACCATTCAAAAATAGATATGCCAAACATATAAAATCATTTAACATTCTTGAATACAAAAATGACACTGAACTATCAAAGGAATTTTGGAAATTAAAAAATGCAAATTTAAATCCAATTGTTAAGTGGAAAATAGATAAACAGTGCAATGCTTACAACCCAATAACAAAATCCTGCAAACTATAAATAAATGAAAAATATGAAAACCTATTCTCCAAAAATCAAACAAAAAAAGTGAAGAGGTATCTAAGTGCAGGCATCGAAACAAATTTTTTCTTGAATGGATTTGACACAGGTGATTAAAGGGATCCCCAACTGCCGAGATAAGTTGTGTTCATATTATAGAAAATGTTTAAAAAAAACATTTGGGCTGAATTTTTTTGATTGAAACTAAATAATGAATGCATACCAACAAAATTAAAATTATCGTTTTAGTCGAAGCTCGCTGTCTCCATTTTTTTTTGGTTCTCTGGGTCTGTATAATGTTAGCCGCAATCTGCAGACTTGATTATTTATTCAATGCGTGTTTAATTCATAACAGTTTTGGTATATAACATCATCGCAATATCTTTTTAAGATAGCGTTTTTTTGTTGTTGTTTTTTTAAAGATATAAGTATCTTTTTTTACAGTCAGAAAATCAAATATTTGTATAATTTTTTACTAAACCAGGAAAAATATTTGTGACAGTAAAAAATTATACAAATATATACATGCCAAAATCATGACACAATTATACATATTTTGTGAGTATTAGAGTTTGCAGGCAGAGAAAAAATAAAGGCTGTTTGATGCGGTTTTTAGTTTTATATTTAGTTCATATGGTTCAATAGAGTTGTTTGTTTTATGTTTAATTTACATTTATTTATGGTTTAACTCTTTCACTACTGCAAGCCACTGGGGGCGGCTTTCGAGTATGCTTTATAATTCATCTTGTTTTGTACATAAATTTCCATTCTAGACACATAAAATTTGTTTGTTCTGAAGGTTTAATTAATTCTCTACATAATCAAGAAAAAATAAGAGCTATATTGTGTAATTATAAAAAAGTTATCACAAAGTTAAAAAATCTTGATAATCTTTCATAAAAAAACTTTAAATTTAGTTATAAAATGAAACAGCGTTAACACTGTAAAACTTAACTTGTAGAAGTGTTAATTATCTAGTTAAGTAATTAACAAAGTATTTTGAAGAAAAAATATTATTTTTATTCATTAAATGAGGTTTGTTTTGAACTTAATGTTTTAAATAATACTTACAAAAACAATACTTTTAAGCACTTTGCATTTATTATTGTTTAATGATGCATGATAAAAACTTTATTATTATAGAATTTTAATTAATTGTCAATGTTATGCTATTCAAATGTTATTCAAAAAAATGTGCGGTTGTCACAAAAAGATTTTTGTTCGGCTGGTAGCGAACAACTTAATGCAATTCTTTGTTTTTATATTTATACTTTATACACTTTCTTGTATATTTTAGTACAAATACTTGTTTTATCTTTAATTTAGTTTGATTTGAACTGTTATTAGTAAAATAAGTCGTTTCATATTTTTTACTTAGTTCAGTTTATATGTTTTATTCAAGTCACTTGTTGTTGTTTTTTCAGTTTATACTTTAAATTAATTTATAAGCTTTTGTAAAACTATTCTTTTAGTATCTAGCATAAATTTAGTTTAAACCACTACGTTTACCGTAAATATTCGTTATATATTAAATTTTTATTTTTATAAATTTTATAAATTTAATTTTTAATTGCATCATTTTTTTTTTTTGGATTTAGTAAAAAGTTATACAATTAACATGATTTGGTGATTTTGGCAAAAAAAATAATACGAAATCTTGAAAATCTTGAAAAGGCCTATATATATATATATATATATATATATATATATATATATATATATATATATATATATATATATATATATATATATATATATATATATATATATATATATATCAGGGTGGCCAGCTACTTTGTACAATTAATTCTCTGACTTTTCCCTGACTTTTTACATTTTTCCCTTATAAATATATATATATAAGGGAAATTCCCTTATATATATATATATATATATATATATATATATATATATATATATATATATATATATATCAGGCCTTGCGATAAAGCGTCGGGTGATGTGAACTTTACGTCGTCCAAGAGCGATTTAGTGTGTAGCTAGGGCTATTTGCGTCGAGCAAAAAAATTTTTGTTGGAGTATATTTAAAGATATTTTTGAGCGGAATTTTAATGAAGTAATTTACGATTGTTTTAACATTTAATAAAGTATTTTAAAAACTGCACGCAGTTGATCTAAAAGTTTGAATTACAAAAAAATTAAACATGCTCATTATTAACAAGTAGAAAAAATTCAGATTAAAAAAAAAGTTTAAATCTTTTTAAGCTAACATTTTAATAAAATTATTTAGCAATAGCAAAGTTGTCGATAAAACTGAACAAAAAAACTTTCTTTTAGTTTTAGATTTTTAACTTAAATAATTATTTTACGGGGGTTTGTTAGGTTTTAAAATTATTCCATAGATTTAAAAATATTTATTAACTGTTAGACGTATTTAAAGTATTTAAGAGTAATTTCAAGGAAATATTTAAAAAATTGGCAAGAGCATATGAAAAAAAATAAAAGGATTAATATTAAAACGAATTATACTTGATTTGTAAAAAGTAACTCAAAAAAAATTACTTAAATAATAACAATCGCTTTTTTGTTAAAAGTTACCGAAACTCAACAAAGCGTGCTCAAGAACAGCTGTTGAAAAATAGAACATCAATAGTTTGATAAGTTTATATAGCCTAGTTTTGTTACCCGGTTTCTACCGATGTAAAGCGAATTTCCACCCTGAAAAAGGCTCAATAAACGTAAAAAACAAAATAAAAATTAATTTGCAACCTGTAATCATAAGCCATTTCAAAAAACTTAATATATAAAGTATATCTAAATTAAGACATATATAAAACATGCATTAATTTTTTTTTTTTTTTTAAAAAAAAAGTTGTTTTACTACTACTGCTAGTGCAAGTAAATTTTATGTTATATTTTTTAGTAGAATTTTATTATATAAAATATCTTGCATTTATATACATTAAAAAAAATAATAATTCTTTGCTAAAGCCTCTTTTCCTTAAATAATTTATTTCATTACTTCAAATATTACACATATTAACAAGAAGTATAAAGGATCCAGAGAAGAAATTGTTTAAAGCAAATTTTTGAATCAAAACGTTTAGTTAAAAATCTACTATGGCACAAAATTGAAAAACATAACAAATTTTTTTTATAAACCAAGTTAGCTGTTATTTTGAAAAAAGTGTCGAGCATGACTTCCATTTATAAAATTTCTGCAATGTCAAACGAGAACTATATATAAAATAAAAAATTTAGTACAAAAGTTTATTTATAAAATAAAATTAATTCTCATATTTAACCACTTAATGTTTTCCCTTTTTTATTTTAGCGCACCTTTTATTAAATATTGTTCAATATGCAAATTGTTTTGCTGAAATATGTCTTTTATACCTATAAGATTTTTATTCTAACATTTTATTTTATTTTATTTTACTAGAAATAAAATTTCTTGTAAACATTAAAAAATCTATTCAAAACATTCATTAAAGTGTTTTAGTAATACTGAGTGATTGTGCTTATCAACCGCTTTATGAAAATAAATAAAAATAAATAAATAAAAAAATATTATATAAAATCGCTGGTAAAAATATTAGCTATTGCACAGTTTTTAATCGTACAATATTAAAATTTCCAAGTTATTACTCGCTGACTTTTTAAAAAGAAAAAATAATTATTTGAAAAACTTTAAATTAATTATTTGAGGAAAAAAAAAATCAAATATTAGCATATTTTATAATCTTTTTTAAATGTTTAGCTATAATGTTTTTTATTCGTTTAGTATAGACAAAACGTGTCAAACGTCGAGAAAATAAACAAATGTTTTAACATTTTAAAAAACGAAACATTCCAAAACATTTTTAAATTATAACATTTCTACATTAATTATTTAAAGTAGTTTTGCGGTAATTAAGTAAATTGGTGCAGTTAATATCGATAAATATGAAAAGCAAATTTAATGACGTCAAAAATCACATCGTGTTTATGCATTGCGCAGTTTTTATTCATCACAAGGCCTGATATATATATATATTTGAATGTAGACATCATGTGTGAGAGTATGCAAATTATTATTTTATAGACATTTATAAATACAAATTTCTCTCGATACTAAATTTATTTTTTAAAAGAAATTTTCTGCAAAAATTTTTTTGAAAATTGTTGTGACCAGAGACTTCAGATTGTTGCGACCGGCGTCTTCAGCTTCAAACACTGGTCACAACAATCCAGCGAAAATTTGAAAGAAAAAAAAATTTAGTATCGAGAGAAATTCGTATTTATTGATGTTTATAAAATAATAATAATAATTATATATATATATATATATATATATATATATATATATATATATATATATATATATATATATATATATATATAAAATTGAATCCTGTTAACTCAGACCCTGGATGAATCGGACTCTTCCTAAGTCGAATGGAATTTCAATTCCCATTGAACATTCTCAATCAACTTACTGTAAAATCATCCACTTATCATACCCTGTTTAAAGGGATCTTAAACTCCCAACACATGTTGTGTTCATATTAAAGATAAGGTTAAAAAAAAAGGTTTGAACCAAATTTTTTTGATTAAAAATAAATAATGAATGCATACCGTGAAAAACAAATGTTGTTGTTTTTGCTGAAGCTCGTCTTCTCCATTTTTTTTAACTACTCGGAGTCTTCAAATTATACGTCGCAATCTACAGACTTTGGCAATTCCTTTGAAGCGCGTTTAATTCATAAAAGTTTTAGTATTTGACGTCACGATAGACTTTTAACAAAAGAAAAGTGTAATTAAACTAAGCTGCGTTTTTCTACTGTAGTATTTTTTTAACATACAGCAAAACAAATTTATTTGTATTATTTTTCTTAACATCGCAAAAAAAATTTTGTAAAAAGTAAAAACAATAAATTATTTTTATTTTATAGGAGCAACTTATTTTTTACAGATATCTTAATAATTTTTAGATTTATATATCTTACTTATATTTCTTTAATTATTTAAATTAAAACAAATATTAAAGCTTTACTTACCAATCTCATGATTTTCATACGAGTATTTTACATTATATAGAACGTTTTATATACGGTCTCTTGTTTTAGCGCAAGAGAGCGCAGTATTATATATTCTGATTCTTAATTATTTTTATTTAAACAATGGGAACTATTTTCTAACTTCTCTGGTTATTTTTACACTATGACAATTTTTTGTTTTCCCGTTGAAAAAAAGTATTTATTAACAATTACTTTCATAAACTAACAGTATTAATTAGAGATATTTAATGAATTGTTAACTTTTTTTATTATAAAATTTTTTTGATCACGCTGATTTAATTTAAATTGCTAAATTTGCTGAATTGGATACGGATAAAAAGGAAATACCATTTTATTTTACATTTGATTTTTGATAATGAAATTTTTAAAATGTCAGCAACTCCATACCAATTAGAACCTGTTAAGATTATTAAAAAAAATACAAGAATACACTAAACAATAGTTTAGTGTATTTTTGTACTTTTTTTTTAACACTTGACAGTAGTATCTGATATGAAAATTCGTTAAAGGATATGTGAGATCCTGATTTTGCATTAAAAGTACAATTAATTGCAACACAAGTCGGCATTATAAATCTTGATTATAAGTTTACTGTTCATTATTTTATAACCATCAAATAAAAAACATGAAGTTTGTATATTTTTGCCCGTTTTATACAACTAATATTTAACCAAAATACGGACAAATTATTATTAAATAACGCAATAATTAACACATTAATTAAAGGCAATAATTCAAGATAGATGGTAATTTAAATTGTTAAAATGTCATAATGCGCATTAAAAAACATATTATATTTGGTATTTCCAAATTTGTGTCGTAATTGGCATTTGTCTCTTAACATGAAAAATGAAAAAATTTTAAAAACACAATTAACAAATACAAATTTTCAAGCAATTTTCTCTTCCAATTCTCATTTATTCAAAGAAAATTAAACTATTAAACTTTTATTTCTCTCATCTAAAAAAAGAACGAGTGACGCAAAAAATATATATATTCTTTACAACTCTTATTCATTCAAAGTTTAATTGCGCGAAACTTTTCTTTCTCTTTTGTTCTACTCTTTTATAAAAAGAGCGCCCGATGAAATAAAAACTTTTATTTTTTAATATATAATTATAGTTTGAGATAAAATTAAATTAGAAATAAATCAACAATGAGCAAAGCAACGAACAGATTAATCTGGAACTATTTTGATATTTATGAAAATAATCAACATAAACAACATTACCAACAACAGTTATCAAATAAACAACACAATCTCGCATAATTTTAGAGGCATTTTATTTTTATTGCTTAGTCGTTCTAAATAATGAATAAATTTAGTTCAAGTTAATAATTCAATATTTACAGTTGCAATATAATAAAGAAATGGTGTTTAATACTGAACTTTTTATTTAGTTATTTATTTTTTTACCTACATTTGTTATAAAAAACTTTAGAATCCCCGTCATTAAAATAATTTGTTTTAAATATATTTCGACGTGATTATTCAAACTAATTTTTTTCGTTTGACTTTCCGAACTTCATGCAAAGCAAATTGAAACGAAATATCGTCTAACCAAATAAAAAAGCTGTTACTAATTTTATACGGGTAATTAATCTAAAACAATTTTTGAGATAATAAGTATTCATAATTTATAAACATTTAATATATGGCGCAATAACAATTTATAGCAACGAACCAGCATAAAATATTTAAGGTTTTTAATATCTTTTTAAATATTAAAAGTAGAAAAAAAAAACTAAACAAATAATCAAAAAAACTTTGACTAAAAATAAATAAAAATATTTCCAGAGTTTCTTTTGTTAAAAGTCTACCGTGACATCAAATACTAAAACTTTTATGAATTAAACGCGCTTCAAAGGAATTGCCAAAGTCTGTAGATTGCGACGCATAATTTGAAGACTCCGAGTAGTTGAAAAAAGTAGTTGGAAAAGACGAGTTTCGGCAAAAACAACAACATTTGTTTTTCACGGTATGCATTCATTATTTATTTTTAATCAAAAAAATTTGGTTCAAACCTTTTTTTTTAACATTATCTTTAATATGAACACAACATGTGTTGGGAGTTTGGGATCCCTTTAAGTCAGACCCTGGTTAAGTATATCGCTTATCATACCTTGTTTTTCATACCCTGTTCATCATACCCGCTTATCATACCCTGTTTAAGTCATACCCTGGTTAAGTTGGACCATTCGCTAACCCATACTGTTTTTGAGGTCCTTATGGCAAAAAACTTCGCTTAACTAGGATTATTATTTTGAATCGCATATAAGTAAATATAACAAAACTTCCTATACTTCAATAAAAATTCCAAACTGTAAACGCTCAAAAATGAAATACTTTTGTGTCAAAAATAATTAAACATGGCTAAACATTTTCGCAGAGTTCTTTTGAATCCATTAAACTTCGATTAAATTCTAATTGTTAATAACTATTACATTGAAAATTAAAAAATATCAATTAAAATTCAAAACTTAGAACATTCGAAAACTAATTATTTTTGCGTCAAACATAATTTAACAAACTAAACATTTTCACTAATATTCATTAACTTCGTTAACAATTCAGTTATACTTCGATAAAGTTTTATTTACTAAAAATGTTTAAAAGGTTGCTAAAAAAAAACTAACAAGTAGAACTTTGAAGCAAACATCAATTTCGGACTTTTTTTGTTTATAGTATATATTATATATGCAAAAATATATATTTCACATAAGATTATATTGTTCTATATATATGTACATAATATTTATATTTCAAGGAACATTTGTTAAGTCTCGAAATCTCAATAGGTCGGACATTTTCAATTAAGCAAAGATCTCGTTAAGTCCGACTTAACAAGACCTTTGCTTAATTCAGATATTTGCTAAGTCGGGCAACAAACATATACCCCTTCAAGTCCGAGAACAGGATTCTACTGTGTATATATATATATATATATATATATATATATATATATATATATATATATATATATATGCATATATGTATATATATATATATATATAAATATATATATATATATATATATATATATATATATATAATATATATATATATATATATATATATATATATATATATATATATATATATATATACTCTTGCATGTCTCTTGCATGGCATCAAAAAAAGTTTCCCATAAACTGTAGTTTTAAAGAGTGCGTTAATAAACCAGACCAGAAAAAGTTTTAAAAATTAAATTTTTTTTTTTAATTGATAGACTGCCTGGCCAAACCAAACCCTTAGTCGATGTAGCAGCACTCTCTTGCGAGTCAGGCTATTTGTCAGTCGTTGTAGCAGCACTCCCTTGCGAGTCAGGCTATTTGTCAGTCGATGTAGCAGCATTCCCTTGCGAGTCAGGCTATTTGTCAGTCGATGTAGCAGCACTCTGTTGCGAGTCAGGCTCTTTGTCAGTCGATGTAGCAGCACTCCGTTGCGAGTCAGGCTATTTGTCAGTCGATGTAGCAGCACTCCGTTGCGAGTCAGGCTATTTGTCAGTCGATGTAGCAGCACTCCGTTGCGAGTCAGGCTATAAGATAGTCGATGTAGCAACATTTACGCATGTTTTAAAAATGTTTTTTATTAAATCAATAACAAAAACACCACTAATTAAAAAAAACTTTCTAGTCGTTATAATTGCGGTTTCTTAAAATTTTTTTAAAAAACAATTAAATTTAATGTACTTCCGCATAAATTAATTGCTTTGACATTTCGATGACAATCAAAAACAGCTTAAGAGACGAGGTAATTAAAATTGTAGTCGTAAGAGACTTTTTTTACATTAAAACGCTCTTTCGACTACACTATATGGGTATATATATATATATATATATATATATATATATATATATATATATATATATATACTAGCAGAGGTGCCCGCGCCGCTGGGCACCGGCAAAACAAATCAAAGTTGCTGGTGTACAAAGAAAACCCACCCTCCAAAAATCAATTACTTGACCAAAAAACTCTCAATCCTGGGTACTTTAAAAAAAATGCCTCAGAGCCTTTTGGTACACAAAACTAAAAGTTCTTCCATCTGGGGATTTTATATACACCATACACACATCTTATATATATATATTCATACACAATACTCATTTGAAAAGAACAATGCCCTGTACCAAGTTGACCACCACAAAATAAAAGAACCAAAAATAAATTAGTTACCACCAAAAAACAATATTTCCCCACCTGTTATCCACAGCAACATCAAAAGAGCAAACAGACCCCCCAAACTGACTCCCAGAACTGCAATCCCGCAAATGATATGTTCACCTCAGCAACCCAGTAATAACTGAGCTATGTGCGATCTCTGGTGATCCACCTACATCTCCAGACGGAGCCAAAGAGCACCACGGAACACTCCGGAAAACCCCCGAATGCTCTGGAAGGTGATAGAACAGCTACACTTTGCACTATGGAACATTCTGGAAAACTCCAGACCACTCCGGAAAATTCTGGCCCACTCGGGAAAAACGTGGAACATTCCAGAATACTCTGGAAAACGACAAAACAAGCAACAGCTATCCATGGAACACAACAGAAACCAACGAAAATCACATCATAGGAAACACTCAACCCGTCCCCCAGACCATTCTGACCTCCAGCCACCCCTAAGGTCACACCCGAGGTCATCTGCAACCCCACCCCCAGGGACCAGGATTAACTCACAAGGAACACTCTATCCGGCCTCCCTAACCCAGAAATGACCATTTGAAAGCCTCCGCAACCCCGGGCGACCTCTGGTGACCTCCGAGGTTAAATTTGTAGATCATGATAAAATTAGGATGTCTATCATTTATATAAAATATCACTTAGATACTTAGATATCTCACAGATATCACACTTATATCTTACATGAACACTTATAAAAAGTTAAAAACTAAAAGTTACCTTTTTATCATTCTGCAGTGCCAAGACCTCTGTCTGAGTTGCTGTTGAGCTCAGTGTAACAGTTGAGTCATATTTAACAAACTCTTTGCTGTTTGATAAGTCTTTGGTCACATCCTCATTCTGCTCTGATTTAATTAAAATTATTTTAGTAATCCTATCTGTGAGTTTGAAGTTATTATTATCTGTATATTTCACTTCCAAACTTTCTGCAGATCTATTAATAACATTTAAATCAGAAGAATCAACAGGTGGATGATCAAAATTATCTTTATCCTCTTTGTTTGATTTAATAACAACTCGTTGACCAGCCTATAGAAATATAATCATAGAAATATAATCATAGAAATAACTTTATCATTAACAAAAAATATAATTTCTAAAAACAGGAGAGAAAATAGGATTTTCAAAGTTTTTTCAGCTTTGTCCAAAATGGTGTACATTCAGTTTATCAAGTACACAAAAATTCAAAGTTGATTACTTATGCAGTGTCGGGTAACATTAAATATAAAGAACTTTTATTAAAAACAGCATGTGACATTAAGAATCGTAGCTGAATGCTTCATAGTTGAGATAACTGTTCATGTATAGAATGTAGAGAACTTAAAACAGTATATAAGTGATATCTTCAATTAAATTGGTTTTGAATATGAGGATATAGTGCTGTGCAAACAGTGGTTAAAAAAAGAGAACGCTTAGTTTGGTAACTTTAAAACTTCTGTTAGAGGAGTTTCTTGCAGAAATTGTTTCTACAATTGTCAACTTGCGATCACACCATTTTATTTCAAGGACACAGCCCTTATTCCTTCGAATTCTAAAAGAAAATCTTCAACAAAACCAAATTATTATTTTCTTTGATTTTGCAGAAAATTACAGATTTAAAGCAAAAGACACAGTCCAAGGATTTCATTGGAATAAAAGCCAAGCAACACTATATCCATTCAATATTTACTACAAAGATTCTGAAATAAACTCAAACCAACAAACTATTGCATAATATATGACTAAATGCAGCATAATGCTAATGTTATTAATGCATATTTTGCAAAATAATGAGTTGAAATTTTTGAAATTCTTTTTTTCATAAAACCTAGAGGAAGTATAAATTTCAAAAAAATCTGTAATGGTCACTCCAAAAATTTTAAAACTTTAAAATTGGCTTATCTTATATGAAATGACCCTTTCATAAATTTGTTACATAATATTTTCTATAAAAATTCTCTAAAATAATTTTGCCTACAGGCTTGATTATGGTTTAATAGCAATTACACCATAATCATCCGGCAATGCATTTATAAATAGTTATAAATGTATTAAGTACCTTTTTATATTAGCACTTTTGTAAAGGGATAAAAATAAATTATTGAATAGAAACTATAAATAATAATAAAAATATTAATAAAAAATAAATTAATTAGTTAATAAAAAAATAAAACTATAAGTAAACAAAAAAGTTGAATGTAAAGTGAACATATACTAAATTTAATTTAAATATAATGAAATAAATTTAAACTGAATGTAAAGTGAACAAAAACTAAATTTAATTTAAATATAATAAAATAAATTTAAATTGAAAATTTTTTAAAAAAGTACGGAAAGTAGAAAAAAATTACTTAATTATTTGTTTTAAAAAATAATTTGTTATATAAAATAGTTCAAAAGACTGTTTAAATTTTTAATTGAAAATGGTTTGGTATAACATAACATCCTTAAATGGTTGTTGAAAGTTTTCATACATATCATGTTATTGGCAACAGTAACAATGTACACCATTGCACAGTGGGCCATGGTGTGCCAAGTCAAAATTATTTTTATTCAATTTTTGTATAAAAAACTATTATTCAATGAACGTAACATATTGATTTACATTAAAACATAAGGATTGTTAATCAAAAAATGTGCCTTTACTAAAAAATTTTAATTTCAAGTTTTCACCCTGAACAATATTTTAGACGGTCAAACGCTTATCTAAAAAAGTTAAAAAATTTTTTTTTATGTGTTTTGCCATTTAATGTTAGGTAATTTATATTACTACGAATTTAAATTGTAGTTTTAATACATATATTGGCTATCAATTGGCATTTCTCTTTATCTTCTTGAACGCATTTGATTCATTTTATGATCAATCCGTTATTTTTTTGCTAATACTATGCTTATATGTTTGGCCAGGGTTTTTATGGCTGATATTCACTGAAAAAAATACATTTAATGAGTTAAAAACAGTTTTGTTGCAGATACTTGCAGATGTAGACTATGTAACTAAAACATTACACATGATTTTATACCGCGACAATTGTCATTAAAACATTTTTTTCATGTTACTATATATTATTGATTATACAAAAACCCTATATAAATGGGTTGCTTAGATATTCTTAGTAAAATAATCGCCAACTATATTTAACATATATTATATTAGATTATTCAAAATATGTTAAATTGAAGTACAATTAAAATGAAGTACCATTATATATAGAACTGCATTAGATCCAATAATATATCTATACAAGATCCAACAATTTATGATCAACTAGTTGTCAAGTTAGACTTAGATAATTCTGAAATTATAAATAACAAATTAATTGCATTCTTAAAGAACTTGAAGTCTCGTTGGAATGATGTTAGCCACAAAGCTGCAGCATTTGAGAAAAAGTATGCAAAATGGTTGGATTCTGACTTAATGCCTTATGCATATGTTCCGCCTGCTATTCCAACAATTGTTACCATTCCTCTTGGTAGACCTACTTTAAATTTTGATGAGTCTTCTTTGAGATCTAAGTATAGAAAAGTTGCTCAAATGGATCAATACTCAGCTAGCCAACTATTATTTGCAACTAAAGTCAAATTTGGAAAAAATAATGAGCCTAAAAAAGCTAAATTAGCAGAAAAATTGTTAGTGGACACTTAATCCCCACCTTATATGCCTACTGATGAAACTTTGGCCCTTATTTTAGATTGTAATTTGACAAAGGCATCTTATCAACTGATGAAAAACAAAGCTGATAAAAAGGAATGCAATCTCTACCCAGCATATAATAATGTTAGAGATTCTCAAGTGGGCATAGCATTTATAAACACACATGTAATGATGATGAGTGTACTAGGAATCTGAAGAGTGAGAATTCTCTGTTTATTACATACTTTGTACCTTTAGAGTTCTCATCTATCGTCAATGATAAAAAGATTATTATTTGTAGAAATTCTAAACCATCATCTACTTTGTACTATCGACCTTTGATTGACCTTTGCGATTTAAATTTGTAGAGGAAACTGCAAACCTTCTTCGTAGTGAGAAATTGAAATTAAAAAATTAGATCAAACAGCTAACTAAAACAAGCTATATCCTACTTAATGGTAAGTCTATTGATGTTGACCATAAAATTGGAATTACGATGATTGATGGCAAAGCCCATACTGCATTATCAGATGTAACTGACTCATCACAGTGCTGCTCTTTATGTGGTGTTAGTCCTAAAGAAATGAATGATATTGACAAGGTATATAGAAAATATTTTGTACACAGGTGCACGCTTATGTGTATATATACATATGTATATGTATATATATATATATATATATATATATATATATATATATATATATATATATATATATATATATATATATATATATACATATATTTATATATATATATATATATATATATATAAACTAGTAGAAAATCACTCAACAAAAATTTTTCTTGTGTGTATATACATGTATATATATACATGTGTATATATACATATGTATATATATATATATATATATATATATATATATATATATATATATATATATATATATATATACAGGCTTGGTCGGGAAGCGGGTGCGATAATTGACCACGGAAATAATATTTAGTTGCAAAAAAACCGGCCAGATTTTTTAGTCGTTTTGAAAACATTTCAAAAACAAACAAAAAAGCGCAATAAGATTAACTGAACCGATGTGAGACAGTTAAAAAAAGAAAATTAGCTTTTAACACGAAAAAACTTTAAGCAAAATAAATACGATTAGAGCAAATATTTTTGAAACATCGCTCTTTTGTAATTTTTTCAATAAATTAAGTGACATTTTTTATATAAAGTAACAATTTAACAATAATGATTGTTTGATAAGGACACAAATGTTCTCCGATTTATCAAAGAGTATATATAATTTTTATTTATATACTTGTCTTATTTCCAGTGCTGGATTGAGGAGGGGGGGGGAGTAGAAGGGCTATAGCCTCGGGACTCACAATGTTAGGGGCCGCAAAATAGTCAAGAGGACTATTCGGTATTTTTTTCAGTCATTTTTACGCTGTGGCACATAATAAAGGCTGCCAAAATAATGCAGTCCCTGGCCCTGAAAAGTCCAACAAGATTCAACTAATAAAACAAAAGCTAGATGATTTATTTATAAATAAAAAAGTTTTTTCAATAACTGTTTTATGCTTCGCGTAATTTGAAAAGTTTAACACATTTGAAACAATTTTTCTTAGTATACTAAGAAAAATTGTTTCAAATGTGTTAAATATCTTATAAGATGAACAAGTGAATTAATTAAATCATTGAGTTTTTGTAGAAATTCAATTAGCTAAATAGAAATTAAATTACTATGTGAGGAGGAAGCAGAACTACTTCACAATAACGCTGATGATGTTTAGTTAGTGGGCTTTATAATTTTAATTAGTATTTAAAACAGAAAAAATTAACTTTAAGTTTAACTATAACGAGTTTGTAAGAATCCCTGAAGCAAAAATAATTAAAGTTAGTAAATTAAAAACATTTATTTTTGTAAACAAATAATAGCTTTGCAGATGCGGCTCCGAGAATTAAAATAATAGTTTGTTTGATATTCTTAAAACAATTTATGCTAGAAATCACAATGAAATCATAAAACTCAAATAATACAATTTTTAAAAATATTTCAACAGAATACTCAGGAAATTTCGGTTAGTATTTTTTTAACCAATAGAATTAGATTTGGCGGGTTTTTTGTGTTTTTTTTTTTATTTTTCCGCACAAAGATGTTTGACAACATTAGAGTTTATGTATGTTTCCATGTATATCCGTAAACAAAATATTTAAAAAATTACGATGAAATAATGAACTTAATTAAGGAAACATGCATAAATTTAAATGTTCTCAAAACGACTAAAATATCTGGCCGGTTTTTCGCAACTAAATATTATTTCCGTGGTCAGTTATCGAGTGCGATCGCACCCCCTTCCCGGCCAAGCCTATATATATATATATATATATATATATATATATATATATATATATATATATATATATATATATATATATATATATATATATATATATATATATATATATATATATATATATATATATATATATATATATATATATATATATATATATATATATATATATATATATATATATATATATATATATATATATATATATATATATATATATATATATATATATGAAAAGTGTATTTTCAAAATGCGGTATATCCATTTTTGTGGTATTGAGATAATTGACTTTTTTCGCCACACCAACATGTCTCATATATTTGGAAAAATTATTGTTTCTTAATGTATATATACATAAAGTATATTATATAATGTTAATAAATAAAATATTATTAAATAAATTTTTTTTTTTTTTTGTAAATAAGTTTGCATTTATTTTCAAAATACTGTATATCCAATTGATAAGATGCCTTTGTCAAAGATGTTATGGAAAGTTTTTAAACTTTAAAAGACCTGAATAAGTTTTAATGATTAATTTTAGTTAACATATTGAACAAATATGTGTATTTAATGTTTGGTCATTATATTTTATTGATAATGTGAATGTAAACAATGTTTTATTAAAGTAATGTAAACTATTACATTTCACAATTCGCAATTGTAAATTTATATTTGTTTCGGAGAGTTAAATATGGACAATAAACAATAATATTTTTTAGTGTTGTGTAATTGTAACAATGATGATCACTATATTTAAGTCTCCATAGAACTAATGGACAATTAATATAACATAAAAGTCATCGTTATATTTTTGAACGAAATAAAATTTTAAAAATGAAATACTGCAATAGCCTCATTTTATTTGCAACAAAGCAATTGTCGGTTTAACAAAAAATAAAAAGGAAGTATTATTATTGAATGCTTTCCATTAAAAAACAGGTAACAAATATATTTAAACTTATTAATTTAAGTTGCCTTTTTAATATATTTTCTATCATTATTCCATAATTCGTTCAGTTAAACAAACAAAGCATGGTAGTTTAAACGAACACTAGAATTAAGAAATGCTTTTCTTTTCTTTTGTTTCATACATCATATCTTTTTTTCTATGTGAAATAGGATATTAGGTAACGCATTAATCTTGTCCATCGCAATCCGCCATTTCTTTAAAATATTTGCGCTTGCGCAGAAGTAATATACATTTGCCACGGATTGGTCAAAATTAAATACCGCATTTTGAAAATAAATAAAAATTTTATACCGCGTTTTGAAAATAAATGTTTTTTAGAAGTAAAAAAATATTGGGTTATACTTCGTTTAGCATATATTCGAACACAATGTCTGCTAGGTCCTTATAAACTAAAAATAAACCACACAATTTCTAAAAAAATTTTTAAATGGCGTTTACCGCGTTTTGAAAATAAACTCTTCATATATATATATATATATATATATATATATATATATATATATATATATATATATATATATATATATATATATATACATATATATATATATATATATATATACACACACCTTTTTATATTTGATTAGTTTAAATTGCAGTTTATTTATTACAGATGTTACTGAAGTTGCACACTCAAAATGGGTTACAATATGGGATTTCAATTCTACATGCATGGATATGAACATTCGAATACTTACCATCAAGATTACCAGCTGACAAGCAACAAATTGAAATGTAAAAGAAAAAAATTCAACTTGATTTTCAAGAGAAGATGGGACTGATTGTTGATAGGTCTAAGGCTGGTGGCTCAGGAACATCTAGTAATGGCAACACCTCCAGAAGAGCCTTTCAGAATGAACAATTGTTTTTGAAATCACAGGACTCAATTTTGAACTTATAAAAATGTTCCATGTTGTTTTGACTTGTATTTCATGTGGTTTTAAGCTTGATGCAGATTTATTCAGGGAATACTGTACACATACAGCTAGATTTTACGTGGAATGCTATCCATGGTACTATATGCTGCATTGCATTCACAAAATGCTATGCAGCATATAGTACCATGGATAGCATTCATTTAAAAGCTTGAAAATATTTTTGAAAAGAGTCTTTTTTTAGCTTCTTGTATTATCTAAGTCCTCATTTTTTGTGATCGAGTATTTTTGTGTGTATCGAACTTATTTGTTGCTATCTTTGCCAAAGATTGAGAGCAACAAATAAGCCGAATTATTTTTTAGCATCTTTTTAAGACGCCAAATAACAATTTCGCATCTTAAAAACGAATGAAATAAACAAGAAAAAAAGTTAAAGTAAATTCTTGTCAAGCAAATTTAGTTTTTACTAAGAAACAATAGATTCTGAAACACAGCGCAGTAATGTTTTCATATTCTCAAATTATGTTTTACTTGATTTTTACAACTCACATTTGCATTTTCAATTTATAGAATTTTTAATAAAACTTTTTTTTGAATTAAAAATGTTTAATATTTAAAAATGAACTAAGTTCATTTATATAATAATACGAAAGGAAAAAACATATATATATATATAAAAAAGAGGTGCCGGATATATATATATATATATATATATATATATATATATATATATATATATATATATATATATATATATATATATATTTATTTATTTATTTATTTATTTATTTATATATACTTTAACTATGCAAACATCAAGTGGAACGATGAAAGTTTTAGTGAAATTATAAATGACAGTGACACAACAGCAAGTATGTTTATTGAGTCGTTACATGACTGTTACCTGCACCAAAATGTTATCAGTCCTAGTTTTCAAGTAAAGTTTGGTATTGATACTAACATTTTAGACCTCATTTTGACTGATAATAGCAACAGAGTTTATTTTCTTGAACATTTTCCACCGTTAGGTGATATCGATCATGGTCATCATATTTTGAAATTTCGATTTGGTTATGAAAATAAACCTAATTTATTAATATCACTACAAACGAGGAAGAAAAAATTTTTGTGGAAAAATGGAAACTATAAAGCGTTAGATTTGTATTTTAATAACATAAACTGGATAAATGAATTTGAAGGACTAAATGTTAATGAATGTTACGAAAAATGGCTAAGAAAATATGAAATAGGATGTGAAAAATATATCCCAACGCTAAATTTAGATAAAAACTCTTTTCAACTAAAAAATAACTCACTATGGATGACAAGTGAACTTAAAAGCATGTGTAAAGAAAAGAAAAAATGTTGGTTTAGAAACAGAAATTCAGGTTTTAAAAGTCTTTTAGAAGTCAATAAGTATAAAAAATTAAATAAAGATATAAAAAAACTTGTCAAGAAAAGTATTCGCAATTTTGAAAAAAACTTGGCACTTAATTCAAAAAGCAATCCTAAAAGTGTCTATGCTTATCTAAACAACAAAACAAGATTTAAAGACTCGATCAAAGCCATAAAGCTACATAATGGTATTATAACTACTGATAATCAAGAGATAGTAAACACTCTTAATGAATTCTTTGCTTCTGTGTTTATACAAGATGACTCACCAGAAGAAGTTTTAGAGGACAATCTTTTAACAAAATGTTCTGATCCAGATTTTAGTATTTCTATTATTCAGAAACATTTGAGTAATTTAAACATGTACAAATCAGTAGGTGCAGATAATGTTCACCCAAAAGTTTTAAAGGAATGTTCAAAATCTTTGTCAAGTTCTTTAGAAATAATATTTCTTAAATCGTTTATTACAGGATCTATTCCATAGTTATGGTCATGTGCAAACGTTGTTCCGTTATTCAAAAAAGGAAATAAACTAGATCCAACAAATTATAGACCGGTTTCATTAACATCAATTGTTGGTAAAGTTATGGAGAGAATTTTTTTTTTTTATTTTAATTCACCTCCTCAAGGCAGAGAAGGCCACTACAGACGAGGAGGCTACTTATTTGTGGTTATAACCCTCTCTTAACTCTATAACTCCGAAACACGAACCTTTACGAGCAAGGCCGCTGCACGGAGAAACGAGTTGAGCGGGGTACTACCAGGGACGTGGTGGGGATCGAATTATTAAAGATCATATGATGGTGTTCCTCATTGAAAACAATTTAATTTCTAAAGAGCAACATGGTTTTGTTAATAACAAAAGTTGTATAACAAACCTGTTAGAAACATTAGATTTAATCACGCAAGCGTATGAAGAGGATATTTCTGTTGATGTTTTATTTTTGGATTTTAAAAAAGCATTTGATTCAGTCTCTCACACGAAATTACTGAAAAGATTATTATGACTAGGATTTGTATCATCTTTGTTAAATTGGTGTAAATCATTTTTGTCAGACCGAACACAGAGGGTTGTGATAGGGGGATATATTTCAAGTTGGAAGATGGTTACTAGCGGAGTACCACAAGGTTCAGTACTCGGACCTCTTTTGTTTGTAATCTTCATTAATGACTTATGTAGAGGGATTATTAAAGACACTAAATTATATGCAGACGATACCAAAGTTATTTCAATCAATCATTGTTATGATGATAATAAAATATTACAAGAGGATATTAACAGGTTAGTTAAATTGTCTGAAGATTGGTTAATTACATTTAATGAATCAAAATGTAAAGTCATGTATATTGGCAAAAAGAATCCAAGATATGAATATAAATTGAACAACTCTGTTTTAACAGAAACAATGATAGAAAATGATCTTGGGATTTTCATTTCAAATAATCTAGAGTGGAAATATCATATTAATTCAGCTATAGGTAAAGCAAACAGAAAATTAGGCATGATCAAAAACTCTTTTGAGTATTTGGATGAACTTTCATTAAAGTTACTATACAAATCGTTAGTACGTCCCCATTTGGAATATGGAGCAACAGTTTGGAGTCCATTTTGAAAAAAGGACATTGACAATCTTGAAATCGTGCAACACAGGGCTACGAGAATTGAATCTTTAAGGGGGAAGTCATATGAAGAAAGATTAAAGATACTTGAATTGCCAACTTTGTTTGATAGAAGAAGAAGAGGTGATCTGATTCAAATGTATAAGATCTCAAAAGGGAAAGATATTGTTAATTTTCACCACCCTCCTTTAAATTTTGAGCTGGAGCGATCTAGTAGAAGTAACAATTGTAGAATACGCAGACAATTTACAAAATCAAGAATTCGTCACCATTTCTTTACAAACAGAGTTATAAATGATTGGAATTCTCTTCCACAATGGATATTAGATAAAGATAATTTGAACATTTTTAAAAACAGTATCGATAATTATTTCAGTTTCTGAACACTAATTTTTGTAATCGGCTGTCATAGTCTTAATTCTACGTATTTAAGACTCTACACACCTCAAGTGTGTACAGCACCTTTTCTATTCTATTCTATTCTATTCTATTCTATTCTATTCTATTCTATTCTATATATATATATATATATATATATATATATATATATATATATATATATATATATATATATATATATATATATATATATATATATATATATATATATATATATATATATATATATATATATATATATATATATATATATATATATATATATATATATATATATATCAGGCTTTGTCGGGAAGCGGGTGCGATCGCACTCGATAACTCGATAAAACAATATTTAGTTGCGAAAAACCGGCCAGATTTTTTAGTCATTTTGAGAACATTTAAGTTTATGTATGTTTCCTTGTTTGTCCGCAAAATAATAAGTTCATTTTATCTTAAATTTTAAAATATTTTGTTTTACGGACTTACATGGAAACATTCATAAACTTCAATGTTCTCATTTTAGTGCGGAAAAACATCTTAGTGCGGAAAAATAAAAAAAGAATTTTGGCGAACACAAAACCTGCCAAATCTAATTCTATTGATTCAAAAAATACTAACCGAAATTTCTAGAGTATTCAAAAAATACTAACTGAATGTCCTGAGTATTCTGTTTAAATATTTTTAAAAATTGTATTATTTGAACTTTGTTACGTTTTCGTGAGATTTCTAGCATAAATAATTTTAGGAATATACTATCAAATGAATAATTATTTTAATTCTAACATTATTTGTTTACAATAACAAATGTTTTAAATTTATATTTTTTAACTTGTCAACGTTTTGTAAATATATTATAGATTTTATTAGTATATTCTTATTTTATATATATAAGGGATGTATTTTTATGTATGTAATGTATTTTTATGTATGTAATCTTTTATATATGTAATGTATTTTTATGTATGTAATCTTATGTATGTGTATTTTATTCAAATGTAATCTTTTAAAGCAATTTGTGCGATTGACTTTGTAAACAAAAATACTTTCAATAATAACTGCGTTTTCAATGAAATTATTAATAATTGTCAAAGTTAATACAAATAATTTTAATCACTAATCCATTTTCCTTAGTGAACCCGATAACTGATTCTTTCCCCCAAGAAAGAAAAATTTTTAAGTTCTTAGAAATTGGTTTACTAACTTCAATTATTTTTGCTTCAGCCATTCTTACAAACTCGTTATACTTAAAGTTACTTTTTTCTGTTTTAAAAACTAATTAAAATTATAAAGCCCACTCACTAAACATCATCAGCATTATTGTGAAGCAGTTCCGCTTCCTCCTCACAAAGTAATTTAACGTTTTTAGTTAACTAATATCTAGCTAATTGAATTTCTACAGTAACTCAATGATTTAATTATTTCATTTGTTCATCTTACTAAGAAGAATTGTTTAAAATGTGTTAAACTTTTTAAACTACGCGAAGCACAAAACAGTTATTGAAAAAACTTTTTATTTATAAATAAATCATCTAGCGTTAGTTTTATTGAACCTTGTTGGACTTTTCAGGGCCGGGGGCTGCATTATTTTGGCGGCCTTTTTTATGTGCCACAGCGTAAAAATGACTAAAAAAAATACCGAATGGTCCTCTTGACTATTTCCCCTGACATTGTGAGTCCCTGGGCTTTAGCTCCACTACCCCCACCCCATCTCCTCAATCCGCAACTGGAAATAAGACATAAGTATGAAAATAAAAATTATATATACTCTTTGATAAATCAAAGAACATTTGTTTCTTTATAAGTTGTTACTTTATATAGAAAATGTCACTTAACTTTTTAAAAAAAATTATAAAAGAGCGACGTTTGAAAAATAATTGCTCCAATCGTATTTATTTTGCTTAAAGTTTTTTTCGTGTTAAAAGCTTTTTTTCTTTTTTTATTGTCTCTCATTGGTCCAGTTAATCTTATTGCACTTTTTTGTTTGTTTTTGAAATGTTCTCAAAACAGCTAAAAAATCTGGCAGGTTTTTCGCAACTAAATATTATTTCTGCAGTCAATTATCGAGTGCGATTGCACCCGCATCCGGACCAAGCCTGATATATATATATATATATATATATATATATATATATATATATATATAGACACACACACACACACACACACACACACACACACACACACACACACACATATATATATATATATAAATATATATATATATATATATATATATACATATATATATATATATATATATATATATATATATATATATATATATATATATATATATATATATATATATTTAAAATTAGAATAGAAAATCATGTAAACGACTAGAAATTTAACAAATTGCATTGGCTGAAAATTAGAGAAAGAATATATTTCAAGGTCCTTTTAATAATGTACAAATCTATTATACTGGAAGCACCAACGTCATTATCCAATTTAATTCACTACTCAATGTCAGAAAGAATACTAAAATTAATGGAAACAAAATGCAGCAATCGTTTTGGTAATTGAGCATTATCCCACTATGGTCCTAAACTTTGGAATATACTTCCAAAAAACATCAGTGACAAAAAAAAACACAACTATTTTTAAGAAAAAACTAAAATCTTATTTAATGATGAATGGTGAAATCTTCTACCAGAAAACTCTTGAATGTTAATTAAAATCTCTTGAACATTATTATTAAAATTTTTTACTAACAAAATAATTTGTTGCACAGCTAAGCAAGTGTTATATCCACTATCCTGGAAAAACACAGTAGCTGCGGGTAAACATATGTATTTATTTATTTACTTATTTATATATAAAGATTAAGAAAAAAAAATCTGTTGTTTCTAAAAACTGATTACCACTAGCAACATAAACAATACTTAAAAATTTAAATAACCTTTATTTCTGATATTGAGACATCTTTACCCAATAGTGGATCAATTGTTTTTTCTTTCCAAAAATCTTTAATTAATCTTTGACATGATTCTGAAAGATTGTCTTCTGGCTCCCATGAGTCTGCCCACTTTACATTGTAATATCGCTTGTTATCCTTTGTAAATTGAAACTTTTTGTTAAGGAAAAACTTCAGCTGATTATTTTTGTAAAAATAAAAGGGATCCCAAAGTACTTAAGTTTAAATTGAAAAAAAATTAAATTTGGCCTTTCTTAAAGAAAGTATACTCTTTTAAAACCAACTTGGTTTGCAACAAGAACACAAATTGAAACTATAGTTAAAACAAAGTCCAAAAATAATCTTAAAAAAAAACTTTGATTTAAAAAGGAGGCCCTTAGCATTTTCAAAATAAATGATAAAACTGTATTTGCTTGATTACTGAGAAATTAAAATTTTCATCAAAAATATTCTAAATTTGAAAATGAAAAATTTAAAGTCAAATCTTAAAATTTAAATCAATATATAAATTTTAAAATTAAATAAATATAAAGCTTGTCATTATTGTATAGAGCATATGTACTTTATTTCCTTATTATATAGAGTATATCTATTGTATGATATAAGAGAAGTTAATATCTTTACTTTAGGGCTAGAGAGTACTTTAAGAAACTTAATAAATGGACATAAAAATGGGTTCATACTTTTTAAAAAAAAATGACTATTTATATTATGATTTTTGATTAAATTACTAACCAGAAATACACTGCAGTATCTTGTTAAATCTGTTCATCTCTAATCTGTAGAGGTAAAATTATTTTATACAATATTCTGTTGCAGTTTGGTAAAAAGAGTTTTTTCCTTATTCCTGATTTATGTTTTATTATTTATAAATTCTGTTAATTTTTTTATTTTTTTTTAATTATTAATTTTGAATATGCAAGCATAAAAAAAAAGTACTGTAGGATCCTTTATTAAAATATTAATAATGCAAACTTGATGCAAATGCAATCAAGTTCGCATTATCGATATTTTATATCAAGTAATTTTTAAACCTCTCCAACATAAACGCCAACTATTTTTTCCACCAGATAAATACCACAAGACCTTTCAATACTGCTTTCATTGTTTGAATCCATTTCTGTATACATATACACAAATTATATATATATATATATATATATATATATATATATATATATATATATATATATATATATATATATATATATATATATATATATATATATAAATATATATATATATATATATATATATATATATATATATATATATATATATATATATATATATATATATATATAACTCAAATGAAGCGAAATTATATTAAAATTTTAAAAATAATATTCATTTCGAAACAAAATTGTTATTTTTGGTTTTATTACATAAAAAATTGCGTTTTTTAATAAAAAATGAAAAAAATGCATTTCTAATGTTTTTTTATGATAATTTTGATAAATAAGTTAAAAATATTTCGAAATGAATATTATTTTTGAAATATTTATATAATTTCGCTTCATTTGAGTACCAGGTTGACATATTTTTGAAAAACTTTTTTTTCGAAAATATTAGGGACCCATTAAATATTCAAGGGTCTTGAGGGACCCCTTTAAATATTTTTTATTCAAAAAAAATTTAAACCTAGTGTTTTTGTATTAAATAGAACACATTTAGGGGGTGAGAGCAGATTATTTTCAAAAATGTTGTTTTTTGGGACACCCTAATATTTAGAGATAGAGTGAAGTTGTGCTAAACGAAAGCACATAAATGAATAGTCTGTAGATTCAAACCTAGTTTCATGACAAATGGGTGAGTTCTTACGAATGTAGATGCCCAGTCCAAGCATGTGATTATTGGAGTCTTTACGAATTAAAGGAAGATAACCATCAACACTAAGATCACAAGATGGGACAGCCGAACTCAAATTAGTCTCACAAAGAGCAAGTAGGTCTGGTGAACTTTGTAAGAGATAAGACTCAACAGAAGAAAAGTTACTTCGAAGACCACGAATATTAGTAAATGATAGGTTTAGAGAACTTGGTGATGACAATGGTTTTTTGTGTTTTTTAGTTTTAGGTACTTTAGTCATTTCAAATTTATAAAGAACTTGACTCAAGTATAGATAGTACTCAGTACACTATTTAACAACTAAGCAATAGCCTCATTACTATTAATAAACCCTAAGCCGTAACAAAGGGCTCCAAATGTGGCCTCTGCAATGCACACCAAAAGTACAAACAGGGACACCATCCATGCGCAACATGGCACTGTTAGTACTCTGATATTTTTCGGCTGTTGATGGAATCAGCCTCTCTGAGAGCTACCACAGAGTTCGGGAAACCTGACTACCAGCCGGCCTCAGAACCATAAAACTGAGTTTTAGAGCTGTACCCTCATTAGGAGATAATAGAATGAGTTGCCCAGTCATAAAAATAGAGACACAAGCAATACCCACGCATTGAGTCAAGAAGATCCAGCGTTCAACATCCTAAACTGGAAACAATGTATTAAAAATACATCTGCGCCAGCCTAATAGATGAGGAAGGGGTGCGAGGCTGGTCAACAGATAGAATCTGTTTACCCCTTAAGTCTTTGCCTAGGAGGCCTTCTACAAGACAGCAGCTGGATGCATGTAACATCTGCCCAAGATGAGTATTTTTATCGAAACACCATCTCTAGCCTTTACTCAACCAAGAGCCCCAAGGCAGGGGGTGTTTTAATTCAGAGTTAACTTCTCCTAGCCTTTGCCTAAAAAAGCGTATCCTACAAGGCAGCAGGACATGGAGCAGGTTGTACTGGGTTACATGTTACCAGTAGCAGGAAAACCTGACCTGACCTAAATATATATATATATATATATATATATATATATATATATATATATATATATATATATATATATATATATATATATATATATATATATATATAATTACTTTTTTAATTATATTCATAGTATATAAATAATATACATTATAAATATAAAAATTAATACTATTATTACTATTAGTATTATTATTATATTAACTTGCATTAAAGTACAAATTGTAATGTGTTACATCATGTTATAGTGTTGAACACTGGTTTACACAAAAAAAAACTGCAAATAAAACATAATAAATCTCTGAAAGCTTTTTAACAATGAAAGAAAAAAATATCACACTTGACAAAAAAAATATGTAAACTGGACAAATTTAATAAATATTTAAAATTCTTATATACCATCAGCCTTGTAGGATACCGTGGATGAGGCCTGTAGGACACTCTGCAGACATTCCTGTGCCTACTGCTCCTACTCAGCTGAATGATATTGAAAATGATAACAACTTAAGTTTTGAAGATATTAGGGATATTTTTAGAAATCACAACAAAACTCCTTACTCAGGAAGATATTGATAATAAAATTTGAGATCTTGATCTTTCAAAATCATCAGCAGAACTGGTTGCATTCCACTTATAAGAAAGGAACTTTCTCACACCAGAGTAATATAGGTGTATACAGATATCAGGAATCAGAATTTGTAAAGCTCTTTTCAAGTAAGCAAGACTTGTTATATTGTATTAATATTGAAGGTCGTGTCACATCTATGGGAATTGCTTACGATGCAAATCAGTGGAGATTGTTTAATGATTCATTAAACCCCAGTATGAAAACAGTTCTTCAATTTAATTATTGCTTCCAGTGGCACAACCTGTAACACTGCAAGAGACATGAAAATATCAAAGTTGCTCAGCCTTTTGAATTATGACCTGCACAAGTGGTTGATATGTGGGAATTTTAAGGTCATAGCCATCATATTTGGGCTCCAAGAAGGGTATAAAAAATTTCTATTTTATCTGTGCCTCTAGGTTAGCAGAGCAGACTTTAAGCATTAGCAAGAGAAGAATTTACCACATGAAATTACTATTTCAAGTTATGGCTTACGGTAGAATAAGTTTTCTTTCTACCACTCCACATAAAGTTGAGGAAAGTTTTTTATAAAGAGTATAGACCATACCACTCTGAATTTCTTTATTTGTCAGACAAATTTCCACATTAAAGTGAAGCAAAGATGAATCTTTGTTGGCAGGATCGCCACAAAGATTTTTTGATTTTTCAGATATGACACTTTCATGTGTCATATCTGAAACATCAACTTTCAAATTTATAAACCACTCATTTTGGAAGTAGGGGGTGTGTGGAAATTTTGTTCGGTAATAACTTTTATAATTTACAATACTTTTGAAAAAAATTCAAAACCTGTCAATGAATTAAAATATAGTATAAAATAGTATTGTTGAAAATTTTACTACATAACTATCCACACATTTGGACAAGGGGTGCCAAAATTTTGGGGGTATTTTTGTTCTTAGACCTCCATAACGATAATTTTTTGCAAAGCCTCTTCATTTGGCATAGGCATGAACATACTTAAGTTTGGACTTACCACAATATCTGAAAGTGACATACCTGAAACATCAAAAAATCTTGTGCGCCCTTGTTTGTTCTAAATTGGCGACATTTGAACTGTAAGCCTGGAATGCCCTCAAAGAGGTTTTTTTAAGTAACTTTAAGTAAGAAAATTACAGAAGTCTTGTTAAGAACATAGAAGTCAAACTTTGGGCTTTTGCTTGCCGCATTAGCTGCATTAGCCAAGTCGCCCTTTTTTGGACTCCCATGTGGACTACTTTCCTGCAAATCTTAGTGCATACAGTGAGAGCAGGATGAAAGGTTCTATCAGGACATTTGTGCAATCATGTGTCAATATTAAGGTCAATGGAATGTGAATATGATGGCTAACTATTGCTGGTGAATGAAACATCATAATCCTGGTGCTGCTTATAAACAAAAATTACTGAAAAGACAATTCACAGAGTGATAAATAATTAATTTAAGTCTGCATTTATATAGCCCTTTGGTTAATAATTTTGTAACTTTTAATAGCTTTCTGCATGATGGAAGTTTATTATCCATAATATATTTGTTGCTGGTTAATTGATTTTTCTTATTATTAAATGACAAAAAATCTTAATGTGGTTCAAAAATTTGGATTACATTCAAAAAATAACAAATGTAATTTTAAATAATTTTAAATACAATAACTAAAAACCAGCTAGATATTTACATTTTAATAATAATAATTTATAAAATTGATTATTATCGTTATTAATAAAATAATATTTACAATAATACTTATAATAAATATTTTTAGATGCTTTTGAATTCTTTATGAACAAGAGTGCTAAAATAAATTTAGTTTAGGCCGTTTACCTGCAGAATTATACATATATATATATATATATATATATATATATATATATATATATATATATATATATATATATATATATATATATATATATATATATATATATATATACACACACACACACATGTATGACACCTAAATGTAATTTATTTTTTATTGACGCTGCTGTTCTTTTTGGATTGTTAACTAATTATTTGGCTATTGTCATTCTCCAAAATTTAGCTCTACTATAACAGTGAACCAATATCGATTATTGAATTAACAATTTTTATTTACACCAAGAAGGTAGGAGGGGGTGCCTGAAATACACATCCGCCAATCTATGTATATCTATATTTCTAGCAAATATATTGTTGTTGTTGTTGCTGTTGTTATGTAAGGTATCTGAAAATGCTAGGTTTTATAAGTATCCAGAAAAAACGTGCAAACTTTAGACAATTTGCACACTTTTTTTATTTGTATTCTGAATACTCATAAAACTAATGTACTCATAACATCATTTTAGAAAAAATCCAACTACTAGATTACTAATAAAATAATTTTATAAAAGCTCTAACTATAAGATTTAACTTTGAAACAACAAAACAAAAACTAAATTAACTTGGTGCAAGTTAACTGGTCATAGTTAAATATCATAGAAAGTTTGTACACATATACCCTTTGCAAACCAAATAATTTATAGGGTTTCGTGCGTTTTAGGTGCGTGTCTTTTATTCTAGGAGTTTCTTTTCGACGATATTAAAATTATAATGTTATAACTTATAACAAGCTCATTTTAATCACCGATTGCCGAACTATATATACAAATAACTAAAGTCCAATTCAAATTATCCAACTCCTAACGATAACTATTAAATTTAACTTTATAACAAAAAAACAAGATAACTGAAATACAACATATATAAAGTTAGTATCACAGTATTACATACATATGATATTATTACATAGTAATACATGCATATAATATCATAATAAATAATTACAATATTAAATATAAAAGTAAAATTTAATATATTTATATGATTTTGGATTAGTGCGTGTTTAATTCCACTCACCAAAGCCGTTATATTTATTATTATTATTATTATTCACGCTTAATAATACAGTCAAGGACGCAATGAGATGTGCTTAAGCGCATAATATTAGTTTTGGGGTGATGTCTGTGAAAAAAAAAACTCTTTTTTTTTACGTTTTTAATGTCGAACCATAGTCATAATAACAGATGTATTTTATTTTAGTGTTGAATTATAGTGTTAATAACGGATGTATTTTATGACTGATTTATGTTGAAAAAAGTTTATTTATCGTGTCCAGACTACCAATAAGTGCACACAAATCTAAAAAATGGCGAACTTAACAGATGAATAGTTCATCGAATATTTCATATTAGATGTAGAATCAGATTTTTTTTTTTGAAAACATAAATTTAACAATAACTGTAGTTTTTTTATTATTGAAATTGAGAGAAAAAAAGCCTCAACTAAATTTACTTCTACCAGTGTATGATAAAAATGTGAGTCGGATAAGCATAAATTCAAACGTCACATAACAAAGCAGCATTTAAATAGTGTCTCTTTAACACAGCAAATAAATGCATAAACTGAGGTTAAGCAAACGTGTTCTACAGACAAGTTAATTAATTTTGTTCAAAAATACATCATTATTGTTATAAACGATCTTTGTTGCATTGTTATTGTTATAAATGATCTTTGATGCCTTCCATATATCAGAGATAAGCTTTCAAAGTACATATTCTTCGAAGATGATACAAAGCTATCACTCAAGTTAATAAAAAGAAGCTATAGTAGGTATCTAGAGTGATATAGGAGTTTTTTATCCAAAATTTTATTATATTCAGGTCAGAAAGGATTTTTCTCACAGATCTTCACCTTTTGTAGCATATATCCATGCTAATCATATTTAGAAATCAGAAAACAAAAAAAATTTAGTTGAATACTTTGGTGGATACGTATTTAGTACTCTTAAAGAATATGTTATTCGAAAGTTGGCAAAGTTGAATTGTTGAAAAAAACTCTTAATTTTGTTGGCTGAAAAAATTACAGAATAAATCTTTTTGAAGAATGTAATTGTGGTTTTAATACAAGATATAATAATTTAAAAATCGAGGTGATCTTCTGTCTGTATTATCTGATGCTTTTTTTACAACATAGAATAGCAGAATTAGCATTCAGAAAATCAACAAAAAAGTTCCTAAAGATAAGAAGCTAACTGATGGGAAAACTGCTTTTAGATGCTGAGGTTTATCTTACTTTTCAAAAAATTGTTTTAATATTACCAAGACATTTAAAGAAGTGTCTCTCAACCATCTAGAGCATCTCTTACCACTTTATTTTTGTGTTCGCTCATTATCCTATTTAAAGGAGCTTTTAAGCTGGAATAAAATCAAGTCTATAATAAAAATAACAAATTAATTCAGAAAATAAATCAAGAAAGGGTCTTTAAACTCCACTGAACAATTGTTAGACATTTAATAAAGGTTATTATAATAGCCAAAAAATTATTAAAAACATATTCTAGCATTTGAACTGTATTGCAGTATGATTGAAAGATGCAATAATAAAGTTAAATAACTAAATAAAGCTGTGTAATTTTTTTTTTTTTTTAATAATCATATCATATAATGTAATGATGAAAACAATTGGTTTAACTACAAAATATGGTACATATATGGTACTTTTGTTTTAAAGGTAAATTTTTTCATCTTTAATTTTATACCAAATAATATTTTTATAAGATTTGTGGCTATTAAAATAGCCATTTTTGTAGACTTTGGATTATTGTTCAAGATTTTATTAACAAGATTATTAGTTTTTTTAATTGGTTTGAAAGTACATTGGTTCCTTATTGAATTATTGTTATTATATCAAATATCATTAAAAAATGGGTTACCCTTTCTTCTTCCTATAGCTCGCTGTTGGCCATAATAATTATCTAATGAATCCTGTCATAGTTATTCAATTCAAACATACTGAAAACAATTTTCAAAAGGAATTTAGCTATATCAATAACTAAACTAACCGTTACATTGATTGCTTTATATATTTCCAAAAAAAATATACATGACCCTTAGTTCAATTTTTGAGTTTTTTTTTTTTTTAAAGGAAAGGTTAGACACAAATGTATTAAACATTGATCTTTTTAAATGTAAATATTTAAATTAACTTTCATGTGCTTTAGAAGAAAAAGTTGATTTCTTTGAGTTGAGCTTTAGGAATATGAGAAACTACTATATCCTGCATAAAGGATTTGGCAATGAAAAGCTCTTAACTTGAGGATTTATCGAAGGTAGTGAACCTGTCGATCCAAACAAAAAAGTTTTATTTGGATTGACAGTTAAAATGCAAGCCTTTTACCAATAGACAATAACTTTTTTTTATTTGAAACCTTAGATTTTTATCAACTACTATATGATATAGTAGTTTTACATATAGATATGTAAAATTACTATATCATACTATATCTTTAGTTATAATAAAAATATATTATAATAATATCATAATACATTACGTTAATATAATAATATATTACTAAATAAAATAATATATTATTATATTATATAGTAACAATATAAGCTCCAGATTCAAATAAGTAACGGTAAAGATAAGGCGTTTGCAAAAATTATGGATAAATCAACAATCTTCTTTTAAATACAGTAAACTCCCAGTTGTTCGAACTGGGACTTATTCGAATTTCCTGCTGACACAATTTTTATTCCCGAGAATTTTCCTTAACAATCCGATGCAAATACCCATCAGTTAAGGTAGATTTCCAGTTAAAGCAAATTTTCCGCCGAACGGAAAGTAAAAGAAAATCATCCAATCATGTAGCAAGATGCGCAATTTTTATGTTGCATGATTGGATAATTTTCTTTTCCGTTCTGTTCGCGAAAAATTTCTTGTAAATGAAAACCCACTCTTATTCGAACTTACCGTTACAGTTTTTTACTACCACTTTTATTCGAACCTACAGTTCAAAATTCCGTTTATTCAAACCAATTATTTGTTCCCGACGTCAATCACCCTGTCAGTTATTCGAAGTTTGCATTTCGAAACATAGCTTTATCGAACGTTATCAAAATATAAGTATCTATGTATGTAAAAAAAACAACAAAGTTATCAAAGTATAAAAAAATTTGAACAAATTAAACGTAGTGTAAATTTCATGGCGGTCTAAGCGAAAGAAGGCAGTACTGACAACCAAAAATCTGGCTTTTAAAGATTCGGAAAAAGGTAAAACTCAAAAGATTATCGCTATATAGTTTAGTGTTCCTCAAAACATAATCATAAAGAGTCTAGTTCATTTGGAGCAAAGAGACAAAAGTTAGGTTTTGGAAAGCATGATTCCGTTGATAAAGCTGTATATAAATGGTTTATGAACACACGTGAACAAAATGTAGCAATTGGGTGACACATCATTAGGGAGAAAGCTTTAGTTTTTACAATAGAAAACAACCTTATGGATTTCAAGGAGGGTTCTTCCCAAAGTGATCTTAAAGGAGGGCGGGAAGTGATATATCTGTTTTTTTGCCAACTAAGACCAAGAAAAAAAGATTTTAACGATTAAAAAAAATAAGGTCATTGTAATAATATAAGGTCGATCTTCCCCTCGGAACGGCATTGGAAGCATACCCATTTGCCCACAATTCTCTCAAGGTATGAATTTGTTACGATCATTTCAAGGTATGAAGCTGTGGTTAAAATAAAGCAAACTCGACAGCGTTGTAAATATCCCTATTTACAACGCTGTCGAGTTTTTTTATTTTAACCACAGCTTCCGACAAAAACCTTTCTTTTTTTTTTCATTTTCCTCTTTTAAATGCTATTCCTTAGTGCTCCGTAACAAGACTGTTACTAACAGTGTTAAGACCTTTAGGGGCATCTAAAATAAAAATTAAAAGAAAAAACTAATTGTAACTTGAAATAATTTACTTTAAAGAGGTTTTTTGTTTATTCGAAATTTCGGATATCCGAAGTAAATTCATATTTCCTTAGGAGGTTCGACTTTTGACTTATGAAATAATAATAAACTATAGACTTATGAAATGGAAATATAAAATATGCACTGAACATAAATGTAGAAAAGAAGATATTTGATGTAATTGTGCATCGCCTTTTCATTTATTTCCTCTTCCAATTATCAAAAAATCTCCCTCCCAATGTGAAATTTGGATCAAACTAATTAACCGCTGAAACACTACTGGGACAAATGATTTTTTCTGCTCAAAGAAAGATGCACGAGTTTGTTCTAATCATTTTAAAGATAAAGAGCCTACTATAAAAAATCTTTATCCCACTGAGAACTTTGGATATGATCCTAGGCATAAAGTTGCTTTTTTGTGCCCTAGCTCTCGACATCTAAATAGAAACAGTATAATAACTCCACACAGCTTTTACTTAAAAAATACAAATCAAATGTAAAGTCTAATACATACTTTAATACAATAATTGATCAAAATCAAGACACCATTACTGTTAAACAGTTATGTTCTAGTTCCTCGTTAGTTAGTGTCAACTTCGCTACAAAAAACTCTGTTGACTTTATGGTTGAACCAGTACCAGTGGTAGTAGTAGATAAAGAAGAAATTAATATTAATTCACCTTTTAATCATAATGAGTTCACTGAAGCTCAAGAATCAACTTTTTTAATAAGTAGCTTAAAAAAAACTATTGACAAATTACAAAAATTAAATCACAATCTTCTTATTCAAAACAAAAAATTACAAATTATAATTAAAAACACAAAAATAATCTTCAAAAAAAAGTCTACAAAAAATTATTAACAAATGACAAGAAGTGTAACTTTTACACAAACATTCCTTCCCTGAAAGTTTTTTACATTCTTCACGATCTTATAAAACCAATTGTACATCGTCGATTTAATTACAAAACTGAAATGAAATGTTCTCCAAAAAAAAAAACCCTAATAAAATGCACCAAAAAAACTTGGAAGATGCAGAAAATTATGTTTACAAGATGAGTTTTTACTTAATCTTATGAAATTACGTCTTGAACTTGATCAATGATCTAGTTGATAGATTTAGTGTTTCTCTTAGCATGTTTCAAAAATATTTATATCGTGGATTAG